>JAGWCC010000193.1:1200000-1570000 GCA_022651775.1 Drusus annulatus
TTATTGTACTCTATCTTGATGACCAAATATAGCATACAATCTAAAAAACCGTTTAGTTGTGTCAAGTTTAGTGGTATAGTAAAAAAAATGTGGGCGGGGTCCCGCGGTGACCCAGGAGCCTAAGATCATCGTGACAGTACATAGAAGCGGTGTATTATATTTGTTGTCTCTTTCTCTCTCATGGTGTACGACGTAAACACCCGGAGAAAGTGATTTATCGCAAGTTTGTATAGGTTGGGTAAAAATAATTAGCTCGTTCTCCATACATTGTTACTCCAAATTATTATGTCATAAGTAAAAATTATTCGACAGTAGTCATACGAAAGAAGACCACACCGTTGTGTTTATCTATATGTTGATCACTGGTAAGGAGGGCTCTAACGGCAACGCTCAAAGTGAAACAGATAAAGTAGTTAATCCTCAAAGACTTTTCGATAATTGGCCACTTTCAACTGGTCCCAGGTAGAGGAGGGCGTGTAAGTATTTAGATAAATTCAAAATGGGCTCGTTCAGGCGATTATTGCTGGACGTTTATTCCGGCAAATACAGACTTAAGCAGGTACGTACAGACTCCCGCGTAGCAAAAATAATGTAGATCCTACATCATCCGGGAAATGAGGGGGGTAGTTAGGTCGGCCGGGGGCTCCCGGGCGAGGGGAGGCGGGTGGGGAAGGAAATCTAAAATATATCCAACGTTGGCCAGGGAGCATCAATTCGCAAGTTCAGGAAACAGAGATGAATGTTCCTAGCCAAAATCGTCATTTGCAGAGGGATGCGTTTAATCTTGGTTTGGAACTAATTTACAGCTGCTCGGATGGAGGGCAGGGTAGGTGTTTAGTGTCTACTTAAGGCTCTACCTACTTCTGCGATTTTATCGTGATTCGTTAATATTGCCATGCGGAGAGAGTACCTACCCACTTGTCTACTTTCTTCAATATATTAATTATGTAGCTTGTGGCACTGATGGTATTTTATATTATGACCTTTGAGCAGTCGGTTGCATAATTCTATTATCTTGGTTCTTGCCTTGATGTTTTTTAATCCAAGTTCCAACCCATCCAACCATTTCGCTACATCGAATTCCGTATTCAACAACACACCGTGTTTGAAACAATTGACAACAAAAACAGAAGAGTTTTGGTGTGAAAAAACGTGTTGGCTTGTTCGTTTTCGTTTGTTTTTCGGTTTGTTTGATCTCTTAAAAAATATAAAATAAATGTGGTGTTTTGTGAATAAGAAGACTAAAATAAGTGTGGTTTTCGTGATTTTTTTCAGTAATAAATTTGTGTAAGAATGATCAAGAACTTCAACTACATCGGTGATTGAATGGTTTCCCATTTTCCCTTCATGCCACAAACTACAATTAGACACTTCCGTCAAGTACAGTTTATCGTTTACAATCCACTATTTTCCAAATTCATCTGAAGCTGGAAACAAATTCTATATTTCATCGCAGCTTCGGATCCAACACAACGTGAATTTATTTTTTTCGTAAAACATCCCCAATTGAGGTTTATTGTGAGGCTGAAGGTAGTGGAGATGGGGAAGACGAAGGTTGGGAAGTACCTGGGTATTCAGATCTGGTCACCAAACACGACTAAAACCATTTCAAGCAACGTTTCAATGTTCTTTCACACGGGCGATAATTATATTACCTATAGATGCTAAAGGTATTCACGAAACACATTAATTCAATTAAAAAATTAATTTCTTTACCCACAGACTTCATGCCTCCCTTTCTATTTGGGTTTGTCGGATTTGTGGACTTCAAGAAGAAGTCTAAATTATTCCTAAATATATGAGGATAAAAGATTTAAATACAACCTTTGCACACCCCTACAATTGGGCTCTTTCATTCCTGGATATATTTATTTTTCTACTTGTCAACAGGAGAGGGTTAGCGCCCTGGAGGTTACATTCCATTCCAAGTTCTAAGCTTTCCATGGAAACTGTGGAATTATTCAGGACTTTGGTAATATTCATCAGAAATGTTTCATCTACTTGGTTCCTTAACATGCTACTTCAACGTGCAGGACTTAAATAATTATTTTAAAATATTCTACATCGAGTACCCGATTTAGTAATACGAAGTTGGTCCACAATATTGTGCTTTAAGCATTGGCATGCCGGATTCCCGCAAGGTACAACTTCCGTCGTACCTTGCTGACGTAATAACCTACTCGTGTTTTACAACATTATGTTTTTGTCAATTATGATATCTTCTTAGATAATGTGTCTGTATTTTTAAAAATTGTGTGTAAATTGCAATTAGAAGTTTTTCTGGAATAGCTACTCACTATCGGAAAATTGGTTTTTTCTTCCTCCTGTCACTAAAAATAGTTTGATTATGAAATAGGAAGATTTTTAGTCGTTTTATTGTAAATTAGTGTAGCTGAATAAATTTTCTTCTAAGTAAAAGTATAAGGGCATAAGGTTTTCCTGTAAATTCAAACAGCAGTCACTTTGAAAATCGATTATTTCAGCCGTACTGACGTAAGCAAACTTCAAATATTTATTACTCGACTTGTACCGAACTTAACACAATGCAAATTATCTCTATGGATTGATTAGTTTGTTCCCCTCCCCACTACCTTCAGTCTCACAACATACCCTAGATGCCAAAGTCTCACTGGCTCTAGACGGTTGGGAGCAGTTGAAACTCTTGTGCGGTATTCATATAAAAAATAAAATAATAATGCGTATATTATAAAAAATAACGTCCGCTGAATCTGACCAAACTAATTGAACGTCTTACTTTAAAACTTAGTTAAAAGCAAGTTCTTGGTGTCACAAGGCTGAACTTAGGTTAGCATTCAGAGGTTCACTTAAAGTTTCAGTGTTACTGTTGAAAGTTGCCATACGAGTACATTGAAGAATGACAACATCTGAAATGAATTTTCCATATAATTTTTTTATTCTCATAAGAATATAAGTACCTGTTTCGTGTTTATAGGGGGAAGAAATCTTTTCCGGAGACTAATAAAAATTCAAGACATTACAAAGAGGTTTAAAAAAAAAAATCATAACGTTCTACATTCAATTTGTTTTGAAGGCACCGGGGGGAGTCCTAAAAGAATCCTTCCTTCAACGCTTTGAGGGCGGCCGGGCCGAGTGGGGCCGGACTAGGGCGGCTTTGGCTAAACATTCCGTCAAAATGTAAAACCAAACAAAAAGCTGGTGTAAACCAATCTAAGATGAGGAATTAAACAGCATTTTGAAAAAAACTACACAGCAGTTCAAAACGTAAAAATAATGATTAGTAAATCCAAATCTAGTCCGCCTCAGCACACGATCTCTTAGTAAGGAAGCCCAAAACAAACACTTAACACATAATTTATTATAATGCTTAAAAAAATACATGGATACTAAATAATAATACGGTCCTGTTGGACGTAATAAAACAATATAATTTCGGTTGTGATGTGAGCACGTAGAACCCTTAAATTCAGAAATACACCATTTATATTTTCAGTACATATAGTCACCGGAAAGGCAAAAAGGCTTTAGATACACTTTTGGTCAAAAATGAGTTAAATATGCAGTTTTGATGAGTTTGTTTTTCTGCACCCAATGCTGTGACTCTCGTTTGATTCTGAAGACTTGTGGCCCTTCAGCCATCTAAAATATATTTACTATTTGGGAGAAGGCTTGGCTCGAGCGACACTAGTTAGGGACGTTTTTTAAATACACATATTTTCAATTTTCTATCTAAAAAGAAGGGTCCAAACATTCAGCTTCACAAATCATACAATTATAATATTCCTTGATTTTTCTGTGACTAGTACGATATGATGATTCGGGAAATCAAATAAAAATCATAAATATTTGATAGTTCATTTGAGTAAAATAGCTGCTAGAACCGTCTAGTTTTTTCATATCAAACAACATTTCGTCTACGGGTTTTTTTTCTCAATTTTCCGAGAGGGTAACGAAGCCGGGCATCAATACTAAAAAAAAAAGTAGAAATTAAAACAAATATCTGAATATTGATTGATTGATCTTCCGAAAGGTGATTATTATTTCCACTCCCTCCAAAATATTTTAATTCCAGTCAAAGATTCATCGTTGAGTTCAACTTCAGCGTAAAATGCGGGTGTTTTGTATTTCATGGACACATGTAACTGAAATAAGTAATTAGTATTTTCTTATCCAGTTTAATGATGAAATATAATTTCGGTTAGACGATTAATTTGATTGTAATAAACCAATGTGAGTGCGCCAGTGTTATAAAATTTTGTCTAACTCTGAAACGTTCAGACACAAAATAATTATTTTTCAAAATTCTCGAATAGAAAATAGACAAATGACTCAATTCAATAAAATTGATGGAGTCATATCTCTTTCCCCATCCACAGGATTCTCTTACTCGTATGCCTGACATGTTTTTCTCAAAATTAAATTGTAAAAATCTGTATCCTCAGATTACGTCTTAAAGTTCTTACATTTGTTTTTGTACGTCTGACGCTTGTTTTGTTAATTTATTAACTAAATATTAAATAACACTATTAAAATTATTAATCAACACAACTTGCAAAACCAAAATTATTACCAACCTAACCTAGCGTAAAAGTTGCAGATATTATAAAATTTAATCATTATATTTTGGCCCTGGAACCCGAACCAAAGTCAAATACAAATATTAGCTTTATATTTTTTTATAGTGAATACCACACAAAAGTCCCAACTGCTCCCAACCGTCTAGAGTCAGTGATACTATGGCATCCCCAATTAGGGTATGTTGTGAGGCTGAAGGTGGTGGGGAGGGAAGGGATATGGGGAAGAGGAAGGTTGGAAGTTGGAATATATGCATATTCTTGTAAAAATTGTCTCAATGACAGAGGCAATATTAAACCTATTTAACTAACTAACCTTCACGCCGTTTCCCCGCAGGGGTAGGCAGAGAAGACAGACCGCTATACAAATCTGTCTCGGCGCACACTTCTTGCATCATTCACAATTATACATCGTCTCATACATATTCTTCTGTTATTGTGCCTCTTCACATGTCCCCATTCATGTATTTGATTAACTTAATCGTGCCATGTCTTTCTCGGCCGTCCACGACTTCTTCTTCCATTCACTTTCGCATCATGTATTCTTTTCACACTTTTTTCTTCATTCATTCGCCCTACATGCCCAAAACATCTAAGCGTCCCTTTCTTAATCTTATTCATAACGCCTACATCAGCCTTGCATTCTTTCCGGATATCCACATTTTTAACACTGTCATACGTGGTTTTACTGCACATACGCCTCGGGGATCTCATTTCCACAGCGTTCAGTCTACTTTTATCCTTCCTCTGCCAGTTCCATGCCTCACTGGCATTCGTCAGGGCTAATGATACATCATATTATCAGGTAATGCCGTGTACACGTATAACACGATAATAATAATAATAATTTCTGTCATACATGGTTTTACCGCACATACGCTTCAGGGAACTCATTTCCACAGCAATTAGTCAACCTATTTAAACCAAGTCAAACCTATTTAAACACTCAAGATTTTTGAAGCAAGCTTAATTTTTGTGCGCGACCATATTCGGAAAGCACAAGTCTCTAATCCATTTTAAATACAAAATGTTTAATTGGAATTTTCTTTTATTGTATTCCGGAAGTCCACGGTCGCCATCGGGGTTAAGATTGCAGGCAGCAAGCGGAAAGCAGCCCCCGGTGGGCTAATGGTCAATTTGGAAGCATTAGGGGTAGATCTTAGAACCTCCGAGCGGTGAGAGAGGGTACTTCAAATTAAGTAACACGGAGCAAGAAGCAGCTCCCCACATTTATATTCCCCACTTGTAAAATAACGAAAAAAGCTCGGCTAAGTAACATACTTTTGGGTTATCCAGTTTTTGAAGCGATAAGGTGTTTTGGCGGACTCATTTTTGAAACGATTGAATTTTTTTTTGGTCGCTAGAATTATAATTATAAAACTACTTTTGTATGACGAGTAATCTTGTTTATAAATTGTTAGGTGTTTTTTTTTGTTTCTTACGTGGAAGACATTTGACGAGTAAACTTGTTTGATTACACCTTTTCTTTTGTCACGAGATTCTATGCTGAAAAATTTTGTGGATAAAAAAATTTCATACCGCACTAGAATCCCAACTGTCCGGAGGCAATAATACTATGGCATCCTCAATCGGGGTATGTTGTGAGGCTGAAGCTAGTGGGAAGAAGGAGATGGGGAAGAACTGGTTTGAGAAGAACCTAGCTATTTAAATGTATGCATCAAACACGGGTCAAGCTCTTAGATGAATTAAATAATGTAGATACGTTAGTGAGACAACGCGCCTGATTGCACTAAACCAAGTCAACGAGACATACCTTCGAAACACGCTTCATATAGCTATCTCTTCCGCACACACATATTCTTTGAATGGCTATCCTTTTCATACGCGGGTGAAACGTTTAGTGGTGCAACATTAATGGTGCTACATTTTTCGTAAGATTTGTATGAATATGAAGTGTCTTGTATTTTATGTCTATGGTCAAGCTTATTCAATTCTGAATGATGGTATTTCACCAGGGCGATACTGAGAGTATTTGCCGCTCTGCGCTTTTGTTTTGTTGTCAGAAAGCGTGTCTTTTGAATAGGTTTTTTTATAGTGAATACCGCGCTTAAGTCCCAACTGCTCCCAACCGTCTAGAGCCAGTGAGACTATGGCATCCCCAATTAGGGTGATATTAGAAGTACGTTTTGTTGCGAGAAGGTGTAGATATTTCGTTTGTAATATTGTATACGTTTGGTAAGAATGTTTTAATTGTGGCTACTAGAAAATAAACTACTGCGTCAGGAATGAGCGACATTACATACCTGATGCATTCTCGGTTAAATGAGAAAATACTTAAAGTTTTTTTTCTTTACCCCGTTGTCGTGGTGAAAATAATCTCCTTGAAGCAAGCTGTCAGTTCTCTTAACGAAAAATAATTATATTATATAATATTTTTGTTGATATCAATACTGTGAAAAAGTGGTTATACGAATAAACAAAAACATTATGTCGATATGTGATATGAACGGATGTATAAGTATTAGCCAAGCCCAGGTCCGCCGAGTCCGGTAAAAATCATCAAAAACTGACTACACTGCCTTGGATAGATACCACTCTGTATACTCTAAGGCAAGGAAGTTCAGAGACACCCGGGTTCTCAAAATATTATATAACTCATTAGTAAGGAGTAGACTTGAGAGTGGGTCGATCGTTTGGAGTCCACACGAGGTCAAGTACTCCCTCATGTTGGAGAGGGTTCAGAAGAAATTTCTGAGATTTCTCTACTCGATGGTGGTTTGGTTACTACTCGTGGCTCTATCCTACCGACTTTCTCTCGGGTATGCTCGGAACATAGCATCTAGAGGTCAGAAGGGATGTGTACATTGCAACAGATTTCTTCAGATTGATTCGTGGATGGTCCGAAAACTCAGCTATCATGGAGAGCATTCATTTCTATGTTCCTGATGGTTATCTTCGCCATCGGCAGCATAGATTGTTTTATCTCCCGGCCTGCAGGACCAACTTGTTAGGCAATCCTGTTGTAGAATCGAATCGCTTCGGATGTTGATATGTTTTGCATAAATGAAGCTTCGTTCAAACGACAAGTATTCCTGCTATTTGTGTAATTATTCATTGGTTTTTTTATACATCATTTTGATGAAATATTATGATTTTATATTTTCTTAGAATCGTTGGACTGCTTTATATTTATGAGTATTGTGCATGAACGTTACATACATATATACACGTTGTAGCGCTCTCAAAGTGTCAAGCAATAATCACGCTAGCTGGTGTGATCGGTGTTTAAGCCGATTTAGTACTAAACGGTCACGCGTCGCTTGAGGTCGTTTCAAGCAAGTATGGAACGCGGTCCGAACTTCGGATCTGCTTCGTTCATACACATATATTCTATGAATGTCTATCTTTGTCATACATGACCGATATTTGAATGATGGATTTACTGGTAACGTGTGTGTTTTGCTTGCCACATTTTGTGTTAATATTCTAAAGCTATAACGTGTATGTATACGAGTATATAACGTCATTGTTCGGATGTCGATATATTTTGCATAAATGAAGCTTTGTTCAAACGACAAGCATTCCTGCTATTTGTGTAATTATTCCTTGGATTTTTATACATCATTTTGATGAAATATTATGATTATACATTTTCTTAGAATTGTTGGACTGCTTCATATTTATGAGTATTGTGTACAATTTAATACACTTACTCGCTATATTTAAAAATGCCTTAAAACAAAAAAAATGTTATGTTAAAATAATAAATAATTGAATTGAATTATATTAATATATTCAGTTTAATCATAGTTCTGATATGGAATTCAAGACAAATATGGGTTTGGCCGCCTACAACGTCTAAAGTTGTCGCAACCAGAAGGTCACAAACCTATTTGCATAATTTATATTTAAAGGGAAATTTACACTTCACTCCAATGCCATGTACTTATGGGCAACCCTTTCCAAACTATTTGCTCACGAATATATCTTGACTTTAGAAACGGCCCAATACTAAACGACACCCGGACGCTCGCTTAGCAGTTGGTTGAGTGGAGTTCGAATCTCATAGCGAGTACCGACCGTCTCCCTCTTTAGAATAAGTTATGCTCACTAAAAAAGTTTTGTTCTATAAATCTTGGGAGGATGGGTTTTTCTATAAATTATTTATATACGAGTATATATTTTTTTATGTGAATGCCGCACAGGATTCCCGACTGCTCCCAATCGTCTGGAGCCAATTATACTTTGGCAACCCCAATAGGGGCATGTTGTGAGGCTGAAGGTAGGGAAGAGGGGAAGGAAATGGGGAAGAGGAAGGTTGGGAAGTACTCGGCTATTTAGATCTGGTCTACAAACACAGCTGAAGCCATTTCAAGTAACGTTTCGATTCTGAATGGTGGTCTTTCACCAGGGCGATGCTTGGAGTATCTACCACTCTGGAACGTGACGCAAACATACTATTCATTATTTTATTAATTAATTAAATTAAATGCTCGCGCCGGGATTTGAACCCGCGGCTTCTGGACTCGTAGTCAAGGATCTTAATCACTCGACCACAGAGGCGTCATCATGATATTCACCAAATATTACCAAAATATGGTAGCAAAAATCGGAAGAAAATTCAAATATTAATAATTTCCAATAAAAGTATGAGATCGTTTAAAAATGCCGCATTGTAATGATGTCTTGATGGCTTAATTGGCAGTGTTACTCCCGGATAAAGTAGAGGTTCCGAGTTTGAGTCTCGGTCATGACCATTGTTTTTATTAGTTTATGGCTTTTTTCTGTTTCATATTTGTGTTTTAGGTTATTAATATTATTAAAATATTTAATTTAACTTTTGTTTTAAAATGCTTCATCTTTACTACTAAACCGTGGCTTTATTTTGCGAAAACAGTTTAATTTTAATTGAAATTCTTTATAAAACCATACAGCACGCGTTAGTCTACGAATATAAGAAGTTTACAATACATATTAACATAAAGCTGCCGTTAAAATATCTCGATTAACAAACTTGAAAAGGGGTTTCTTCGCGAAAGCTTTTGAGGCTTTATAAGAAATTCCTATTGATCCTTCTCTGAGTAAAGGGGTATACGGCAGACGTTAATCCACTCCAGATGAACAGAGCTGGGAGGAAGATCTCACTGTGCCAGCGTCTAGATGAAGCTGGCCGTAGAATAATTAATCGGAAAGCGACCGTAAACAATTAATCCAGTCTGATTGGAAAACCCGGAATCGAACCCCGATCATCAGATTTGATGACATTGCTGAGTGTTGGCTTAATTTGTCCTGCTCGCTAATGGATTGGAGCGTTTTGTTAACAGTCAGACTTGAGAGAAACTAACTTTTTTCTCCTGAACCCTTTACAGGAAATACAGACATTCCCGGGTTACGAATTAACAGACAATATTTGAAAAACTTCTACTGCCATCACAATAAGCGGAAAGGGTTGCTTATGCAATGATGGAGGACTTAGCTAGCAGAGGAGTTTAACCCACGACGTCTGTAATCAGAATAAATTCATATAAACCCGTTTTGCATTACTATTATAGCTTTGCGTCACTCGTTTGATTCTTGCCCAACGTAATATTTCACACACTCCTTGCTTTATTTACATTCATACATCGTCTCATACATACTCTTCTGTTATATTCTGACTCTTGATATGACTCGACTCAAGTATTTGATCCGCTTGATCGTGCCATATTGTCTTCCTCGGGCGTCTCCGACTTCTCCTTTCATTCACTTGCTCATACTCATTTCTTTGTTCGTCCGCCCTACATGCCCAAACCATCCAAACGTCTCTTAATGTTATTAATTACGCTTACATCAGCTTTGCATTCTTTTCGGATATCTACGCTTTTAACACGGTTATACATGGTTTTATCGCACATACGCCTCAGGGATCTCATTTCTATAGCATTCAGTCTACTTTCATCTTGGTATACATCAGGGTTGCTATACGCACGCTTCGCTTCTTTGCTATTTTTTTTATTTGCGCCAACAGCGTTCAGTCCTCCATTAAACATCCTTGGATATTAATATCTCCTGAGTTCATGCAATAATAACTCATAAAAATACCCCCTTACCGCCGAACATAAATGAATGCAACCTCTTCTCTTTGAGAGGCTGAAAATCTCATTAAATTGTCCGACAAGTACTTCGGCTGGGTATGAAAATACTAGCTGTATTTTCCGGGCAGACGAGGGGGGCGGGGGACGAGCTCCGAGGGGTGGGGGAGGGAGAGGGGAGAAGGCCCTGGAGGCATCCCACCCCACTCTGCCTCCGCCATAACGGACAGGTGCTCCCGTGCGGAATGCCAACCAGGAATCACCAACTTCATTCATTTACTTACTGAGTTTTACGCAATCTCAGTTGCTAGAGTCCATCCGCTGAGAACTCCGTTGCAAGTTGTAGCGTATCGTTCTGCTATATACGTCGTTTTGTTACATACGTCGGAAGAGTGAGAGGTTACAACGTACGTATCAGAGATACGTGTACGTTATGTAACCTCGCATTCTAACGATTTGTATTCAACAATGTGGTTATACTGGTTTTTCAGGTTTAAATCTTTTGATGTTAGTATTAAAACTATTTACAGATATTTTGTATTGCCCGATAGGCAGCATTGCAGCTTCTGTCAGCCTCCTTGGTCGAGTGGTAAGACGCTCGACTATGAATTCAGAGGTCACGGGTGCAAATAATTTTTATCTTATCAATATATTTCATAACACATTTAATTCATATTAAAATTATATATATAGTATATAACACCCTTGAGGTGATTTTCTCACGAAAACGGCGCTATAAAAGTTATCCATTTGTTATTATTATTATAATTGCAGAACGTTCAAGAGTGGAAGATACTCTAAGTATCGCCCTGGGGAAATACCACCATTCAGAATCGAAACGTTGCTTGAAATGGCTTTAGCCGTGTTTGGTGACCAGATCTGAATAACCAGGTACTTCTCAACCTCTATCTTCCCCATCTTCTTTCGCTCTCCACTACATTCAGCCTCACAGCAATTGGGCATACCATAGTCTCACTAGCTCCAGACGGTTGGGAGCAGTTGGGACTCCCTACATTTTATTTTTTTAAGACTGCGGTATTCACTATATACATTTTTTTAAATTAGCCAAAAGGCCAAAACTTCATATAAATGTCTGTTAGTGGGTGTCAAAAGACTCAATTCCCAAGAGATTAACTTTTCCTTAACTGTGATGTGTAACTACTACACAATGCTTTTAATAACCTTAATATCTCCATAACCATCTTAAATACTGGCTTCAGATTTTAGGTATTCCTCCATTATACATTAACGCATTGAATGAAAAAATAGTGTTTATGTTAATTAGCACTTATCGGGCACATACGAGATATTTTGTGAAAATCGGGAATAAATTCACCAATACCATCAAACGTGTGATAGTGTGTGACGTGGGTATATTCATTCTAAAAAACCGCTATGGGATGCGAAGGTACGCGAAAAGTGTGCGGGGAGATACGACGCTATTCACATCTCACTCTTACTTGACTTCGCTATATGGGAACCCGAGAAATGGAATCTCAGTTCGCAATTGTGATTTTTCCTTCTAGATACACAGCGACTCTCGCCCATTTCGTTAGCATCAGCTGATGGTTTTTTCATGTTTTCAACTTTTAAAATTCAATTATTATCACTTTTGACAGCAAATATGTTTAATTTAAGCGATTGGCTATGAATATTCTTGTATTTCTGATTAAAATCGCATATTTTACGTGTGTAACGATTACACAGCGCCGTAACGCGAATAATAATTTAGCACAGTAAGGAGAAAGGCACTAGACACCTAGTAGAATAGCTTATGGTTGAAATGTGATAGATGCAAAATAACTTTAATAATGTTTTATTAATTATTATATTAATAATAATAATAATACTATTTGGATAATTTGTATAGCGCTGTTTTTGTGAAAAATCACCTCAAGGGCGCTGTTCAAATCTTAATTTCTACTTAATATTAATTCTTAGTTTATAAAAATATACAGCAACATACTTACCTGGCAGGTCACTTCTGGCAGGACACAATCACCATATCATATTGGCCATATTTATGAGGTTACTATATTTAAACAGTTGAACGCTTCTCATTTTATTCCTCTCCCTACTTCTCTAAGCCTCACAACATACCCCATATAATATATTACATAGTACTATTTGTTTCAGGCAGTTGAAACTCTTAATCGACAGAAAAATAAAAGTTTATGAAACCTATTTTTTTTTATAGTGAATACCGTACAAGAGTCCCAACAGCTCCCAACCGTCTAGAGTCAGTGCGACTATGGCACCCCCAATTGGGGTAAGGGAAAGGAGATGGGGAAGAGGAAGGTTGGGAAGTAACCTGGCTATTCAGATCTAGTCACCAAACACGGCATTCCAACATTCGATTATAAAAACACACCATTAAATTTCATTCGAATTAATCAATTCCCAAAGTGAAATTCTCGAATGATGATTTTTTTGTGTTTTTTTTTAAGGAATCAAAAAATATTGATATAAATTTGATATTTTTCTTTTTTTAATCTAGCGGAGTGAAACAGACACAGCTGAAAACAAACGAGCGGATAAAGTCCTACCCCCTTTCTCTCTCAAAAGCCCCTGGCCCTCCGATTTATTCGATATTAGATGATTCCCCGCTTTTTACAAGAAAAAAACGAGCCTTTCCTTAAAATAATTGTTACTCTGCTTTTCCGGCTCCGCGTACCGCGGCGTCTGATCAGCCGAGGGGGCCGAGAGGGGCCGAGGGCCAGCGCCAGGGTCTTGCCACAACTCACCGATGACGTATTAGGGAGCAGCGAGTCTTACGGGGGAAGGAAACTAAAGGGGGTGGTGGAAAAACTTCGGAGAAGAGAATATAACAAGCTTACGTCTTAACGGGACCATAAAGCAAGCGCAAAGCTAACCCACTCGTAAAAAGCTCCGTTGAACAGCTGGGTAAACATTTACCTCGACTTTAACCGTTGATTCTTTTCATTCGGGGCTGCCTAAGTCTTTGGAGGAAGGGGAATAACGCTGTAGTTAGGTGACTTAGTACCTACTGTGCTTACAATAAATCCGCTTTGTAAGTAGTTGAATGATAATAATGATTTCGATGAAATAAGGGATGTTGACTTTATGTGTTGAAACCTTTTAATGCCCAAGTAAATCTTTTCGTAAGAGAGTATTTTTCGTGCATTCTGAATAAAATCTTAGAAAATAAATTTATAATACCAAGAACAACAGCCATATTTTGTAAAAACGATTTACAAAGAAAGGATGTTTATTTACCAACAATCCACAACAGCCGTAGGACTATTATTTATACTGTGTTATAAAAATAATTATAAATATGTGATAACTAGCGCAGATCCGTGAAAAATAGCGGTATATTATAATAACAAACATACTTTTATCAACGTAATTGATATTATAATTTTGATTTTATGGATTCTTTCGTAATCCTCTGCTAACTAGCTGGGGCTTATTCAAATACCCCTCATAATATCTATCTAACTAGTACTGCGGCTCATTAGGCCTTATTACGATGATGGTTGTATTTAATTGACTGAATTTAAGTTTACATTAGTGAGTTCTTAGGGAAAAGGTCTTAACTGGATAAAAAACCCTAGTGATATTATAATTTATTTTTAAATTAATGCCAAGAATCGAACCCCGCTCAACGGGTTGGAAGGCAACTATAGTGATTGCTAGAATTAATGTGTATTTTTGAATTTTAGAATGTTACGTACTAACATCACATTCTAAATTACATTGTTTATATTATAATTTTATCTATATACACTTCCATACCTATCGTGTTGTAGATATGGTACTCTAAGTACCGCCCTGGTGAAAGACCACCGTTCAGAATCGAAACGTTGATTTAAATGGTTTTAGCTGTATTTGGTGATCAGATCTGAATAGGTACTTCCCAACCTTCCTCTCCCCATTTACTCCCCTTCTGCACTACCTTCAGCCTCACAACATACCCCGATTGGGGATGCCATAGTCTCACAGGCTCTAGACGGTTGGGAGCAGTTGAGACTCTTGTGCGGTATTGACTATAAAAAATAAAATAAAATTGTAAAAATATTAAAAAAATTATTATTATACTTGACTCTCACATCTTTACCACGAGTACGATAGTGTATTTAATATATTAAAGGTATTTTTTTTCTTCATAGTTTTATGAAATGAAATAAGTATTATTGGAAAAGATCGGTGCGGGAAAAAAACCGTTGTTTGCCCGTGTGTGGACTTGGAAAAACAGATCAAATTGATTTGGTGAAAACTAAAACGACGTGAAAACAACAACGAAGAAAGCAACATTTAAAAAAAAGTACCAAGCAGTACAAACCTAACGAAAACAACAGTCAGAGATAATAAAATATGACAGAGTACAGACACTGTCTGGTTCCTAACTAACTACTGACTTCGAGAACAACTCCGAAATAGTTATTGTCTATGAGGAAATTGTCTGTAGTTCTGTTTTTGTTGATTATTTTTGAGTGATCGAACAGAGTAATTCAAAGTTATTACTGTGAGGATTTCTTCCGAAAACATTTTCTCGCGTTAACGTCGAGTACGTATGACACTTTTCCTTCAATAAAACCCACGCAGCTCGTGTTATCTGCTTATGCTAGATTCCACACTAGTGAAATGATTAAATATTAGTTTCTCCTTTATGTTTCAGAGAGCTACACTTCCTTTATATCGCGAAGCATGGCGGCCCGGGGATGTTGTTGGTATTTGAAGAATTTTTAATATCCGCCAAGAACGCTTCTTCGGGGGAAGCTGGGTAAAGAAACGATGGAACATCTTCTGGCATCTTGGGAGATGGGGAGATTCAATACGCGCAGTTAAGAAAGAAATGGACTCCGCTAAGACAATACCTTATAACACTTACTGTTGGATTTCAAAGTGATAATTTGTTGAGTTCTTGCCTTCATGTTTTTCTCCAAATCTCTACTACCCAACCACTTTTCTGTGAATAACGTTGTTGCTCGTTTTTTGTTTGATCTTCCAAAAATATAAAATAAGTGTGGTGCTTCGTGGATCCGAAGACTAAAATAAGTGTGGTGTTTTCGTGGATTGTTCCGTAAATAAGATTGTGCAAGAAGATTCAAGAACATCAATTTTATTGGTGAGTGAATGTTTTTCCCTTTTTTTCTTCTATAAATCTTTACACAGCTACAATTTCGACATTTCTATCAAGTCTTATAGTATTTAGAAATTAATCGTTTACAGTCCACTATTTTACAAATTCATATGAAGCTGGAAACACATTCATGTTTCATCGCAGCTCAGGAAAATGTATCCAACACTCGCTATTTGATACATTTTCCAAAGGTCACAATTAGTACCCGAGAGTGCAATGAATTTGCTTGGCTTATTTCCAAATGTCGGATGACACTTCGAATTCAGTCATGTTAAATTAATGCATTCTCAAAGATGCCAGATGGGAGGCTCTGGTCCTCCGAGGGAAAAGATAAGGAACGTGAAAAGTTATAAGTGAAAATTAAATACTCCGCTTTTCTTTATCAACTGTCACTATATATCGGATAATACAGGTATGCTTCATAGATCTATAGATCACGTGTAGCTCAATTTTGAATAGGCCAAAATATGCACTAACGACCAAAATGGCTCAAATATGAAATTAATATGAAAAGGCCACAAAAATAGCGATGTTAATGCCTACAGTTCCATCTTACTCCTTTGCATCGAATTTCTGTTTTGTAATTTACATGGAATTATAGTGGAATGAACGGAATGTGAACAAATGCAACAGATTTTTCGTAATTCAATTTTTTACTAACACACATTGCAGATATTTAACTTAAATTGAAATTTTAAAACATTGAAATAAAGGATAACTTAGGCAATACATTTATTTAAATAATAACATTGATAGATTATAAATTACGTCTTTATAATAATTCTCACACATAAATAAACACTGATATTCTCTTTTCGCATACTAATGCTTTTCTATCGTCATATTTTAAACGCTTTTTCTCGGTTACATCTTTTTGGGGTTGGATGCTTTCTAGACGTAGTTATGTCAATTTAAAGTTTTCTTTAGTTTAATCTTCTCTGAAAATCTGCAAAAAAAATCGTAGAAAAACAAAGGATTTTACTAAGATTGTAATTTTTAGAATTTAGTCAGATTTGTTTTATGCGTTATTATATATATATATATATATATATATAATTAATTAAATTTTGTTTCTTGCATTATTTTTTTACATTATCTACCTCACTAGGTCATTAGAACCTCTTCTGAGGTAAGTGACAGTGAGTACAAATAGAATAATATACAAAAAATGATGATATTTGTTACATAATGTTAGATGATACAACAGATACTGACCGTAAAACTCTCTTGATACCATATAAGATACATTGACAGTAAGTTAAGTTGCAAGGCACTAAATCCTATAATTAAAGACAGTGGATATGATACAAATTTACACACATTTTACATCGTAAAAATCCTATATATATGTATATCTTATCTCATATATATATAAATATATCTTTTAAATTTATCTTTCTTCGATAAATTTAAATTTTTATTTATAGTTTTACCATAACAACATAATATGCTACAATTAACATTGTACCATTGAATCGTTACAAAATAATGTTACTATTTTTGTACCAACATTTAATATTACCTCCATGATATTCGCAACTCGGCATTTCCATCTATATTGTATCCCAAAACTGAAAGTTGCTTCTCCCTTCTATCAATATTTGGGAAAGATACATTGAAACCGCTCGATGTATGTTGTACTCGTATGTATAACGTAGTTAAGTACGTACGTACGTAACTTAATGCTAAGGGATGTACAATGTACACACATTATTTATGTATCTAGGTACCCATTAACTATAGGGTCTTCTTTCTTCATTCCTAGGCAAGGTATATCAAAAACACCCCAAGTAATTCATGTGCCAGTTTACCCGTAAGGATCTTCAGTAGAATATAACATAGTGGATGAATGAATAAATCATGGATGTGCTAGGAATAACTAACTAACCATCACGCCGTTTCCTCGTAGGGATAGGCAGAGAGGATTGACCGCCATACAACTCTGTCTCGGCACACACTCCTAGCTTCATTCACATTCATACATCGTATCATACATACTATTCTGGTATTCTGACGCTTGACATAGCCCGACTCAAGTATTTGATTTACTGTATCTCGCCATATTGTCTTCCTCGGGCGTCCTCGACTTCTACTTCCATTCGCTTTCGCGTCATATATTTTTTCACACTCCTTTCTTCGTTATATGCCCAAACCATATAAACGTCCTTTTCTTAATAGTATTCATTACGGTTACATAAGCCTTGCATTCTTTCCGGATATCCACATTTTTAACACGGTCATACATGGTTTTACACCATATACACCTCAGAGATCTCATTTCTACAGCATTCAGCTTACTTTGATCTTTCTTCTGCCAGTTTTTCGCCTCGCTACCTTCAATCAGGCCTAGTATAAGCACTCTATTGTGGACTGCTAGCTTCTCTTCTTTGGACTTAGAATTCTTTATTTGCGCCAGTTCTCTAATTCTCTCAATTCTTTCACATCTCCATTAATGGATTTACCTGCATTCTTCCTTATTTCAATATCCTTATCAGAAACTTCTAGGAATACTTTTCCAGTAATGGATACGTTTCCATGTGGCCTAACCACAGTTTGACAATGGCCTTAAACGCCGAAACAGCTGTCACTAAAAACTAAAATAAAAAACTTAAAATAGCAGAACTCAATAATAATAATATTAAATTTAATTCAATCGAATTATATAAAAATCCAGTAATGGAGGTTAGGTAGATATGATTTAATAAAATTTGCATATTATACCTTACATATAAAAAAAAAGATATTAAAGAAATTGCCCCTACTTTTAGGAGTCTGTGAAGGACATGCTTTACGTCTAAAAGAAAAGAGAAATGGGAAGAAAAAGCGTTAGACAGCATTTCGCAATATATTTAAGTTATTTAAAGATTTTTTAAGAGTACAAACACGCTTTAAAAAAAGTCCAAATTTTATCTGGTGTTTAGATAAAGCTTAAAGGTAAGTAAGACATCACACAATTATTTGATCCAAAGTGTCAACCTCCAGTTAAGAATATTCACAATCCGACTAGCTTAACCTCTGGAATGCCGGATTCCCGCAAGGTACAACATTCGTCGTACTTTGCTGACTGTAATTTCGTGATAACTCGTGTTTTACAAAATGATTATTTTGTCAATTATGTTATTTTCTCGTGTATAGGTGGTTTTTCTGGAATAGCTACTTATATTCGGAGAATTAGTTTTTCTTCCCTCGTGTCACTAACAAAAAGTTTGATTAAGAAATGTGAAGATTTTCTTATCGCTTTATGGTATTTTCGTGTGGCCGAATAAGTTTCTTTACAAATAAAAATAAAATTTCACGAGGTTTTCCTGTAAATATAAACAATAATGTCACTTTGAAAATCTATTTTTTTTCTGCCGTACTGACGTAAGCAAACTTTATATATGAATTATTCGGCTTGTACTTTTTTCTTTTTTTTACATGAATCCAGTGATACTATGGCATCCCCAATAGGGGTATGTTGTGAGGCTGAAGGTAGTAGGGAGAGGAAGGAGATGAGGAAGGGGAAGGTTGGGAAGTACCTGGCTATTCAGATCTGGTCACCAAACACGGCTAAAGCCATTTCAAGCAACGTTTCAATTCCGAATGGTGGTCTTTCACCAGGGCGATACTTAGAGTATTTACCACTCAGGAACGTGCCGCAAATATACTATATTTTATATCAATTAAATGTGTTGTGACACATATTAATTACATAAAATTTATTTGCGCACGCTGGGTTCGAACCCGCGACCTCTGGAATCGTAGTCGAGCGTCTTACCACTCGACTATGCAGGCCGTTAAACTGAACTTAACGCAATGCAAAATATCACTATGGATTGATTATTTTGCTGACAAGCAATTGCGTTTCTTTTAAATATGCGAACAGCAGGTTTTAAAGAATAAAAACTCGTGAAAAGATAATGATGAATGCCCGGGTCCAATAGGACACTCCGGCACACTACAGGTTAAATGAGTATATGGTTTTAACAATAATGCAACGGTAAAAATTATACGAATCAGAGTTTAAATATATTTTTAGGAGGTTTTGATGGGATTTCTCTTTCAATTGAAGTATGGTAAATTCCTTTAATTTTAGCTTATATAATGCCAATATAGTAAGCAATTAGCACGGGTTTGTGCTTTGAGGATAAAAACAAATAAGCATGCCTTAGAGGGATGAAATTAGCCGGAGGTTGAGTGATTAAATTCGGAAATTAAAGCCCCTTATCTTGGTGGGTCTGCATTTTCATTTACAGGATTCTAATATTGCCAGGGATCCAAATGAATGTTACGGATTTCTCAGCTTTGGATAAACCATTCAAAGTAGGCATTAGAAATAAGAAGAATATATACGACAAACGGCGTTGAATGGATTAGCAAAGGTTCCACATTAATCTTGAGAATTATTTGTGGAATTCAATTATCTCGATGAAGGCTTTTTCAAAATTTAATGAAGTACATTGACATTCAAAATATTGAGGAATCAACTTACAGATAGGGAGGGGAATCTTGTTTCAAAATGAGACATTGAATATTAGTGAGTTATCAGCATTTGAGATAATATTTTTCAATGAAAATTTTGACTTCTTACATGATGAAGATATACTTAAAGTATTCACAGATCCAGATTTTTGTCATTGTAAGGTGGATTGGATTAGATTAGATCATTAAAAAGGCAATTATGTTATAGGACGCTGGTGAAAAGTAAATAATTAATTAAATCGGGAAGACCTTGAATCAGATATCCTATTGTGTGTTTAAAGTAAAAATCAAACATACGATCCGAAGGGGTTAACGCAGTTGCCCTTTTGTTATAGATTATCAACGCGTTTTCATGACATCTTAGATAACTTGTTTTAGGTCATAATTAGAGAGAACTATATCCGTTGTTGGAAAGGCAAAAGGGCTGAAGCGACACTTTGTTAAAAAATTAGTTAAATATGAACTTATGATCAGTTTTTATTTCTGCGTCGAATGCTTTGACTCGTTTGATTCTGAAGACTTTTGTGGCCCTTCAGCCATCTAAAATATATTTACCATTTGGGAAAAGGCTTGACTTAAGCGACACAAGTTTGGGACTTTTCTTTAGGTTTTTTTCGCTTCAGGTAACTCAGTGAGAGCATTTAGTTACCTGAGTTAACTATTTTTTTCAAAATCCAACCGGGTACTGAAGACTTTGAACAAAAAAAAACTTCAAAGTGTTCTGGTGTAAACTTCGTAAAATAGCGCTTCAGCCCTTTTGCCTTTCCGGCGGCGATATTATTCATAATATTTCAGTAATCTTTATCTTAGGTGACGCACAAAAATTGTAACCCCCCGCCATTCGGAGCGAGAGTGTTAAATAACTGAATAATCCGTGAAGAAAAATGTCTTCCGATTATATATAAAATATGAGGAATAATTCTCTTCAACTTGGCACAGAAAATAAAGAGATTATTGTAAAGTAAGTGATGTTTGTTCAAAAAAATGATTGCCTCTGAACTCGTAGAACGATCACTCGAATCTCACGTGGATTTGTATTGTATGATGCGACCTCTCGAAGTAAATCAGTCAATTCCCTTCCCAGCCTCTGCAAATAAGGCTCGCTCTGTTATATAATTTAATGTTACATTTCCTCTCCGTCGTATTACGCAAGCCCCCGAAGGGTTGAGAAGCTGCTCGGATATTAAAAATACCCCACCGGAGGCTTACGGGCGCTGTTTGGTTTCATATTATAACAACACAATGAGACGGAAGACGTCCCGGGAAATACTAATAATACTGTCAAAGCCTCAAATCCGAACTTCCCGGAAAATTACATCGCTGGAACTTTGAAGTGCGGAGAGACCGCAGAAACACGCACACTAGATGGAAGTTTAATAATAATAAAAACACTTTGTTACTTTGTGTAATATTCCGCAAGCAATTTAGCAACAATGTAAGTTGGGGGAATGTTCACTACGCTCGGCGCTCGCACGAGTTCTAAAGTTTCGTATAATATCCAGCAGATGGCATCCTCTTCGCTCTGGGAGCATTCTCCGGCTCCGGTGTACGGTGGTAATAATTGAGGCTGCGCTGCCGGAGCGCCTTCGACGGAAGAGGGCATTAACGTAACGTGGGTAGAACCTTAATACGTGCATTGTGCACACAAATGAAATGAATATTCATTTCCTCGAATTCAATTTGGATGCGCTTGCAGGGGGAATGTTACAAGCAAAGTTTCTCCGATAAATTACCACGGAACTGAATTCTAATGTCATATTCCGAGGAGTTGCCACGCTGATAATATTTATGTAAAACTATTTTATTGACTTAAAATCTATGATTTATTTATAAATTAACGAAAGTCCAATTACAAAAAATACAAAACACGAAATGGGAAAAAATCGCAACAGAGAAAGAACAGCACATACGTAATATTAAATGAAGCGATGACAAAAATAGGACAAAATATGCATAAGAAAGAACATTCAAGTCAAGGTCTAGTCAAAGTTTTTGTAGAGTCGTGAAAAATGACAAAAATCAAGTTTCGACATTCTGGACAGTGGAGAATAATACCCATAATTAGTAGAGTGATGATTGAGGCACAGCAATTCAATGTTTCTGAGTCTACGGCAAGGAATGTTGAACTGTATGAGTTGCAACAGAGATGATGTTTGATGTTTCTCTTATAGTGTGCCTTGGTCCACAGACGAATAATTAAAAACGTGTTCGTCTCACGAATTGTTTGAATGAAAGAACCAGATGCATATTTATTAGTGATTTGCAAATACATAGATTCGTTTTTACATATTATTATTTCCCTCAGGGTCTATGTCATCTTTGGGGGTGCGGTGTGGAAATTTTTGAGGAAAGGAATGAGTGAACCTGGGTCTTGAAGAGGCCCATGTTGTAGGAGGGAGGAAATACATGAGTTGGCAAATCGTCCCACAGCCGAGCTGTTGAACACAATAACGAGTCGTAGAAGCGACTCACTATATTGTATCGAATGTCAACCGTGTATAAATGTTAGGCGCGCGTTTGGCGAGTTTCCCGACTATGCACCGGTGCCGTTGTGATCAATGACGCAAGGTCCTCGAAGCATTTTCCATTGAAATACCGGTAGAACAAGGACAGCATTCCCGCCTGACGTCTGTGCTCCATAGATTCAAATTAATTTGTTAAGATAGGAAAATCAATCAAACGGATCGTTATTTTATCTGTATGACTATTTGTAACTTTATTTTTTAAGGAGCAACGTTGTCCAATAAACGAAAGCTAGCAGTCCACAATGGAGTGCTTATCCAGCCCTGATGAATGGCAGTGAGGCATGGAACTGGTAGAGGAAGGATGAAAGTAGACTGAATGGTATAGAAATGAGATCTCTGAGTGAGAGACCGTGTTAAAAATATGGATATCCGCAAGGCTGATGTAAACCTAATGAATATGTAGAGCAAATAAATGAGGAAAGAAGTGTTAAAATAATATATGGCGAAAGTAAACGGAAGATGAAGTCGAGGACGCCCGAGGAAAGACATGGCACGATCAAGTGAATCAAATACTTGAGTCGGGCCGTGTAAACAGTCAGAATAACAGGGGAGTATGTATGAGACGACGTATGAATGTGAATCAAGCAAAGAGTGTGTGCCAAGACAGAGTTGTATGGCAGTCCGTCCTCTCTGCATACCCCTGGGAGGAAACGACGTGATGGTTAGTTCATTTTAGCAGTGGGAGTCATTTTGAAAACACGACCCCTGAATGCGGTCAAAAAATCTTTTATTTTCAAGTTTATCCTAGTAGAGCGCACTTAAGGTGAAATATCACAAAACTGCGCTGTATAAATGGTATGTTATTGCAGTCAAAGTTGGGGCTTAGTCAAATTTACGATTTTAAAAAAATATTTTTGACTTTTGCCCAACAATTGTATCTAAGTTTTGTGTTGGTAAACATTTGACAAAACTGCTTTAACTTTACACTGGATGAAACAACCCAGCCTTAGTCAATTAACTCATGGCTGTACATCGCTATGTAAATCTTGTTCTTGTGACTAGAAAAAAATTGCTTTGTTTTCTGTGAATTTCTTTAGACTGGTTGGGTAAAATAACGTGATTCACCAGTTCATCTCTATTTCATCTCATCCAGAGTGGTAGATACTCTCAGTATCGCCCTGGTGAAATACTATCATTCAGAATTGAAACGTTGCTTGAAATGGCTTTAGCCGTGTTCGGTGACCAGATCTGAATAGGAAGATACTACTCAACCTTCCTTTTTGTCATATTATTCTCGTCCCCATTACCTTCATCCTCTCAAATTACCAAATCGGGGCTGCCATAGTCTCACTGGCTCCAGACGGTTGGGACTCTTATGTCATGTTCACTTAAGATAATAACATTATATGTTACCATTTTTATATACTACCGGTCTAATGATCTAAATAGCCAACCTTCCTCTTCCCATAAAATTTAATTACTCTCGAGATTAAAAAGAAAGCTTAAATTCGTTAGAAAATGAATCTACTCCAATCTTAGATTAAGAATATACATGGATTCGGACATTTTTAATAAACATATTTAAACACATTAAACAAACAATACATTAAAATGATTTATAAAATCAAAATATCACACAAACACTAATAACAGAAGGTTTGCCTAAATAATGATGGAAGCTTTTTGTTGATTTTATGTTTTTATATCATCAAAAATGTTTTTTTTTTTTTTTTACAATAACTCCACACAAGAGGCCTTGAGGAAAACAATTTCCCTCAGGGCCTATGTCATCTTTGGGGATGCTGTTTGGAGGTTTTTTTTGAGGAAAGGAAGGAGTGAACTTGGGTCTTGAAGAGACCCATGTTGAAGGAGGGAGGAAACACAGAGGCCAGCAAATCGTTCCACAGCCGAGCTGTTGAACATAAGAACGAGTCGTAAAAGCGACCCGTTCTCATGTATTGAATGTCAACCGTGTACAAATGTTGGGCGCGCGTTTGGCGAGTTTCCCGACTATGCACCGGTGCCGAAGGGATCAATGACGCAAGTTCCTCGGAGCATCTTCCATTGAAATACCTGTAGAACAAGGACAGCATTCCCACCTGAAAAATGTGAGAATTCTAAAGTAAATATTTAAAACTGTTGAAATACCTCTGCAAAGTGATGTTTTATAATATAGCACGTATCACCATCATATATGATTTATTTGTGCGACCACTGCAAGTTTTTTAATCAACACAAATATAGGAAACAACCTCAAAATCCGTTGACGTAAGTTATACTACTCGGTGATGTGAAGTTAGCGCGGGCGGAGAACATCCTTACATACTTAGAAGTGCTCCAATATTCTATGAAGATTTTTTTTTCTCTTTCTCATGGTATACAACGTAAAAACCCGGAGAAGGTGATTTATTAAAAAATTGTATTGGTTGGGTAAAAATATTTAGCTATCTCTCCACGTAGTATATTCCTACTCCAATTGAAGAAACGGTCGACTTCGCGTTTCGGAAGTATTTACTTTAAATCCGTTTACCCTCGGTAAGTGTGTGCATTACCAGTTGTAAAAAGGGTGCAACCAAGCGTCACCCGATAAAATGCATTCTTCTGCAAGAACGAGCGGGGGGAGTTCTCGTGGCAGGGGGAAGAAGTTGAGAGAGGACTGGTAGCCCGAAAATGCAACTTAGAAATAAACAAAGAAGTAGGACATCGGTAAGGGCGGCAATAAATAACAGACGACCGCATAATAATCCAGAGGTGGCATCGTAAAAAAAGTTACGGCACATAAAATCTCGCTCCTCGTACGGGGGAGGCTCGAGCGAGAGGAAAATAAAGAGGCGAGGGGCGGAAAGGGATGCCCGCTGAGCAAAGGCTAGGAGCGCCTCTCGGTCCGCGAATTTTTACGATATCGCGCACACAAAAGTAACCTTTACATTGTTATTTTTGTGTGTATTCTGAATTCATTTTGGAGTGTTGGGGGTCATTTTGATGACAAGGCTTGTCTTATAATGAACTTTTATCTTACTAGAGTAAAAAAGGTACGCTTTTAGATGCCGGGAAGTCCGTTTCACCAATAACAAATATTACCAACGCAAACCCGTGAAAAATCACGGGATATTGAATCAAATTATTTAAAAAAAAATCATTTCCACAGCTTTGAATTGAACCCCGATCAACTGCATGGAAGATGATTATGGTGACCATTACACCACCAACTATTGTGGCAATGGCGTCATAAATTCTTAATAATACGTACTGAAAAAAAGAATTATGGATATTTGAATTTTAGAATGTTACTTACTCACATCACATCACATCTGAAATAATATTTTTTTTTTATAAACGTGAAAAATATGTGTAGGGGTAGGTATGCGAAATAATAATTTAAATCTAATGCGTTGGTAAATAAGGTGTACCTAATTTAAATTAGAGGTTATTTCCATACGTTTTGTTTGTTTGTGTTATTGGTCTTTTCTATTCTATGTTACATGGGTATATATATATATGTATTTATTACATGGGTAAAAATCAAACCATCGCTAAATACAAATTTGAGAAATTAATGAACCTCAAATAGGCGCTTCAAAGAATTTTGTTTTCCATTCTCGTGATTTTTCGACCACCACTGGCATGAGCAGAAACATGATTAATAGCATTTTAATCAAATTAGGGAAACCATTTTTAATAGGGCCTCCGGGCTACGTACAAAACACTCCAACCACGCGTCTAACTTTTGGGTTGAAAACTGTTTATATTTCCACACAGTATTTAATTCGTTAAAATATAAATTATAAGGTTCATATTCGGGTGACCGAAAATACGGCACGACGTATCCCACAGCCCCGCGTAGGAACCAGAGGTGGAGTCTGGCCGGGGGCGGGGGTGGTGGTATGGGGTGGCAGTAGGGGAGTGGGAGGGTCTCCTAACCCACCCCACTCCCCCTCCCGCCGGGGGGCAGCGTGAGAGGAGAGTAACTCTGCCGGGAGAGATCGATCCGGGTCGCCATGGCAACGGCTGCCCGCCCCAGCAGCAGGGGCGGAGTACACCTTTATGCCCTTTGTACCCCTACAGGAGGGTAGATACCACTTGTAAAGGTGTACGGGGTTTATTACTATCTCGTTATTCCTTTGTTTTTATCAGAGTTGTAAATTATTACATTCTAGTGACCAGCGCGAGGGTTCCCAGTAGATAAAGTGTACCTGCCCGTCTGAAATGTGTGTTTTGTATCGTCGCCACAATACATTTATCAAATTATTTTTGGACTAACCGAAATACTTCCTTCTGATAGTTGCGTCTATGATTATGTACCGAATACCTTTGTCACACAAATATTCACCTCTCAAAGTTGTTACAGATAGATGGTTGATTCCTCAATCGAATTGAAGGGTACATGGAAACAAAAGGGTTTATCCAAACTTTTGTGAAATCACAGTACAAACGACATCTTGTGGCCATCATGGCGTTGCTACCATAATAACATGTGAATGTCATGATTAATTATACAACTACCTTAGATAAATTAAATAATGTAGATACGTTACTAATACAACGCGCCTGGTCGCACTAAACCAACTCAACGAGACATACCTTCGAAACACGCTTCATCTCTTCCGCACACACATATTCTTTGAATGGCTATCCTTTTCACACGCGGGTGAAACATTTAGTGGTGCAACATTAGTGGTGCAACATTGGTGCTACATTTTTGTAAGATTTGTATGAATATGACGTGTCTTGTATTTTATGTCTATGACAACTACAGACATTTGAAAATATGAAGCCAGGTTCTCAAGGTAAAAGTTTTTCAATTATTATTTTGAGTCCCAACTTCTCCCAACCGTCTAGAGCCGTTGAAACAATGGCATCCCCAATCGGGGTATGTTGTAAGGCTGAAGGAAGTGGGGAGGGGAAGGAGATGGGGAGTAGGAAGTTTAGGAAGTACCAGACTATTCAGATCTGGTTACCAAACATGGCTAAAGCCCATTTTAAGAAACGTTTCGATTCTGAATGGTGGTCTCTGCCACTTTGGATCGTGCCGCAAATAAACTTATGCATATGCGTTAAACGTGTTATGACATATATTGATGTAACCCGTGACCTCTGGATTCATAGTTAAGCGTCTCGCCACTAGAACACGCAGGCCGTCAACAGGGAATATTTTTTAATACATGGGAAGAATAGGGAATCATTTTAACAATATGGCTAAATTGTAGCCGTTGCGGCTTTTTGTCTTTTATTACCAACATAAAATTTAAAAAAATAATTAAAGTATAAAAAATGATTCTCCGATGAATCGTGGTCATTCGATAAACCTTGTTTTTGCCCTGTGCACCCTTCAATTGACATTCCCTAATTACGCTTCACGTAACAGTCTTCCCCAAAGTTAAGAGATAAAACGAATCTCGCCGAACATTGATTTGAATCTTGAATTGGTTTATTTCTGCTAGGCCCTGCAAGCAGTTATGGTTTCAATCACTACTCGTTAATGTTGATTTCCGCGCTGAGTACTGTCGCCAGTGTCACCACTGCCGACTGCCGTAGACGATGTGCTTACATGCGTTGACGCTCCACTCGACGGTTACGCGAACCATGTACGACATACGCTAGTCTAGTCATATACGAGATATCTATTGGTAATGTAATATTTTAAAAATACATTTTGATTGCTTTTATTCAGTGGGTAGTTATACCTTGGGTATTTTTTTTTGTGAATACCGCACAAGAGACCCAACTGCTCTCAAATGTCTTGAGCAAGTGGGACTATGACATCACCAATCGGGGTATGTTGTGAGACTGAATGTAGTGATAGGGGGTAGGAGATAGGGAAGAGGAAGGTTGAGAAGTACCAGGCTATTCGGAATTATCATCTGGTCCGATTGAAGATGGAAGAAGAAGTCGAGGACGCCCGAGAAAAACATGGCGTCATGTGAAGATTCAGAATAACAGAAGAGTATGTAAGAGACGATGTATGATTGTAAATTAAGCGAGGAGTGTGTGCCAAGACAGAGTTATATGGCGGTCCGTCCTCTCTGCCTACCCCTGCGGAGAAACGGAGTGATGGTTAGTTAGTTAGTTAGTTTCGATTCTGAATGGTTGTCTTTCATTAGGGCGATACTTGGAGTATCTATCACTCTGGAACGTGCCACAAATATACTATTTGTTTGTTATTATTAATTTCATGTGAAATAATATAACGCAGATTAATTAAATTAGAAATAAAAGTAACTTTGTTTTAAGATCACTTTATTGGATACATATACCAACCGGTTTCGGCTCTACCTGAACCTTCTTCAGGGTTGAATAAAACAAAGTAACTTTTATTTCTAATTTAATTATGTCTTACCACAAAGTGGGTGCTTCATGTCAAAGTTTTGCATATTAATTAAATGATATTTATTTGCGCACGCCGGGACTTGAACCCGCGACCTCTGGATTCGTAGTCGAGCGTCTCAACCACTCGGCCACGGTGGTCGTATTTTTTTTTATGTACGCCCGTTAAAGGCTTTTTACACAAATATTATCATTTTTTTTAAATTCATCAATAGTGCAAAAATATTGTAAAAGAAAATAACAAATAATATTGAATAACAGGTACATCCGATGTTTAATAGTTTCTACAAATAATTAGTTTGTTAGATTAATAAAATAAAATAAACGCCCCCGGGTGGGCTCGAACCACCAACCTTTCGGTTAACAGCCGAACGCGCTGCCATTGCGCCACGAAGGCCCTGTGTACTGTTCAGATATAAAACAAATCAAAGCGAATCAATTACTTTCACTCGAGCCTTTGATAACCTACTTCCGATAAGAACGCGAGATAACCCACGTCCTGTATTCCGAGTGACGTGTTGCACCAATACATGTATAAAAATTATTATTATTTGATTGACGTTTGCAACACTTATATTAAATTACCAAACGGCGATAAAGTTGTTTTAATGAATTATTTAGTTATTTTGTATTGCGCCGTTTTCGTGGGAGTCACCTCAAGGGCGTTGTGAAAATCTCAATTCCTAGACTTCATCTTATTACTAACTACTCGTATAATCTATGGAATATTAATATTTGTTTATAATATGAACAGAGATAATATATGGAAGCATACTTACTTGGCAGGTCACCTCAGATTAGCACTATTATTTTAGTTATTTCTAGTTTGGAGAAAAATACAGATTTTGCACTGAGAGGACGTGATGTTGGCAAACTATAGTTGGTACTTACTTACTACTACCAACTAACTAAAAATTACGCCGTTTCAAACAAGGTTGTAGGCACAGAGGACGGACCGCCAAAAAAACTCGGTCTTGGCACATACTCCTTGCTTCATTCACCTTCATACATCGTCTAATAATACTCTTCTGTTATTCTGACTCTTCACATGGCTAGACTCAATTATTTGATTCACTTGATGAAGTCGTGTCTTCCTCGGGCGCCTCCGACTTCTTCTTCCATCCGCTTTCGCGTCATATATTATTTTCACACTCTTTTCTTCGTTCATTCGCTCTACATGCCCAAAGCAAAGCGTCCTTTGATTATATTCATTACAGTTACATCAGCCTTGCATTCTTTCTGGAAACCCACATTTTTAGCACGGTTATATGTGGTTTTGTGCGCATACGCCTCGGGGATCTCGTTTCTACAGCATTCAGTCTACTTTCATCCTTCCTCTGCCAGTTCCATGCCTCACTGCCATGCATCAAGATTAGTGTCAGCACTCCGTTGTGGACTGCTAGCTTCGTTTATTTGGATTTTTTTTTTTTATTTATTTGCGCCATAGTGACTTATCTAAGGTTGCCTGCATCGCAATGTGGTGGAAATTATCCGCCGAGGTGGACACGGCCTTCGTGGCGCAATGGCAGCGCGTTCGGCTGTTAACCGAAAGGTTGGTGGTTCGAGCCCACCCGGGGGCGATCTTTTGTCATTTTTTTTAAACCTTATTATTTTTTAAAATATTTTTTTATAGCGAATTCCACACAAGAGTCCTAACTACTCGTTAGAAGCCATTGTTACTATGGCATTCCCGATTGGTGTATTTTCTGAGGTTGAAAGTAGTGAGGAGGGAAAGGAAATGAGGATGAGGAAGGTTGGAAAGTTACTGTCTATTCAGATCTAGTCACCAAACACGTTAAAGCCATTTCAAGCGACGTTTCAATTCTGAATCCAACCCTCACATACGCATCTCTCATCTGGGGAACATGTAATACTAAACTTTTTGAAAGCTTTCCAAATAAGACTCTTCGCAACATCACAAAAAGTCCATGGTTTGTCAGAAATACCATCACACATAGAGACACAAGCATCGACACCCTTCGTCAACACATTCTTGACATAGCCAAATCATTTTACAATAAACTGCCATTCTTTCCTAACCCATCCATCAATTGTGTTGGGCGGTTCTTTCCAGAAGAAGACTCCAACAATCTTAGACCAATATCAATACTTTATAAAAAAATTAGGTTCCATATTCGATGCAGAAATAAAGTAGAAATTTATATATAAAGGTATTTTTCACATTTAAAAAATTCAACCCACACACAACCATTAAATTCAGTTTTCGTTGCCTAGCGGTCCATTAAATTCTCACCAGTTACCTTACTTGAGATGGCGGAGAAGAGTTCCCTCATAACTCCAAAAATTTAAAATTAATCAAATGATTCTGAATGGTGGTCTTTCACCAGGGCAATACCTTAAGTATCTACCACTCTGGAACGTGCAGCAAACATACGAAATTGTAGAACTAAGGAACTGTAATGAATAAACGTAGTAGGTAATTGTCAAATGATAGTCTTTAAGGTTAGGTAGATCACGTTTATTTATGAATTAAAACACGCTGACGTAATTAATCACGTAACATTAACAAGAGGTGTTTTCCGTTACGAAAAGTAAAGCCGAAGTGACCGCGGGCAAATTCATCCTTTCCCGCTGAAACATCTTTCCCGCGGGAAATACCTTCCTCTGCTAGGCTGTTAGGTGCGCCCCGTTGCTGGCCATGAAAATACATATTATAAAACGCCTAAATAGATGTTGTAATATATTATTTTAATGAAATTATTCTCTTGAGACTTGAACCCGCCACCTCTAGATTCGTAATCGAGCGTCTTATCCACTCGACCACGTAGGTTGCTTACAAAAAATATTGAAGTATGTGAGCGGTTTACTAATCAAAAAATTGAAAAAAAAACATTTTTATCAATTTCACTAACCGCATAATGTAACATAAGTATACACGTTCAACATATTTGATAACCTTATCAGTTTAAATGATATAATATTTTATTGCTCTAGCACAGAGGTTCCCAAACTTTTTTATCCAGTAGACCACTTGTCGATTTTTTCTGTTTTGTATAGACCCCCTGCTTTCCTAGTATTGATTTTTTTTAGCGTTGGGAAAAACTTCAAAGTTTTGTGAACGCTTCAGGAACTGTTAGTTCTTTGAAATGAACCTTTCGCGGTGAACACTTCAATTGTAGTCGAACTCGTCAAAAAATAGTACTAGTCGGCAGAGATCCCAAATCGAAAAGTGCTAGCAAATCAACAAAAATCCTCTCTGAAAAAAAGCACTAGTCGGTAGAGATTTGAAATCGAAAAGTACTAGCGAATCGGCAAAATATCTTCCACAAAAATTATTAATATAATTAGGGAATTAAAGTCCATTATAAGATAGTATTACGTAAGTACCTACATAGGTACTATCTGTGAGGTGGATTATTACATTTGCGGGAAGCCAACATTTTGGTGACGGCCTGCCTAAATGGAATCCACTCCCGTAGACCCCCATTTACGTCTCATGCACTCCCAATTTTTTTTTTCATTGACGTGGACCCCTTGCAGGTCGGAATCGACCCCTGGGGGTCGATATAGACCACTTTGGGAATCACTGCTCTAGCAGATAAATAAAAGTATTACCGTTTCTAGTTTTGATTTTCTGAATAAACAACGTATCTTTTTATCTACTAAGATTTTGGCAGTGTAAGATATTTTTTATCTACGTTGGTTGATGGTTTTTTGTGCTCGGTGTTTTCGTTCACCAATACCGGGTGTGCAAACGTTGTTTACCTGTTGCTTGGCTTATCAAACCAGCGGGGATATAAATAACATCTTGTTTCACCGTCATGTGTAAATATCACATTTTCGATTTTCTGTGTCATAGTTCCTTGGAGTAAGAATACATATGGAGAGAGAAAGCTAAATGTTTTTACCCAACCTATACAAATTTACGATAAATCACTTTCTCCGGGTTCAACCGTGAGAAAGAAAGAGACAAGACAAGTTGTCACATAATATCGCACCACTTGTAGTGTGTGCATGTAAGCATGTTTTCCGTCTCCCGCGTCTCCGGCGACTTCGCCCACTGCGTTTTGTTATGCGACATAACTCAACGGTTATTGAGATTATATCCTATATTTTTATTGACAAAAATACTGTGAAAAAGTGGTTATACAAATAAACAAAACATCATGTGTCGACATGTGCTATTAATGGATGTAAAAAGTCAGGAAAAATCATCAATTCCGACTACACTGTTTCGCAAAGCTATCCCTCCTATATATTATTGCTCTGAGGTTCTATCATACTATGCTCATAGTGTTTTTTTACGTAAGCGGTAGCAAAAATGAACTAATCTTTGGTCCCTATTAACAAAATCTGAATATTTTGTACATTAATTAATGTAAAGTTAGCCTCTCAGAAGTTGGACGTACTGTACAGGGCCCGCAGATACTTAAATAGTGCATAACTGCTGACCTTGTACAAATCGTTAGTGCACCCCACTGTTGTGCAGCCCCTACATACCTGAAAAAAACTCTCGACTCTGTGCAGAAACTTGCGGTTTGATAGATTGTCCTACCTTAACAAACGGATTGCAATCTTTGAAGCACAGGCGTCGCGTGGGAATGCTGTCCTTGTTCTACCGGTATTTCATTGTAAAATGCTCCGAGGAACTTGCGTCATTGGTAAATTTACCTGAATGATTTATTAAACAACTAGTCAAACGCGCGCCCAACATTTGTACACGGTTGATATTCGATACATGAGAGCGGGTCGCTTCTACGACTCGTTGTTTTGTTCAACAGCTCGACTGTGGAACGATTTTCCGGCATCTGTGTTTCTTCCCTCCTACCACACGGGCCTCTTCAAGACCCAGGTTCACTCCATCCTTTCCCTAAAAAGACTCTCCCTACAGTATTCTCAAAGATGACATCATCTTGTGTGGAGTTAATGTAAAAAATGTGAAAATACTCCAATTATCAAAACTACAAATAATTATCCAAGATAGATTTCTCTAAGCATGACCGAGGTGGGTTTGTTTTCTATATATAAATACAGCTTTTCTAATAATTTTTTCAAAGAAATATTAAAAAAAGTGAAATAGCTATTTCGCTTGCTTGTGGATTTGAAAATTGATTTTGGTAGCTTCATTACACTTTGAACGTATGCCTCAGCGCCAGCATCTTCTCTCGCAGGCCATTTAAATGTCTTGTCTCATTTCACGGCGAAAATATTACATACGGGACACGCGAGAGATTAAAAATGCTTTTATTATATAGACACTTTATTTATATGACTTGTCACCAACTAGGTGACGCGCCAGACATACCACCTTTTCAAACTACACTCGGCTTGTGTCCAGTAATGCCAACAACTGAAAGCCGAATATCTAATAACAAACTAATGAAAACATTAAATTATACAAAAGAACATTGACAAGAAATTTAATCATAATAATTGTGACTAAACCTCGCGGAGCGTCTAATTAACAGACTAATGACTGGTTTACACAAGGACATTGTTTATAACAGTGGTAAGAGTGGTAACTAAATGACTTTTCTAAAAAAATACTAAACGCACTGTTTACATACGGCAAGTCAATTAACATTAACTTAATAGTTTAGTTACCATTTACCACTATTCTAAACACTTTCCCCATATAAACTGGCTATTAGTTTGAACAAAGTCAAAGCTGCTACATGGTAAAAGTAAAAGTTCTCCGAGAAAAGCTATATTCGGGATACTTGCAAAGTCGTAGAATATACGAGGGTAATTTGAAAAATTTCCGGCCTCTTTAAGAAAAACACATTTTCGAAACAAAACAAAATTTATTTCTTGACGTAGTCTCCCTGCAACTCGATACATTTGGTCCAACGTTTCTCCAATCGTTTTTAACTGTGAGAAAAAAAAATGATTGTCTGAACCTAAATAATACAAAAAATTGGTATTATTAAAATCACTAAAAAAAACTCTGGTTTACAGCGTTTTTCACCTAAGCATTTGACTTATATTTTTTTCCCCCAAGAATTGTTTTCAAATTGGGAAACAGGAAAAAGTTGCTGGGAGTTAGGTCTGGCGGATAGGGTGGGTGCGAAAGCACTTTACACTTCAATTCGTTCAATTTTGACATTATGACCATGCACGTGTGAACCCGAGCGTTATCTTGGTGAAACAGGATTTTGTTCTTGGCCAAATGCGGCCATTTTTTCTTAATTGTGGCCTTCAGTTTATCCAGTTTTTTTCAGTTTATATAGCAATGCAGCGTTGTACTATCCGTTGCCTGTTTTATCCTTTGCAAGTTAATCGATAAGAATTATTCCACGGCTATCCCAAAAAACTGTCGCCATCACATTTCCTCCAGAGAGAACGACCTTTGCCCTCTTTGGAGTTGGGTCCCCCACCCCAATCCGCTGCATTGACTGCTGTTTGGTCTCAGGCGTATGGTGGTGATCCCAGGTTTTATCGACGGTCATCATTTGTCTCAAAAATTCCGCTGGATTTTTTGATACAGGCTAAGAAGACACTCGCGTGACATCTCCGTCCGTATTAGCTTTTGGTCGATCGTCAAAAAACGCGGCAGCCAGTGAGCGGATATTTTTCTCATATCTAAATCTTGATGTAAAATCTTGTGCACCTATTCAGATGATATCTCACAAGCCTCAGCAATATCCTCAATAGTCAATCGATGATCTTCCATCACAGTTGATGCACAAAATCGACCATTTCGTCAGTTGTAGCGATTTTCGGGCGCCCGGGTCGTTCCTCGTCTAAAATGCTTGCACGACCACGTTTGTACTCGGCCACCCAATGTTGGACCATTGTAAAAGAAGGCGAGGCGAGGCTTTACCGTATACAGAGTCTTACTCATCTTCTATTTCCAGAGTCGTTTTCCCTTTTAAATTAAGGAATTCTATCACTGCGCGATACTGAATTTTCTCCATTGGTGACAGACAATGTCAGCCGTCAACTTTAAAAGAGTGCCATACACAAAGTGATGATCAGAACGATTTGAAATTTTCGTGTTTTACATATTTCAAGTCAAACGATTTTTTTTCTACAGTTACTTTATGTCGATGAGGCCGGAAACTTTTCAAATTACCCTCGTACATCAGGATAATCGTAACTTCATTTAGAATTGTGATGATACTCTTTTTACCTCTCCTCCGTTAGTTAATTCAATTAAATATACCCAAGAACTTAGTTTCAACCTAAAGTTCCCTTAACCCATTTCAGAAGATCTTTAAGGTGCCATAAATCACTTGACATATTACTTTAGTTCTCTCTTCTAAAGAAAAATACTGGCAGTTGGACATTTTGTGTATTTGAGACGGTAACCTTTTTTCGCGCAAATTTTTATATTCGAGACAGGCGAGTTACTAAATTGGCTTGACACTTTATTTATAATGACTTATTATTGAGCTTTGTCACCCACTAGGTGAAGTGGCACAGTTAACTTTATTAAACTTAACACAGTTTCGTTCAGAGTTTTGAATGTCTTTTGGATATTTCTTGTATTTCAAATTTTTATTCATATCTCAAAGCTCTGCTTTAAACTCACTGTCCTTCTTCATCATTTTACTGGCTATATATTATACCTCAATAGCCAAATTTTTAGGTGTATCTGTAAGTAAGTACTCCTGATCCGTCCAGATTTTCTGCTCCTTCCTTCCCTTTCTTGCTAAATTCTTAGGCTACGGCTTTACTAAATCAAGCCAAATGCACGGTGATGTCGAAGGTTGGTCAAAATCTTCAAGGGAAACTGACGCAGTGGCAGTTTATAGTTCTGTATTATTTTATGTCACATTTTATATTGCTGGAGATTTAATGGTTCAGCAGTTGCAGAGAGATATATTGATTTTGGTTGCTTTTGAGGTTGCAGAGAAATCCCAAATTCGGAAATTGTCGTAACTTTTCGTACGAGTTGTTTCTGTCGAGTTGTGATTGAGAGGTTTCCTCTGCAGCGTATTCCGGATTTTACCTGTTGCTGACATGCGCTGGTAAAAAAATTATCATCAGTGAATATATTTGTGTCAGGGGGGTGTATACCAGTACTCCTAAATTTGCATTGAATATTAGTTTGTGTAAAAGCGCGTCTCGAAAATTCCGCTACCTTGAGGTGATATCTCTGTCACGAAAACGGCGGTATATAAATCGGCCTATTATTATTATTATAAATTGTTATCGGTTTTCCTGGATTTGAGGACACCCAATCGTCGCAAGCAGCCTTTTAGGATGTTTTTAGAGGACCATACACCGAACGGTCTAATGCCTGCAATTTGTGAGATGTGTGCGGGGGAATTGTGAGTAGAGATGGTCGATATCAGAATTAAGTGTACCTGCGGTTCCAGTTACCGGTGACCGGCGAGGAACCGGTTATTTATCTAGTTATTTTTGGAACCGGTTCCTGGTGCCAGAAAAGTTTCACAAAGGAGATTTCTATATTAATTAATCAACTGCTTACTCTCCAATGATGCGTGTGAATGTTTTTGAAAATGTTTGATGAATTTCATGAAACTGGTTGCAGTCATGCAATCTGTTTCAGAGGCAGCACCATCGCTATCGAGTGGTGCATTGTTTAACGTTGTAGGTTGCCAATTCATCCCCTGAAATACCATGCGAGACGGCATGCAGTTTCCCGTCGCATTGATGGCACAGCAAGCCGTTACCGGCGTTCCTCGTTCTCCCAAAGTAGTTGAATCAAATTGTTTCTCACCTCGCGTGGCAAGAATTTTTATAGGTTTGTTAACACTCGAAAATCCAATTTTGTCAACATTTCAGATGCATTGAGGCTGAAAATTATATTAATTCAGAACAGCTTTTAAATTTCTTAAAAAAATCGACGCGTTGTGCCTATTAAAGCTTGCTTCCTGGGAAAGACTGGTTGCTTCAGGCTTTAATAGGGATACATCAGGATTACGCTTCATAAAACCAAACAGCCAGTCATAAGATGCCTCTTTTTGGGTTTCCCATTTAACGTGTTTTTTTTTTCCGTACAGCAAATTCGTATGCGAACTGTCTGGTTTGGTTGTATGTTAGCCGCCCGTGGTGTAATTTGCTTGCTTTTTAAAGTACTCGTTTGATTGCTTCTCGTCATCGGTAGTAAAGATTTGAGAGTTCCTTAGTTGAACGAAAACGACATTTCATTTCCGCTATTATTTTATTTTCAATTCAAACCTCTTAGAAGTGCCCTTTATGGAGGCACCATCTTTTATAACGCAGTTTACAGCATCCTTCGATGTTTTGCTGTCTACAGTATTTCTATTTTTAGCGCCATCCTTTCTTTTGTATTCGCGCGGCATAACCTAAAAAAAAAGAAAAAATGTGTGAGCGTTTATTCCAGAGTTTTAATTACTATGGGAGATTTGACCCCCCATAATCATATCTTCTAAAGTTCTTTTTTCTTAATCCTAGAACACTAAGCTTATTTTATACCGTGCGCTTATTACAAACCTTCGTCGATTTGATGCCGCGTTAGTATATATATATATATATATATATATATATATATATATATATATATATACTAACGCGGCGTCAAATCGACGAAGGTTTGTAATAAGCCCACGGTATAAAATATATATACATATTAATATATATATAAATATATATAAATATATATATAAATATATATATATATACACAACGTACAAGTCATTAAATAGTGTCTGCAGACACAGACTTGTCGGGACAAAGATTTTTCGAGATAAATCAGTACTCGTTATGTAGAAATAATATTTTACAAATACCAAATATTAAAATATCAAATAAATTCGAAATAAAAAATTTAAGCAAATAATCATAATATTTTTAAAATCAGTTATTTATGCATTTGTAATACATCTGACCTTTGTGCTATTTTTTACACTTCAAGCACGAGGTTTCGCTAATTATTCGTTTTGAAAATGGGTGATAGCATTTTTTCCATTCCTATTCATAATTTGATCTTTATTTTAGCTTTAATCATATTGTGGAAGTAAATTACATAGCTGTCTGATACCACATTTTGTCTGGTTGTAATTAAATTATTGTTTTTTTTTATATCGAAATTATAATGACTTAAAAATGAAATGGCCATTGTAAGCTTTTTTGGACTTGGGTTTGTAAAACTAAGTCTAACTATTTTCAAAGTAAAACAGTACTCCCCAATCTCTGTCGCAATATATCTAATCTCCAGAATCAGAGTTCAAAATAACGATAGCATCATTATTCATCACGAACCGAAAAAATATAAAAAACGCAATCGAAACGAGCCCGATAGGAAAATGCCCGTTAAGAGAAAGTTACGTCCTTACAAACCGTTGTTCATTCGACGACACACGAAAAAAGTTCATCATTCGTTAGAACTAGACCACCCCGAATTTGTTTACAAACATTTTCAAATGATTTGTGTTTTGGCGTAGTCAATTTGACGAAGGTTGATGTTTAACTGAACAGGTTCAGACTTATATCGTATGTGGCCAGACTGTCTTACCAATGGTGAAATTTAAGCTTTACCTATTTACGAATTATTGATGGGGGGATCAAGTCACCCAAGGGATCAAGTGTCCCCCCCCCCTTTCCCTTCGGTGAATTGAAGGGGTGGGGAGAGACGGGACCCGGTGAAGTCCACCCTAAAAGAAAAGACTGGAATGAAAACTTTCTTTGATCTTTATCCATATGGCACCAAAATGGGATCTAGAAAACCGTATTACCGACTGAACATTGATGGACTCAATATATAACGGAATATTTCTAATATTCTAGGAATGGTTGACATCTGAAAATGGTTTCACTGCGGTTCCACTTACCGGCAACCGGCGAGGAGCCGGTTATTTATCCAGCTATTTTTGGAACCGGTTCTTGGTAGAATGGTTCCAAGAAAAATATTATGTAATAAGAAGACTAAAAAGCACGGGTTATCAAAAAATCTAGTCAAAAAGGATCGCAACTGAGTTCACGGTTCCAGCAAAAAGGCACCGGTTATTCGCATTTCGGGATAAGAATATCGACCATCTCTAGGAAGCTAGTTTATATCATTTTTATTTTATTTCGTTTTGAAGATGAAAAGAAATGGAACAGGTCCCTTGTCTCTGAAAACGTGATTATTAGGAAATTAATAATAAAAAAGAACCAGAACCGTTCATGTTCACCGTTTCGGTAAAAACCGGCTATTCGCATTTAGAGCCTCGGTCGATAGACATTTTCACAAAATAGGAACCGGTTCCAAAAAAAAACAGTTTTTGGAGAAACAATATTGACGGTTCCAGTAACCGCCTTGTAACTGGTTCCTTGTGACCGGGACAGAAATATCGACCATCTCTAAAATATCCAGCGTCTTTCGAATTTGTTCGCAAAGGTCAAAACATCTGCTCACCAGGAGTTACACGACAGAGTTTCTTGTGAAGAATTCTTTTACATCAGCATTTGAACGGATAATACCTTCAAAAAAGCCTTCCAAGATGGAAAGCCTTCAATCCAACCATGTCCAATCGGGATTTATGGATAAAATGTTACATTAATTTACATAAATGTACAATGTTTTCTCTTCGTGGATACATACGAGCGTTTAATAAAAAGTTGTCTAATGATGTTTTAGTTTTTAGCTCAGAGCAATAATATACATGGATGGAGCGCTAGTAGAGTAAGGATTGATGATTTTTGCTTGACTGGGGCGTGGCTCGGGCTAGGGCTAGGCCTAGTGTATTTATACATCCATTTATAGCACATTTCGACAAAATGTTTTTGTTTATTTGTATAACCACTTTTTCACAGTATTGTTATAAACAAAAATATAGCACGTAACCTAAAAAACCGTTGAGCTATGTCCTGTTATGTCGCGTAACAAAACGTAGTGGTCGGAGTCGCCGGAGACGCGGGAGATGGAGAACATGCTTACATACCTAAAAGCGGTGCTACATTGTGTGAGAACTTGTCTTATCTCTTTCTCTCTCACGGTTTACGGCATAAAAACCCGAAGAAAGTGATTTATTGTTAATTTGTATAGGTTGGGTAAAAATATTTAGCTCTCTCATATACATATTCTTGCTCTAAGGTTTTTAATTACTTACCAGGTATTATTAATATTCAAATCCCGAAGAAATTTGATGTACCGGGGTGCGAAATGAGTTTTTTTTTTCACACGCGTGAATTAAAAACCTCGACTAGAAATAAAACAACATTAATTTACAAAATTATATAAAACTATTTTTTGCATAAAAAAAACAGATTTTCCACTTTCGTTCCTGATTTTCAACGAATGACTTCGCTGACGAACCTCATTGTTGAAACTTTCGAGAACTTCCGCAAATAAAGTACGTTTTATTCCGAAACTCTGCTCAATCGATAAAGGTCGTTCTAAATAAGCCACGATCCGCAAAGATCGAAAATCTTATAAAACCTTATTTTATTTGACGCAAGTCGATGCTTACCAATATTGCCGAGCGCTAGCGTCGCTACGCCTCTTTTCACACTTACGCGAAGCTCACGTTTTCTGCAACAATGTCGATGACGGCCTCCGTAGTCGAGTGGTCAAGTCCACTTGTGTTATTTCACAATGCATATAAAATAGTGTATAGTATACTAGCGAGTACTCGGCATGCTTTTCAATGTCACTCAAAGAAAGTGTTTGTGTTTTAATTTTGTTTATTGAAGTGCTTTTGAATTCTCAATATTTTTTTGTATTCCCGACACGTGATCGGGCCACATGCAGTTGTCCATGTGAGAAGCACGGATTTTCCAAATTTAGTCCACACTCGTCTAGAATTGAGATTTTTGAGCTTTAAGCTTTTCAAGCTTTGAGCTTTTTGAGCTTTGAGCTTTTTGAACTTTGAGCTTTTTAAGCTGTGAGCTTTTCAAGCTTTGAGCTTTTTGAGCTTTGAGCTTTTTAAACTTTGAGCTTTGAGCTTTTTAAGCTTTGAGCTTTTTGAGCTTTGAGCTTTTTGAGCTTTGAGCTTTTTAAGCTTTGAGCTTTTTGAGCTTTAAGCTTTGAGCTTTTTGAGCTTTGAGTTTTTTGAGCTTCTTAAGCTTTGAGCTTTTTGAGCTTTGAGCTTTTTAAGCTTTGAGCTTTTCAAGCTTTGAGCTTTTTGAGCTTTGAGCTTTTTGAACTTTGAGCTTTTTGAGCTTTGAGCTTTTTGAGCTTAAGCTTTTTGAGCTTGAGCTTTTTGAAGTTGAGCTTTTTGAAGTTGAGCTTTTTGAGCTTTGAGCTTTTTAAGTTTTGAGCTTTTTGAGCTTTTTGTGCTTTGAGCTTTTTAAGCTTTGAGCTTTTCAAGCTTTGAGCTTTTTGAGCTTTGAGCTTTTTGTGCTTTGAGCTTTTTAAGCTTTGAGCTTTTCAAGCTTTGAGCTTTTTGAGCTTTGAGCTTTTTGAACTTTGAGCTTTTTGAGCTTTGAGCTTTTTGAACTTAAGCTTTTTGAGCTTTGAGCTTTTGTGCTTTGAGCTTTTTAAGCTTAGAGCTTTTTGAGCTTTGAGCTTTTAAAGCTTTGAGCTTTTTTCGCATTCATTAGCTTTTCTATTTCGTGCCATAATTAATTTGACATCGAAAGTGCCTTTTCACGACTATTACTATCTCTTTATAAAGAAACAAAGAAAGTTAAATTAGAATATTTATTTAAAAAAAAAAGATGTGTTTTTCTTTATTTAAATATTATACCCAAACAAACCTTTGTCTGTGGAATCGCCGTTTTAAGTGACCAGATCTGAATATCCAGGCAATTCACAACCTTATTTTTACCCATCTCCTTCCCTTCTCCATTTCCTTCAGCGTCACAACATACCCTGATTGGAGATGCCATAGTCCTACTGGCTCCAGACGGTTGGGATCAGTTGGAAGTCTTGTGCGGTTTCCCAACCTTCACCCCACTCTCTTCACTTCAACCCATCAATATACCCAAATAAGGGATGCCATAGTCCGACTGTCTCCGGATGGATTGAATTCGTGTGCGGTGTTAAAAATTTGGAATTATTAAAATCATGAAAAACAAACTTTTAAGAATTATGTTGTAAGAATGAACCTCGCTATGTAATGAAACCGGGAAGGCGTGACGGGGTTACAGAAGTGGGAGGGGGTAGGACGAGGGTGGAGTGAGTGGGGTGGGTGGTAGGCATCTGGCACAACTGGTACACAAGCCGGCAGATGTGTACATAACCGAAGTCACTCTTCTCTGAATCTGTATTTCGGAGAAGAAAGTGTGTCTTACGTCACAAGGACGCCCGAGAGATCAATATTTTGGTTGTATCACTCTTTTTGTACTGCGAAGATTCGAGAAACTTCTGTCATTTGCATCCTTGGAGTAAGGATATATGGAGAGGTATCTTTGCAAACAGTGTAGTCAGGTCGGTTGACTTTATACTGACTCGATATAATGAGACAAAGATATGTTAAAGGATGTTAGATAGCCTATTAGTTACCGCCCACAAGGAATTCGGACATTTTTAATAAATATTTTTGAACACATTAAACAAAACAGTACCAAACACTTTTAACAGAAGGTTTGCCTAAATAATGATCAAAGCTTTTTGTTATTTTGGTGTCTTTATATCATTAAAAATGTGAAAATTCTAAAGTTCGGTCAAAAATATTTAAAACTGTTAGAAAACCTCTAAAAAGTGATGGTTTACAATCTTTGTTTGGTCTTATTTGAACATTCACGCATAGCGCATATCACCATCATGTTTGATTTATTTTTATAACCACTGCCAGTTTTTTAATGAACACTAATATAGAAAATAACCTCAAAATCCGTTGACGTATACGACTCGATGATGTGAAGTTAGCGCTGACAGAGAACATCCTTACATACTTGGAATTTCTGCGATATTATGTAACGAATTTTCTTGTCTCTTTCTCTCTCATGGAAGAAGAATCTCAACATAATCTGTTTCTCGACGAATCACCTTTAGATACACAAATTTTGACCAAATCCTCTACCGTACGACAAATTCAGAAAGTCTATTTTTAATTTCGCTCCCATGCCCTTAAGTCGTAAAAAAAATATATATATATATACACAAAAATCGTAGCAAAATTTTTATCTAAAGGTGTCTGTGTTCCTGTATATTTTCTCTTCAAACAAGGAATTAATATCAACTAGAAAATAAGATCTGTACAGCGCCCTATAGGGAATTTGTCACAAAAACGGCGCTATAAAAATCATCCAAATATTATTATTATTAATTCTGTTTTGGCACACACTCCTCACCTCATTCACATTCATACATCGTCTCATACATACTATTCTGTTTTTTCTGATTCTTGATATGGCCCGACTCAAGTAAATGATTCACTTGATCGTGCCATGTCTTCCTCGAGCATCCCCAACTTCTTATTTTATTAATTTTCGCTTCATATATTCTTTAAATACTATTTTCTTCGTTCGTCCGCTCTACATACCCATAATCCATCTAAGCGTCCCTTTCTAAATTCTATTCATTAGGCTTACATCAGCCTTGCATTCTTTGCGGATATCCACATTTTTACAGGGTCGTACATGGTTTCATGCACATACGCCTCAGGGATCTCATTTCTACCGCATTCGGTCTACTTTCGTCCTTCCTCTGCCAGTTCCACGCCTCACTGTCATACAAATCGGGGTTGGTATAAGGACTCCATTGTGGACTGCTAGCTTCGCTTCTTTGGACATTTTATTTTATTTGAGCTAATTGCGTTTAATCCTCTATTAATGGAATGTTCCGTTTTAACCCTTCTTTTTCGATATAAATGATAATAATAATAAAAATAAAAAATCGTTTTTAAATTTCATCAATAATTATTGATTTAAAAAAAACTCTAAAATTTGAATAATTAGTTTTACAGAATAAACTATAAAATCAAAAATATTACACATTCGTCAAAAGCATTCGCTTGGTGGTTTGCCATATTTATAAATAAACCAGAAACTTTGTTTAAAACCACTTCTATTTTCAATATTATGTCGACATTTTTTGGAAGCACCTTTCCATCTTCAGGACAATACTAACATTTTAATTATTGTATTTAAGTATCTATCCAAGGCAGGGAAGTCAGTTTTTGATTTCTTTTTGATGATTTTAACCTGACTCGGCGCACCTGGGCGTAGCTAAGACTAAGGTTATGGTATTTATACATCCATTCATATCACATATCGACATAATGCTTTTGTTTATTCGTATAGCCACTTTTTCAAAGTATTTTTATCTACAAAAATATAGCATATATCTTTTAAAACCGTTTAGTTGTGTCAAGTTTAGTGGCATAAAAAAATGTGGGCAGAGTCCCGCGGTGAACCAAGAGCTTAAGATCGTTGCGACAGAATATAGAAGCGGTCTATGAAATTTGTTGTCTCTTTCTCTCTCATGGTGTACGACGTAAAAACTCGGAGAAAGTGATTTATCGCAAGTTTGTGTAGTTTTATTTAAATAATAATAGCTCTCCCTCCATATATTGTCACTTCAAGGTCCCGAAGATAGAAGGGTACTTCTGAAACCAGTCGATATAAAATTGAAAATAAATTGGTTTTAAACAAAGTCTATCTGTTTTATTTATCATAAATACTAGTTCATATTTAGATCGAATTAAGGTAAATTTTACTTGTAAGGGTGTGGTTTTAGAGTTAGGTTTGATATAATCGGTTGTGGCATTTGTTAAACTTTATCCGCAGTTACCTAGTGATAAACGAAACCATAGAAACATTATGTGAAGTTAAAACTTTGCCTATTTGAATTTCTCTTCTCATTATGTGGGAATCTATCCGGACTGTTAAATTGTAGAATAAACATAGTTTTATCTTTTATGTTTTGACTAATCTTCATAAAGCTCACCTTTTCATAGAGTTTGTTTATGAAATAGAAAGATTTTTTTAATCTTTATTTTATTTTATTGGGGAGACCAACATAAGAGATATAACAGCTTACACATAAATTAGGTAGAATATTACTTGGGTGATATGAATATGACCATTTATATGTTTCTACTTGAGTAGTTATGTATAAGTGAATCTAATTTAAAAAATCAAATAAGATATTAAAGTAAATTTTAAAAGAAATACAAATCAACTTGAAAAAAAAAGAATTCAGTAGGTACCTACCTACTGAATTTCAAAAAGAGTCCCAACTGCTCCCAACCGTCCGGAACCAATGAGACTATGGCTTCCCGAATTGGGGCATATTGTAAGGCTGTAGGTAGTTGGGACGATAGGTGGGAACGCTGTCCTTGTTCTTCTACCGGTATTTCAATGGAAGATGCTCCGAGATACTTGCGTCAATGATCCCTTCGGCACCGGTGCGTAGTCGGGAAACTCGCCAAACGCGCGCCCAACATCTGTACACGGTTGACATTCGATACATGAGAACGGGTCGCTTCTACGACTCGTTCTTATGTTCAACAGCTCGGCTGTGGAGCGAGTTTCCGGCCTCTGTGTTTCTTCCCTCCTACAATTTGAGACTCTTCAAGACTCAGGTTCACTCCTTCCTTTCCTCAAAGAGACCCTCCGCACAGCATCCTCAAAGACGACATAGCCCCTGAGGGAAATTATTTCCCTCAAGGCCGAAGTTTCTGTGCAGTTAATGACGTTAATTGACGGCCTCCATGGTCCAGTGGTTAGACGCTCGACTACGAATCCAAAGGTCGCGGGTTTAAACCCGGCGTGCGCCAATAACTTTTATTCAATTAATATATGTCTTAACACATTCAATTCATATAAAATAATAAAAAATATATTTGCGGCACGTTCCTCTTAGTATCACCCTGGTGAAATACCACCATTCAGAATCGAAACGTTGCTTGAAATGGCTTTAGCCGTGTTTGGTGACCAGATCTGAATAGCCAGGTACTTCTTAACTTCCTATTCTCCGTCTTCTTCCCCTCCCCACCACCTTCAGCCTTACACCATACCCGAATTGGGGATGCCATAGTCTCACTGGCTCTATACAGTTGGGACTCTTGTGCGGTATTTACTATAAAAAAGTTAATTTAAAAAAAGGTTTAATTTATACATATGTATTGAAATACAAACATATGCATCTATTCCAAATTCTTGCCAGCTGATTGCGATAATCTGAGCATTGAAAGCTCCAAGTCTCCCCACCCTTAAGGGTTAACCAACAGAGTACCCACCCCTCGCCCCTACTACCCCCGCCTCGTTCGTTATACCCGAACACAATAAAAAAATGTAATCTCGCGGTTACCAAAGCCTCTATTGAGATAGTAATGTGTAAGTATTCTATTCAGCCGGCGTTTTAATGGAAAATTACACGAGTCGCCGGCCGCAGCGCGCGAGCCCACGCGGCCTCTAGCCAGGGCGCTCGAAGCTCGGAGCTCGCTCGCCCGGTACACAGCTGTATAGAGCATGGGCGCCCAACCGAAGACCCGCGTTTGTTTTTAAGAATTCAAGACAAAAAAACGTTTTTTCTAAATCCCGTCCTCATTCTAAGACAGCGTTACCAACTATGGCCCGTAAAAGGGCGCGCGTTTTCGCGAGAACAGAAAGAACTGGAACCGGTTCCCCGACGAAAAATTACGTTATTTCATGCAGGGTGGAGGGAGGGGGGGTTGCTAGCGATATTCTAGGAACGAGAAGCACTGGAGCTGTGGAACCGGTTCTGATTTTCAGGGAATTTCTCAACAAAAAGAAACGCAACCGTGCCTTTCAGGCGAAATACATTGAATGTATATTCGCCATTTTTATTTGAAAAAAAAGGAACCGGTTCCTCGGATAAATAAAATCGACGGCTCCAGTGACCGGCTTGGACGTTCTGGTTTTCAGAGAATTTCTTACCAAAAAGAACCGCAGCCGCACCTTTCCGGCAAAATGCATTAAATGTATATTCGACATTTTTATTAAAAAAAAAGGAACCGGTTCCTTGGAGGAATAATATCGACGGTTCCAGTGACTGACTTGGACGTTCTGACTTTTAGGGAATTTCTCACCAAAAAGAACCGCAACCGCACTTTTCCGGCGAAATGCATGAAATGTATATACGCCATTTTTATTTGCTAAAAAGGAACCGGTTCCTCGGAGAAATAATACCGACGGTTCCAGATACCGGCTTGGAACCGGTTCCTTTAAACCGGGACAGGAACATCGACTACCTTTAGTTCTCATCTTCTAATCCGGCAGGCGTTTTACGGTATTAATATCATCAAATGATCCGCTGCGATTCTCGAAGGTAATTTTAGTCCCTCGAAGAAAAGGTTTGTCACCCTTGGTACAGAAGCCGGAAGACACAAGCGTGAAGAGAGCTCTTCATCTATGGTTTGTTTACAGAGGCAGCTCCATTAACGAGACAATAAAAACGGTTACTTGGAATGAAAGGCGCCTAAATTGCTTTAATCGGTTTTGGTTTGAACGCGGTGGGAAAACGCTCTTGGGTTTAGCGAGTTTGGCGCAAATGGAATCTCGCCCAGATACAAAGGAATTTCAACGTGATGCTAGTAATAATCCTCGTTCCAAATTAGAAGGCATTCCGACCGTGGTACGTTTTAACTATTTATCCTGACAAGAAGTGCTTTTTGTGGGCTTTCAAATATTTGAAGATCGAAATCGAAAATCCAGTCAAATCGAAAAATCAATTCAAAGAAAAATCTAACATTTTTTGTTATAATTATTTTTATTTTTTTTCTTTACTTGAACATATTTTTGTATTGGTTGGTACTAGCGTTGGGAAAAACTTCAATGTTTCGTGAATGCTTCGCGAATTGCTAGTTCTTTAAAATGAACCCTTCGCAGTGAACACTTCAATTGAAGTCGAACTCGCAAAAAAGAGATTTGAATTTATCCGGTTCCTCGCTCAAAAAAACACGTCCTAGTCGGTGGGTATTTGAAAGTGAAAAGAACCGGAACTCGTTCCTCGCCAAAATAAAAAGTACTAGTAAATAGAAATTTTAAAACGAAAAGAACTCCCAAAAAATCACGTTTCTTTAGATCGAAGTACTTTGAAGTCGAACTCTTCAATTGAAGTACTTCTTAATAGGCTTTGAACTTCAACTGAACTGCTGCAAATTGAAGTAGTTCTTTTTAATCTAACTTCCGTTGAAGTATTTTTTCAATGAAATGAATGAACGCTAAAATGAACTCCCAACTTCTGTTGAAGTATTTGTTCAATGAGTAATGAATGAAATAGGAACTGCTCCCAAAAGAAGTAGTTCTTTCAAAGCGGTCACAACGCTATTTGGTACATTGCCCATCCCACTAGGTATACGCCTGTGTTGGGATGACAATTTGCAAAAGTAGTTTTTCATTTCTCATTAAGTTAATACTAAGTCGAAATTACGAAAGTATGTACCTCTACGTGCACACGTACGATTGTGAACTTTTTAAATTAGGAACTGTTGTTTTCAAATCCCCACCTATCTGATAAATTACCTACCTATAGTGTTTTTACCAGATATTATTCTATATTACGCCGCGGCAAGACTTATCACTGGCGTATCAAAATATTACCATATTTAAAAAAAAATCAGCGGCTTAAATGAATTTTCTGGATGGTATTTAAATCAATTAACGGAATGGCTCCGGCTTATTTATCGGAACTGTGTATTATATTATACATTGTGCTATCGGAAGGTTGAAGGAACCAAAACGCACACCAGACACTAAGTTGGGAGAGCCTGCTGCAGGAGTGTCAGGTCCTAAAGCCTGGAATAGGCTGCCACATGATCCGAGAATAATAAAAGATTCGATAGAGTTCTGAGCTAAACTCAAAACTCGTCTTTTCGGAAAATCATATCTATATATAACAGAATTGCCCTTATTTACACAGCTAGGCTAACCCGTTAGCATCTCAACTCACCAGTATAATAATATTTTTTCATGCAATGATCCGCAATCCTCAATCCTCGATCTACTGCTAAACAAAAAGTTCGACAATTTTTCAAATGTAAATAACTAATATGTATCTAACAATAAAGAAATTATCTATAGCTTTAGATATTTAGGAGTTTCCTGCATTCACCCTGCTTTGTATAAATTTGTGTTAACTTCATACATAGATAATACCTTCCATAGTTTTTTTTTCCTATCAACTCGGTCATACGCCATTTGAAATTAATAGTTTTAACAGATAAGAATTTTTCCGGAAAATATTGAGCTTTAATAAAGTAGCTTTTGCAAAGCTCAGTTTTCATTTGACGAGTAGAAGCTCACTTCGTTTCGTCAAAGGACCTTGCTTTTCCAATTTGCCTGTCGTCAAACCTCAAAGGAAATGTTGAACAGATTCTCAATTAGCGTCTGCTCCGAACACCGCTTCATTCTCCGTTCTACTCTGCTTTACTTAACTCTGCCCTGCACTTCGACGCGTTGCTCTCCCTGTGCAGTTTGCAGCTAACGGGTATTTAATAGACACGCAAATAGCTTTTCGCTAACTTTGAAAGCGCAGAAGAAACGCCCGCCTACTGCCTGAGAGGTGGGAATCTTTCAAACTATGAACATTGGTTAATTAGAAATTCAATGAAAATAACCTACTTAATATAGATGGTCGATATTTCTGTCCCGGTTAAAAGGAACCGGTTTCAAGCCGGTCCTAATTTTCGCAAATAAAGAACCGGTTCCAGTTCTTTTCGTCCTCAAAATTTCGCTAGCGACCCCTCCCTCCCATTAAATAAAATTTCTGGCGAGGAACCAGTTCCAGTTCTTTTCGTTTCCAAATCTCTACCGATTAGTTTTTTTGGCGAGTTACTTTTGGCGATTTGCTAGTACTTTTCTAAAAAAATCTCCTTCGTGTAACTTTTCTAGCACCAGGAACCGGTTCCAAAAAGAACTGGATAAATAACCGGTGACTCGCCGATCACCGATAACTGGAACCGCAGGTACACCCAATTCTGATATAGACCATCTCTAATAATAATAATAATAATCGTTGGTTTGTTAAAAACAAAAAGTATTTTTTTATAGTGAATACCGCACAAGAGTCCCAACTGCTCCCAACCGTCAGCCAGTGAGACTATGGCATCCCCAATTTGGGTATGTTGTGAGACTGAAAGTAGGAGAGGGGAAGGAGAAGGGAAAGAGTAAGGTTGAAAAGTACCTGGCTATTCAGATCTGGTCACCAAACACGGCTAAAGCCATTTCAAGTAACGTTTCAATTCTGAATGGTGTACTTTCACCAGGGCGATACCATCATGAGTATCTTCCACTGTCTTAAACCCACACTATAAAATATTGTGTCTTTTTTTACGGATTAAATTAAGTAGATACCTACAAGAATTACTTTTTAGTTTTAAAAATTGAATTTACTTTTAGAATAAGTGCTGACGGGTTTCATAAGACCTGATAAAGATCTAGTCACCAAACACGGCTAAAGCCATTTCAAGCAACGTTTCGATTCTGAATGGTGGTCTTTCACCCGGGCAATACTCGGAGTATCTTCCACTCTGGAACGTGCCGCAAATATACTATATATTATTTTTAATTAATTAATAACACATATTAATAATAAAAAAGTATTTGCGCACGCCGAGTTTGAACCCGCAACCTCTGGTTTCGCAGTCGAGCGACTTACCACTTGACCGCGGAGGCCGTCAAGAGGATAACGTGTATTGATATTATTTTAAAAGCTCGCCAGCTCTCAAAGCCTTGCAAAAGCTCGTCGCGTGAATATTTACCAACCTCAGCGAAGTCAGTAATTCCTATCAAATTTCGCCATGTAAATATAGACCGACACCTCCTTGGAGGCACTTTTCCGAAGCTACGAGGTAGAAGCCTCATGATCTATATTTGAGAAGCACTCTTGCGGGGGATGAAAAACCTGATCGAATGTTATACCTCCAATCCGCCTTCCATGCACTTTACATCTCTGATGCATGGTTGATCCCTAGTTCCCCGCACCTGACGACTACGGCGGCTGGGTGCTGGAATAATAATATAAGGTGCACTGCTTACTTCTACGGGCAGATACCAAACCCTGCATGCATCTGAATATTTTATGATCCATCTCTCGGCTGAAACTTTAGTGGAACATTTTGAAAGTATCCATCCGTGTTGCGCACTATATCGGTACTTGGCTGGTCGTAATCGATTACGCTTCAAATACTTCTCGAAGAAAACTGTGAAATTTATTATTCATTTATTTATTTATTTAAAAGATCTCATAAAAACAGTTGTTCACCAAATACATTAAGAGATGAATGATATAAAAATATTGTAGATACATGCATAGTGTAAAAAAAGATATTAAACATTTATGTACATCTCACATATAGACAAGGTATTATATATCCAAAGGAGTTATATAGGTACAAACTGAAGTAGTGTGACGCACTTAATATGATATAATAACGCGAATAAGGTTAGCAATGAAAAACAAAAAGATAAGATATAAAAGAGGTTCATTCTTGTATACATATTATGAGATAATCGTTGAATTGGCAAGTGTAAAAAGGTGTGTAAAAAAATATATATTTTATTCAAGATTACGTAGATCGTTATGTACCTAACGGTCACCTTTGTACGTATATTGAGAGATAATGACAGAACTCTATATATGTGCAAATGTGTTCGTACCGACGTGAAATAGCGCTATATTAGTAAACTTTAAAATATGCCGATTGAAAAGGAGACAGGCTTTTAATAACAAAGTGAATGAATAATAATCTAATCTATTGATTGGATTACTTTGATCTAGATCGACTTTTTTGTTCTGTAGTACGTTACTAACCATCACGTCGTTTCTCCGCAGGGGTAGGCAGAGAGGACGGACCGCCATACGACTCTGTCTTGGCTCACACTTCTTGCTTTATTCACACTAATACATCGTCTCATACATACTCTTCTGTTATTCTGACTCTTGACATGGCCCGACTCAAGTGTTTTATTCACTTTCGGGTTATATATTCTTTTCACACTCCTTTCTTCGTTGTTTCGCTCTTCTACATGTTTAAACCAACTTAGCGTCCTTTTCTTGATCCTATTCATTACGCTTACATCAGTCTTGCATATTTTCCGGATATCCACAGGAGATAATATGCGTTCTTTACGTATTTTTTTTCTTACTCTCTCTTCTATCATTTTGATTAGGTGTACTAACTGAATTATTCCAATGTTTTTTTTATTTAACTTGTCACGGCATGATTATTATCTTGGAACAGGCATCTGCCTAGTTAGAAACTAGTGTTGACTGGGACATGATGTATTCACACTTTATTGCAGCTCACTCTCTACACACTTATCTAAACATCTTTTTAAATTTGGCTTATTTAAAAAATATTGTGTATTACGTATTAAATAAATAAATCGTTGAAGAAAAGGCTTAACCTGAAAACACGCTATTTTGGAGTCGCTAAACGTGCTTTTAACAAAGAAAAATTGAATGATTTTAATAATACCAATTTTTAAACTTTATTCCACTAATTTTTATTTAAGATCTAACCGGTTTCACCTTATGACGAACATCTTCAGCAGTCTGAAGATGCCCGTCATAAGATAAAACCGGTCATAAAATAAAACCGTCATAAGATGAACAATTTCAAAATTAGAAAAGATAAATTCAGTATCATTATCAATTAAAGACAGTTTTAAAAATGCGCTATTAACCGGAATAATAAATCATTAAAATCTTAAAAATCACTATTTTGTATAAAAACAGACAGATAAAAACAAAAAAACAAAAAAAATTCGCCAACGAATCAGCAACCCTGTTTTTGTACATGTTTTAAATATGAGTTTATTTTATTTTTTATACTGAATACCACACTATAGTCTCAACGGCTCCCAACCGTCTAAATCCAGTGGGACTATGGCATCCCCAATTGGGGTATGTTGTGAGGCTGAAGGTAGTGGGGAGGGGAAGGAGATGAGTAAGGGGAAGGTTGGGAAGTACCTGACTATTCAGATCTGGTCACCAAACACGGCTAAAGCCATTTCAAGCAACGCTTCAATTCTGAATGATGGTCTTTTACCAGGGCGTTACTGCGAACGTTCCACAAATACACTATTTATATTATTTTATATGAATTAAATGTGTTATGACACAAATTGTTAAATAAAGTTTATTTTTGCGCACGTCGAGTTTGAAACCGCGACCTCTGGATTCGTAGTCGAGCGTCTTACCACTCGACCGTGCACATTGGTGAAAGAAAGCACTCGGAAAATAATATTAGCGAGTCGACGGTCAATAGAACGATAGCATCCACGAGCGTAGTTTAAAGAATTCGATCTTTTTATTTATTTACCTCGCCCACAAGATGAAACGCTGAAAGCTTTTCCGCTACGGAGGAGTCCGTTTGCGGAAATTGAAAATGGGTTCTTTTTTATTAGGGGTAAGAAAATTTATAGAAAATCCACTGTTGTCAGAGAAACAACATTAAATTTTTTAAAAATTTTTTATTCATCAAATCAACTTTCGGATTGCTGTAAATTTATCGATTTATTTTTCGCCCGCCCCTTTGTTATGACGGAAGCATTTACACGCCGTTTAAAAACAATAATTTAGTACCGCAGTAAGAAATACTCGTTACAATAGCTAAACGAGCTTTAATACCAGAGGGCTAGATACTCGTTACTATCGCCCTAGTGAAAGACCACCATTCAGAATTAAAAGGTTGCTTGGAATGGCTTTTTATCGTGTTTGGTGACTTGGATCTGAACAGCCAAGTAAATTTCCCAACCATCTTCTTCCTCATATTCTTCCCTCCCCCCAGTACCTTCAATCTTACAACATACCTCAATTGGGGATGCCATAGTCTCACTGGCTCTAGACGCTTTGGAGCAGTTGAGACACTAGTGCGATATTCACTATAAAAAAGGCTAACCTTCATTATTAAATCAATCAATACCCTTTTATAGTAAGTTCAACATCGGCTTTCATCTCTTTTCCCCTCCCTACAACCTTCAGCCTCGCAAAATACTCCATTTGGGAATGCCATAGTCTCACTGGCTCTACACTTCTAGGTTGGGAGCAGTTTGGACTCTTGTGCAGTATTCACGGTAAAAAAATAGTTTTCTATTAATATTTTTTGTGGAAAATATGAAACAAGCAACATGGCACCAATGGCGGCTCGTGAGTTTTTAGTGTGCTGGAGTGCTAAGATTCAAAAATACGATACTCTTAGTGTTGTTGTAGCTGAAAATGTTTTTTTTTTTTCAAGATTTTATTTTTTGTATGTTGATTTTCGAAGTTTTGGTGGTGCACTGCACGGATTTCTGAAAAAATCTTCGTGTTGAAATTTCGAAAAAAAAAAAAATGCCGAAAATGTTTTCTTTTGTTCAAACTTACCACTCTAGCACACTCAATCAACAATCCGTGATTGAAGTGACGTTTCAGCAAAAAATAGTTACCATGGCTTTGAAATGTCATAGAAGAACAATTGTGCAAGCTTTATGACGTCAAAGCCTTTCGTTCAAGTAACATAAAAAAAAACATATTTTTTGATCTGCCAATGGCGTTTCCCATTTAATCAAAATATTTGAGTTGTGTCATTTCACGAATAAGAATAACAGAATATAATAATAATAACAGTTCAATTATACGCAATTGTGTGATATTTCACCTCAAGTGCGCTTCATTCTAAATTAATTAGACTAACTAATAAGGAGAAAATAATATATATTATGTTTACAAATTAAAACTATCTAAAATCATGATCGTTATCATAAATCATGAGAGAAAATGTCCAGATGGACATTGAATGTGTACCTCAGATTAAAATAAAAATACTAGAAGCTAAGGGTATAAAAATCCAGATGAATTCATTTTAACATATTTGTTAAATCAAAGAAAAGGAAATTAAATTGAGGACAGTAAACATGTTTGTACTTAAAAACATTAATATTCAAGTAATGCAAGTAAACGATTCTAAAGATGCAAACAGGGTAAATATAACATGTAACAAAATAACAATAAGTATTTTATGACAATGAGTATACGGTTTTAAGTAAGGACATTTAGTTGTAAGGATACAAGTAAGGAGAAAACCGAAACAAAGCAAATCGAGGACGTTTTTAAAGAAATTAAATTTTAATAAGCTACGTTTTGTATTTAGGACTTTTAAACAATTTGGTTTTTAAGACCGCGTTTGATATCTGCTTTTTTTATGTTGGCAACAGAAGGGTATTTACGAGACGATGTATGAATGTGAATGAAGCAGTCAGTGTGGGCCAATACAGAGTTGCTGCGGGGAAACAGTGCGATGGTTAGTTTGTTAGTTGAAAATAAAAAGAGTATTTGAAATAAAATTATTTATTGAATGCATTGCTCTCTGTAAACGCGTCTCCCGTCTCGGTTTATCGGAGAGGGTGGCAACTCCCTCCCTCCTTCCCTCCCTCCCTCCCCCCCATAACGTGGCCTGGGTTGTATGCTGTAGAATGGACTCGCCCACCTGGAAATATCAAAGACCGGAAAACATTTTTTTATGGAAGTAGTTTGGCTTTACCTGGGCGTTTTATGTTGTCTGGTTATTGACTCCGGCCCGGAGAAAGCATTACATGTTATCTCGTAGTAAGAATATACATGGAGAGAGAAGTAAATATTTTTACCCAACCTATACAAATTTGCAATGAACCACTTTCTCCGGGTTTTTACGTCGTATACCATGAGAGAGAAAGAGACAAGAAAAGTCATCACATAATATCGCAGCACTTCCAAGTATGTAAGGATGTTCTCCGTCCGCGAAAATTCACATCATCGGGTCGTATACTTACGTCAACGGATTTTGAGGTTATTTCCTATATTAGTGTTCATTAAAAAACTTGCAGTAATTAAAATAAATCAAACATGATGGTGATATGTGCTATGCCTGAATGTTCAAGTAAGACCATACAAAGATTATAAAACATCACTTTTCAGAGGTATTTCAACAGTTTTAAATATGTTTGACCGAACTTTAGAATTTTCACATTTTTAATGATATAAAGACAAAATAAAAAAAAACCTTCCATAATTATTTAGGCAAACCTTCTGTTAATAGTGTATGATACTTTGACTTTACAAATCATTTTAATGGTGTATTGATATTGTTTTGTTTAATGTGTTTGAATATGTTTACTTAAAATGTCCGAATTTCATGTGGACGGTAAATAATAGGCTATCTAACTTCCTTTAACGTATCTTTGTCTGTTTCTATCCGAGTCAGTATAAAGTCAACAATACTGACCATACTGTTTCACAAACGTACCTCTCCATGAATATTCTTACTCCAAGCATGTTAAACAACCCACGAGTTTCTACGGCGTACATTTCTGACTTCTTTCAATCTTAAAAATACACAGGTGGCAGTTTTTATTCCATTTAAATACGAAATGCACGTATGTTCTTGGTCAATGTTGGAATATTTACTTTAACATTCTATATATTATAAGTTCGATGGATTTTTACATAAATTAAGATTATTTTTTAAAAGTTTATAACCCACAAGAGTTCCAACTGCTCCCATCCGTCTAGAGCCAGTGAGTTTATGACGAGGGGAAGGAGATAGGGAAGAGGAAAGTTGGGAAGTACCTGGTTATTCAGATCTGGTCACCAAACACGGCTAAAGCCATTTAAAGCAAAGTCGCGATTCTGAATGGTGGTCTTTCACCAGGACGATACTTAGCGTATCTACCACTCTGAAACGTGCCAAAAATATGCTTCACATTATTTTATATCAATTAAATGTGTTATGACACTTTTTTTATATTTGTCCATCCCGGGTTTGAACCCGCGCCCTCTGGATTCGTATTCTAGTGTCTTGCCTAATGTAATATTTTCATTAATCAGTTAATGTTTTTTGTGTAAAATTTGTAGAACTCTTAATTTTATCAAACTTAATATTATTATTTTTAATAAGTTTCGCTAGTTTAGTTTTTATTTTTAGTGGCAGCTATTTCGGCGTTTAAAGCCATTATCGTATTGTGGCTAGGTCACCTGGAAACTAACCAACAAACTAATCACTGCGCCGTTTATGCGCAGGGGTAAGCAGGGAGGATGGACCGCCATACAATTCTGTTTTGGCACACACTCCTTGCTTCCTTCACACTCATACATCGTCTCACACATACTCTTATGTTATTCTGACTCTTCACATGGTCCGACTCCAGTAAGTTGAATGAGGGTGGATAGCTACTAAATTTATAATATGTAAAAGGACATAGTCACCTTATAAGGGAAAGTTTATTGATTTAATAGAATAAATTTATAACTTTATTCCACTTCTTTACTTTTTTTGACTGGACCGGTTTCAGCCTATAACGGCCATCTTCAGACTAGTACAGGTTGTTCTTATTCTATGGCTTATATACTATTTTCGGGATGTCAGGGGTAGTAAACCATGATGTTACTAGTTACAAGTTACTTTTAGTTTATTATTTTATATATCTATCTGGTATGAATTTTTATTTAAGATGGGTTACAGTTTTATTTCTCTAAATATGATTTTGCGATGTATTTATATAATGCATAATGCAACTAGTAAAATCAACTAAAAGTAACTAGTAAAATCATGCAACAATACGGATAAATATAATTAAAGTAAAATCATGGTTTACTACCCCTGACATCCCAAAAATAGTATATAAGCCATAGAATAAGAACAGCCTGTACTAGTCTGAAGATGGCCGTTATAGGCTGAAACCGGTCCAGTCAAAAAAATAATAATAATTAAGTGGAATAAAGTTAAAAATTTGTTTTATTAAATCATTAAAATGGAATTCCACCATGAATTAACAGTTACAAAATTTGAAATAATGGAAAGTTTAATCTTTTGAAATTATAATATTCTCTTAATGAGTGTGTAATGAGAATTATTTTTAGGTTACGTGCACTAACTTTCTACTACAATTGCATTTTATGATGTACACAATCTTTTGCAACTATTTTTGATTATATATGATGCAAGGTATATTTTAATTATTCAAATAATAACAAATTTATTTATTCTTATAAGTTTCTGGCTCTTTCTGTTTCATATTTACGTTGAAGATTGTTGATATCGTCGCAGGAGAGGCAAAAAGGCTTAAGCGACACTTTGGTCAAAAACGAGTTATACGTGCATTTTTGATCAGTTAATTTTCTGCATTGAATGTTCTGACTCTCGTTTGATTTCGAAGACTTTTGTGCCCCTTCAGCCATTTCAAATATATTTACCATTTGGAAGAAGGTTTGACTCAAGCCACACAAGTTTGGGACTTTTTTTAAGCTTTTTGTCGCTTCAAGTACTAAAGCCTTATAAATTTTATTGCAAAACAAAAAAACTAAGTGCTCTGGTGTTAACTTCCCAAAATGGCGCTTCAACCCTTTTGCCTTTGCGGCGACGATATTATTTCAATAATTTTAAGGTTTATTTATTTATGTTTAGTTTTTTTTTGTCAAAACATACCACGCGCAAATTTATGTGCGGGTGGTTACGATTGACAAAGGACTTATCAGTGCGGTACAATTCTTGCAATCAAATATGCAAATGGTGGCGGGCGAAACAATCGCTCCGGGGCGCAATCACCATAATATCCCTATTCCTGGCGGACATTACCACCATCGCCATTTTTAGCTCCACCGCCACCCACCAATACCACCCGACAGGCCCCCAACACCGCCCCACCCCCATAGCGCGGATATGCCACCAGCGGCGAATACCGCTCGGAAATAATAGGTGAACAGGAAAAATATACTACTTTTGACGGCCTGCATGATCGAGTGGTAAGACGCTCGACTACGAATCCAGAGGTCGCGGGTTCGAACCCGGCGTGCGCAGATAGATTTTATTTCATTAAAATGTATCATAACACATTCAATTGATATAAAATAAAATATAATATGTTTGCGGCACGTTCCAGAGTGGTATATACTCTAAGTATCGCCCTGGTGAAAGACCACCGTTCAGAATTGAAACGTTGCTTGAAATGGCTTTAGCCGTGTTTGGTGACCAGATCTGAATAGCCAGGTACTTCCCAATCTTCTTCTTCGTCATCTCCTTCCTCTCTCTACTTCAGCCTCACAACATACCCCTATTGGGCATGCCATAGTCTCACTGGCTCTAGACGGTTGAGAGCAGTTGAGACTTTTGTTCGGTATTCACTATAATTTTTTATAACTGTTTTAAAATTATTTAAATTGCTCTTATTTGACCACCTCCGTGGCCGAGCGGTTAAGAACCTGGACCACAAATCCAGGGGTCGCTGATTCAAGTCCCGGCGTCGGAGATTAAAATGTATTTATTTAATATGTGTTATTTCACATTTCATTAACATGAAATCTTTTAAAGTATATTAGGGGCACGTTCCAGAGTGGTTCATGCTCTCACTATCACACTGGTAAAAAACCACTATTCAGAATCGAATCGTTACTTGAATTGACCGCTCAGTAGCTGAGTGGATAAACGCGTCGTTTTCCACCTGGGCATCGTGGGTTCAATTTCTCTGCTGGCCAAGTCCTCCATCATTGCACAAGCACCATTTTTCGCTTATAATGATGATAGTAGGAGTTTTAAAAATATTTATTTCGTATCCCGGGAATGTTTTTTTTTTTAAAAATATATTAAAAATGGCTTTGGCCATTTTAAGTAGCCAGTTTTTAATCACCAGGTACCTCTAGACCTTCGTCTTTCCCATCTCCTTCTCCTTCCCACTACTTCAGTATCACATCATACCTTGATTGAGGATGCCATAGCTCCACTGGCTCCGGACAGTCAGCAGAAGTTAGGCCTCTTGTGCGGTATTAACATAAAAATGCCAAGTGGTCCGAAGCCTCGGGTTCCCACCCAAGCGTTGCAGGTTCAATCGTCTGCTAGCTTAGTCCTCCATCCATTGCCCGAGCAACATTTTTCCGTTTTATTGATGAAATTAGGAGGAAATAAAATATTGTCAGGTTAAAAAAACAAAAAGGTTAAAAATGAAGAATTAAACTTTTTTTTCGCGTTAATCATTGAAATGACTTAATAATCACCCTTCTTAATACGTTTTTATGGAGTGAAGTTTTCTCCCAGTCACACTATAGTCCCAAATGTAACGTTGGGTGTCAAATGTAACCTTTGTACATTGGCTAAACCACGATTCGAGCAGCCTCTCTGTCTCAGGAAGTGGGATGTCATCTCGATCATATTTGGGGGGATCCTTGGTTGTAAATAATAAAAATACCCCTAGTAATAATACAATATATTTCCTATGGCTTTTTTATATGAGAGGGAGAGAATACGAATTCACAAATTAGGAATGTTTGTTTTGGTAAAAAAACGTACGTTATATATTTGAGATCCTTTTGCACGATGAAGAACGGCAGAGATGTTAGGCAGATCACCTCTGTTGGATTTCAAAATGATAATTTGATAGGTTCTTACCTTCGTGTTTTTCATCCAGTTCTTACCTATCCCGCCATTTCGCTATTCGATTTCTTTATTTAACAACACAGTGTTCGAAAACAATTGTCAATCAAGAAACAGAAGAGTTATGTGAAAAAACGTGTTTCGTGTTCGTTCGTTGGTGTCTCGCTTGGTCTTCGTTTTAGTAAAATTGAGTTAAGTGTTCGTTGCGTTAGAAGAATCAAGAACTTAAACATCAACTTTGTCGGTGAGTGAATTGGTTTCCTTACTTCCTTCACTCCATAATCTCTCCACATCCATAATTAGACACTTCCATCAAGTAGTATAGTTTTATCGTTTTACAGTCCACTATTTTCAAAATTCATCTGAAGCTGAAAACAGATTCGGTGTTTTATCGCAACTTCGGATACAACACGCCTTCCTGGCGATGTCATGCCGTAGAGCAGCTTGTAGGGCTCCTCGTCGTTGTAAATGGCCTGCTTCATATGGTGGATAATGATCCTGGTCGTCTTGTTCTCTCTGGCTGTATTGCCGGGCAGTTCGAACACCTTGGCGAAGAAACCTTTACTCCGCTGTCAGTTTCCCAGGAAAACACATGCACCTTTCTTCGGGCTCATCTCTAACTTTTCCCAGGGAATTTCGGACCTCTAATACCCTGAATCGAACCCGTGAACAAAAATTTGCTCGCTCACCTCTGTCATCCAGTCGATTGTCCGTTGTTTTCAGCGGATTGCGCAGCGTCCAGTTTGTCTTCTGCGCCGCTTCTTATTAGTGATGTCCACACGTAATTAGAGTTGTACGTTAGTACTTGTACAAAATAATGTAAAATGTCACAGCACCTCTCTAACAGAAATAGTTTCAATCATTCACAATCTTACCAGTCGCTTAAGAATAAAATTAGGTGATTTGCAGCATCTATAATCCATTTTTTTCTAAAGATACTGCTTATCAACTTATTTTCATTAAAATATCATTAAATTAAAACCAGTTTTGATTTATTATATTTGTTATTTCTATGGGTTGTTCTCGTGTGTGTGTGGTATTTTATTGCCTCCGTTATCTTAATTAAGGAATTTTCTTTTTTTTTTAATATTATAAGAAATAAAGTAAATTTACATATATTATGTAAAGTACATAATACAACTAGCTTCGTAGAGAAAAAGTCACTCGGTAACGCCTTAATTGTGATCCACTACTCAAAATTGGAAAATTGAAAGAAATCTCTATTTTTTTGATTTTTGAATTAAATAACGTTGTTTTTAAGTTCTGTCAGTTTATTTAATTTGCAATATGACAAATGTTTCGGCGTTTAAAACCGCCACCAAACTACTCTGAACACAGAAACAGCTGTCACAATAAAAATTAAACACTAGCGGAACTTAATAATAAAATTATCAAATTTTAATTATTTAAGAAAAAACAAAGGAGTTCTACAAATTCAAAATAAAAACTAAGTTAAATCTCTCTTCTGCTTTCAGTTTCACAATATTCCGTGAATCTGGGTTGCCATAGCCTCACCGGTTATTTTTACTGGCAGTTAGCACTGTGTGGAATCACACATTTTTTAAACACATATAATACTGTTCACGATGACCTCCATACGGGTGGTAAGACGCTCGAATATAAATCAGAATCAGAGGTCACGGATCCCGGCGTGCGCAAATAAGTTTTATTCAATTAATATGTGTCATGACAGATTTAATTCATGTGTGATAATAAATAGTTTATTTGCGGCACGTTCCAGAGTAGTAGTTACTCCAAGTATCGCCCTGGTGAAAGACCATTATTCAGAGGCATTGAAACGTTGCTTGAAATGGCTTCAGCCGTATTTAATGACCAGATTTGAATAGCCAGGTACTTCCTAACCTTCCCCTTCCCCATCTCCTTCCCCTCCTTACTACCTTCAGCCTCACAACATACCTCAATTGGGAATGCCCTTGAAGTAACAATACATGGAGAGAGAGCTAATTATTTTTACCCAACTTCTACAAATTTGGGATAAATCACTTTCTCCGGGTTTTTACGTCGTACACCATGAGAAAGAAAGACAACAAAAATCTCCCAAATTATCACACCGCTTTAAAGTTTTCTTAGAATGTTCTTTGTGTCCCGCGTCTCCATTGACTCTGCCCACACGTTTTGATATTCGAAATAAATGAACATAACTCAACGTTTTATTAGGTTAAATGCTATATTTTTGTCAATACTGTGAAGAAGTGGTCATACGAATAAATGAAAACATTATGTCGACATGTGCTGCGAACGGATGTATAAATACCCTAGATATAGTCATAGCCACGCACAGGTCTAGCCGAGTATGGCAGACTTAGTAAAAACTGACTACAGCAGCGCTCTCTCTTATTTTATTGCTCTGAGGGGACGCCATAGTCTCACTGGCTCTAGACGGTTGGGAGCAGTTGAGACTTTTGTGGGTATTCACGATAAAACAAAATAAAAACTGAAAGATGAAATATTATTACGTATTAGGTTTGAGTTAGAAAATTGTAGACCGACCCTTCGCAATACGACGTTAAGAAAAAAATGCGCTACATTTCCTACGCCAGGAAAGCAAGCTCGTATTTATGGTGAAATATTTTGGAACCACCCAATCTATGCATTTATGCATGGAGTTTGGTTCGTACAGTTTTCGTTTGAAAACTACCGTCGCTAGGGGATAGACCGTAAAATAAATTCACTTCAATACGGGAAGGTTGGCTGGCATCATGCATCCCCGAGGAAATAACTTTCGGAGCTACGAATAAAAAGATAATATCTCGGAAAATACAGCTTTTTTACGCTTTTATTTGTCGATCCAAGAAAATGTTCGAACTACTTCTAACTAGACTACCTTCCAGTTTGTGTTTCGAAGAAGACACATTTTTTAACGGCTTGGTAAGTTTTCGACACTCTTAAAACGAAAATGACTTTTGTGGGATTGGACTCAAAATAGGTTTCCATCCTTGAAGTAACAATATATGGAGAAAGAGGTAATTCTTTTCACTCAATCTATAAAAATTTGGAATTAATTTCTTTCTCCGGGTTTTTACGTCATACACCATGAGAAAGAAAGAGACAATAATATCTCCCAAATTATAACACCGCTTAAAGTATTGTTAGAATGTTCTTCGTGTCCCGCGTCTCCGTTGACTCCGCTCACACATTTTGATGAAATAAATGAACACAACTCAACGGTTTATTAGGTTACATGCCATAGTTTTGTTTATAACAATACTGTGAAAAAGTGGTTGTACGAATAAACAAAAACATTATGTCAAAATGTGCTATGAATGTATGTATAAATACCCTAGCCCTAGTCCTAGCCACGCCCAGGTCTGGCCGAGTCCGGCAAAGCTCATCAAAACTGATAACAGCAGCGCTCCCTTTTGTGTATTATTGCTCTGAGCTTTGACCTCAATAATATACAGAAGGGAGCGCTTCTGCAGTCAGTATTGATGATTTTTGCCTGACTCGGCTAAACCTGGGCGTGGCTAGGACTAGAACTAGGGTATTATTTATACACCCATTTATAGCACATGTCGACAATTTTTTTTGTTTATTTGTAAAACAACCTTTTCACAGTATTGTTATTAGCAAAAACATAGCATGTAACCTAAAAAACCGTTGAGTTGTGTTCATTTATGTCGCTTATCAAAACGTAGTGGGCGGAGTCGCCGGAGACGTGGTAGATGGATAACATGCTTACATGCCGAATGGTGGTGCTATACTATTTGAGAACTTGTCTTGTCTCTTTCTCTCTCATGGGTGTATGACGTAAAAACCCGGAGAAAGTGATTTATCGCAAGTTTGTATAGGTTGGGTAAATATATCTAGCTATATCTCCTTATATCGTTACTCCATCGATGAAGGTATGGGGTTGGGCGCGAAAATGAACAATTTGAAAGTATGTTGCTTATAGTATGTAGATGGTTCGACGTTGATTTCTGACAGTATGGAAGATCTACTAGGATGAACCAAGCATGTATGCAGAATGAGTTAATGATGAATGTAAGCAAGTTCAAAGTCATGGTGTTTGAAGGAGAGAGTACGAGAACAGCGTGCAACATAGTTGTGAATGGTGAATACTTGGAGCAAGTGGATGAGTTTGTGTATTTGGGAAGTATGTTTACGAGGGATGGAAAGGCTGATATGGATATTGGAAGAAGGGTGAATGTAGTAAACTACATTAATTGAGGACTGAACGCTGTTGGCGTAAATAAAAAATTGACCGAAGACGCCAAGCCAGCCTAATAGTAGAATGCTTATACCAACCCTGATATATGGCAGTGAGGCAGTAAACTGGCAGAGGAAGGATGAAAGTAGACCGAATGCTGTAGAAAATGAGATCCCGGAGGCGTATGTGCGGTAAAACCATGTATAACCGTATTAAAAATGTGGATATCCGGAAAGAATGCAAGGCTGATTTAAGCGCTATGAATGGAATCAAGAAAGGGACGCTTAGATGGTTTGATCATATAGAGCGAATGAGCCGGAGGAGTGAAAAGAATATATAACGCCAAAGTAAATGGAGGAAATCAGGGACGTCCGAGAAGACATGGCACGATCAAGTGAATCAAATACTTGAGTCGGGCCATGTGAAGAGTCAGAATAACAGAATAGTATGCATGAGACGATGTATGAATGTGAATAAAGCAAGGAGTGAGTTATATGGCGGTCCGTCCACTCTGCCTACTCTTGCAGAAAGTGGTGTGATGGTTAGTTAGTTAGGACCCGAAATGTTTGACTTAAATATGGGAATAATATATACTAGCAGATAAAAACTCGCTCTCGCGTGGAGACGGCTTACGTGTATATATATATATAAATATATATATATATATAAATATAGTGTTTTATTTTAGTATACATAAAAATATGGCTTTTAGGTATAAATGGATTTAACCGTATTTAGTCACCAAATCTGAATAGCCAGGTGCTATTTCTCAAACTTCCTCTTCTCCATCTCCTCCTTCCCCTCTCTATTTGCAGCTTCACAACATACTCCGATTGGGGATGCCATAGTCCACTGGCTCTAGAAGGTTGAGAGCAGTTAATACAAATAAATAGAATATTAAAAACAAAAGGTAATTATAATTAATTATATAGGCTTATAATCGAACCCCGATCAACTGCATGAAATACAAGTATGCTGACCATTACACCACTAACCACTGTAGGAACTTCAGCATTAATTTACTTTATGTACTGAAAATAAGAAGTATGTATTTTTGAATTTGTAATTTCGGAATGTTACGTGCTCACATCACAACATAAAATATATTGTTTTTATTGCTTATTGGATCGGTCGAGAAATTCAAATATAGATCCAATCCCTCTCAGAAGGGCGAGCGGTGAGGCGGGTAGATTTTATTTATTTTCAATGTGAAAACGAACGTCCGAAAAAGAGGATGGTATCTATTTTTTATGTGAATACCGCAATCGACTCCCGATTGCCCGGAACCAGTAAGGCCAAGGCATCCCCAATCGAGATATGTGGTGCAGCTGAACGTTGTGAGGAGGGGAACAGACGAGGAAAATAAAAGAACCTGGCCATTCAGATGGTATTAGCATTCTTACATTTTTTCTTTGTTTTGTCAAAACTTTATTCTACCGGTATTTCAATGCAAGATGCTTTGAAGAACTTGCGTCGTTGATCCCTTCGGCACCAGTGCATAGCCGGGAAACTTTCCATACCCACCCCTAACATGTGTACACAGTTGACATTTGATACATAAGAACGTTTCTGCGACTCGTTTTTGTATTCAACAGCTCGGCTGTGAAATGATTTGCCGGTTTCTGTGTTTCCTCCCTCCTACAACATGGGCCTTTTCAAGACCCAGATTTCAATCTTTGCTTTCCTCTAAAAACCCTCCACACAGCATCCTCAAAGATGACATAGGCCCTGAGGGAAATATTTCTTCTCAGTGCCTCCTGTGTGGAGTTAATGTAAAAAGAATCGATACCGATTGTGTTTAGATTGGTTTATCATATTTTTGTATAGAAAGTTAATCAAAATTATAGTTTTTTTTTTGTTGGTACCCCTTGCGGGCATCTTTATTTATTCATTCTAACTTGTGTAAGGGAAATCTGAAATAAAACAATACTATAAGATGCCTTTATTAACCATTCAGAATTGGATTCGAAATAATCTGTGGTTTTGGAAAGTGTGTTTTTTTGTCAAAAATTATTTTCCTGTATTAAAAATCAACATTCAAGATAAAAACTTATTTGGACGTTGCTGAAAGATTTTCATAAATTACATCGAAAGGCTCCGTTATTCTCATCCGACATAAAAAATACGTGTTTATTAAAAATGATTATTTATGTTAAATCTACATTGATTTAACATAAATGTTCGCGATTTTAGTAAATCTGATAATAATAATATTTGGATAATTTGTATAGCGCCGTTTTTGTGAAAAATCACCTCAACGACGGGCGCTAATGTCTGGAAAACAATCTGATAGTATTAATACGTCTGATAGTATTAATACGCCAAGCCGTCTTCTGTATACGATTCGTTAGATCGCCGCGTAGGGCGCTAATGTCTGCAAAAACAATACTGGTAATTTTCTCTCACACTTAAAAAAGTTTTTAATTTTATTCGGATTACGCTGTTTCGCGATTTACTCACCATGTCCCTTTTGACGTGTGTATCAAGACTAATGGTGGTGAAAAGTTCGTATCGATTGTCTAAAAAATCAGCATTTACTAATTATTTCTCGTCGCATTCTTGATGAAGCAGTAATGTTTTACTAATGGCCGACTTAAAATTATTAATCTTGAATTAATTATTGTTTTTTTAATCACATATCAGTATTTTGATATCTTTATAAGAGTAATTTTAAGTAAGCAGAAATACTAATTAAATATTAACCTTTTAGACTGTTTTTTTTAACAACCTTTCATTTTTATTCGTTAATAAAAATAAAAGGTTGTTTTTATTATTTGTTTACTAAAGGCAATATAGATGGCCTCCGTAGTCGAGTGGTAAGACGCTCAACTACAAATCCAGAGGTCACGGGTTCAAACCCGGCTTTCGCAAATACATTTTATTCGATTATTTCACTGAATAAATATGTGTCATAGCACATTTTATTAATATAAAACAATATATAGTATATTCGCGGCACGTTCCAGAGTAGTAAATACTTAATATATCGCCCTGGTGAAAGACCACCATTCAGAATCGAAACGTTGCTCGAAATGGCTTGAACCGTGTTTGGTGACCAGATCTGAATATCCAGATACTTCCCAACCTTTTTCTTCTTTATCCATTCCACTCCACACTACTTTTAGCTTCATTACACGCGCTGTATAGCATAGTCTCTTGTGCGGTATTCACTGTAAAAAAATAAAGAAATAATAACCTTGCCATTTGTACAACATTTAAAAAATATCAATATGTCAAAAGAAATACTAACAGAAAAGGGGTACAATAAATATAGATTGTAGAACAGGTTATAGGTTTACGAGTAGAAAGGCCAGATATTCATGTAAAAGAGAGCAATAAAACAATAAAAAAAAAAAAGTAAAAATGCAAGATATCATACAACGAGAGTAAATAAACAACCGTAAGGGTAAATTAAATCTATTCTTATCTAGAACAATATATTTGGTCCAACAGTTTTTTTGTAAGATAAATAATATATTATTATATTAACCCTTATGTGACTGAAGACAAATACACCTTTTTAAAATTGATATGAAAGTTTCTTTGACACTATATCATTTGCTGAAGTTTGCATTTTTATGACGTAATATATTTCGACGCAATTCAATACTTGGGGAAGTGGATAAAAAATTCACCCAGTACTACCTTTAATCATATAAAGTAAGATAAAATGATTAATAAATACGGGAAAATTTCAAATTCCATATAAAACACATGAGGGTACCCGGGTACTCTTTCAGTCATCAGATGTTGTAAATTATACCTATGCGTTTTCCGCTAACATACCACCCTCCACATATCCAACGGTTATGTTCAATTGGTCATTTTTTACTATTGTGGAGAAGTCAGGAAGATTTAGCCGTTTAGACTTACTGAAACATAAAAAAATCTATGTTGAAAACCGAAAAGGGTACCCTGGTACCCCTTCAGTCACATAAAGGTTAAGTAACTCTACAAGACTGAATATTCTCTCTCGTGATTACGAAGTTTTGGGAGGAGGGAAGTTAATGTAAAAAATCATATAATTTTTGTGTACCAATTAACTTCTAAGGAATACCTAAAAACATTTTTAAATAATATTTTCACAAGCGTATTTGAAAATTAATTCGCCTTTCCCGCAAAATTCTGAATCGATGGCTTTCTAATATATATATATTTTAGTGAGTACCGCACAAGAGCCCCATCTGCTCCTAACTATCTAGAGCAAGTGAGACTGTGTGATCTTCAATAAGATTATGTTTTGAGGTTGAAGGTAGTGGGGAGGGTAAGAAGATGGGGAAGAGGAAGGTTAGGAAGCACCTGGTTATTCAGATTTGGTCACCAAACATAGCTAAATCCATTTTAAGCAATCGTTTTGATTCTGAACAGTGGTTTTTCACCAGGGCGATACTTAGAGTACTTATCACTCTGGATCTTGCGGCAAATATACTATGTATTATTTTAAATGAATCAAATGTGTCATGACACATATTAATCAAATAAAAGTTATTTGCGCACGTTGAATTTGAGCACGCAACCTCTGGATTTGTAGTCGAGCGTCTTACCACTTGACCACGGAGGTCGTCGTTCATGTTCCTCGTTAAACATATCGTCACCGTAAAGGCAAAAGGGCTTTGGCAAGTTAACACCAGAGCACAACTTTTTTTCTTTTACATTAAAATTCATAAGTCTTCATAATAAATGGTTGGAATTTGAAAAAAGAAGTGAACTCATGTAACTCAATGCTCTCACCGAGTTACCTTAAGAGACGAAAAGCTAAAAAAAAGTCCCAAACTTGTGTCGCTTGAGTCAAGCCTTCTCCCAAATGGTAAAAATATTTCAGATGGGTGAAGAGCCACAAAAGTATTCAGAATCAAACGGGAATCAGAGAATTCGGTGCACAAAAAAACTGATCAAAACTGCATGTTTAACTTATTTTTTGACCAAAGTGTCGCTTAAGATCTTTTGTCTTACCGGCGACGATATGTTGGCAATGGCAAAAATATGATAAAGTAAACAAACAAAAAAAAACTGCGTCAAAAACAGTCTAAAAGTGTTGACGTTTTGATAAGTAAATCAACTTTCTTTTGAATTGAGTTTCTTTTCGGCACTTATGATATAACTCCATTTTTTCAAGAGAAAAGCAAAACACGTGTGCCATTTAAAAGGCAATTAACCATAAATAAATAATATTATACACCTCGGGTCTAGACTTCATTTGTTTAAGGTTTCTTTAACCTCTGAAATGCCGAATTGCTGCAAGGTACAATTTCCGTCATACTTTACTGACGGTAATTTCGTAATAACTCGCTGTTTTACAAAATTATGATTTTGTCAATTATGCTAACTTCTCAGATAACGTTTCAAGTATTCATCATTCACAACTATATTATGCAGAGCTCATAATACTTGGAGAAAGTGGATGGGTTTGTGTATTTAGGAAGTATGTTTACGAGAGATGGAAAGGATGATGAGGATATTGAAAGAAGTGTGAATGCAGGAAACTTCATCAATGGAAGACTGAAAACTGTTGGCGCAAATAAAAAGTTCAAAGAAGCGGAACTAGCAGTCCACAGTGGAGTGCTTATACCAACTCTGATGAATGACAATGAGGCATGGAACTTGCAGAGAAAGGACGAAAGTGGACTGAACGCTGTAGAAATGAGATCTCTGAGGCGTTTATAATAAATGGATTACTTTTATAGCGCCGTTTTTGTGGGAAAATCACCTCAAGGGCGCTTTACAAATTAATTTATCTAACCTATAATTTATCACTTAAGCTTATAACTAAAAACTTACAGTTAAGATTTATTACTAATGGCTTACAACTAATATTTTCAACTAGTGACTTACAATAAGGACTTATGGCTTGTAACTTACTACTGAGTATAACTTATAACTAGTAACTTACATCTAAGATTTCATTATTTGTGCGTTTAATTATTTATTTCATTGTTTGTGCGCTAAAACCACGTAGACCGTGTTAAAAATGTGCATTTCCGAAAAGAATGCATGGCTGATTTGAGTGTAATGAATAGGATTAAGAAAGGGATGCTTAGATGGTTCGGGCATTTAGAGCGAAATAACGAAGAAAGGAGTGTGCAAAAATATATGATGCGAAAATGAATGGAAGAAGAAGTCTGGGACGCTCAAGAAAGACATGGCCAAATTAAATGAATCGTGTGAAGAATCAGAAGAACAAAAGAGTATGTATAAGACGACATATGAATGTGAATGAAGCAAGGAGTGTGTGTCAAGACAGAGTTGTATGGCGGTCCGTCCTCTCTGCCTACCTATGCGGGGAAACGGCCTGATGGTTAGTTATTATATAAAACTTCATTTTATTTTTTTACTGCTTATTAAAAAAACAATAATTAAAAGGATTATTACTTAATTTTTTTTCAAACGATTTATTAATGTTCTGCGATTTACAGATATTATTAAGCGTGACAGCTGTTTCACCTTCTAAAAGCGTTTTCAAACTAAAAAAACATGATTTTATTAAGCCTGATGTCGCTAATACATTGATAAGTAACTGAATTTATTTGTACAGTGTATATTTGAATTTCACAAATCTTTTCCGAGTTTTTAAAGTCTACTTCCGGATGAGTCATTCACTATTAAAATAATTCGCTAAATGGTAAACATTTTATATTTTTCCAAGAAAAATAATGGCTTTTTGAAGTTAGTGATGTACTTTTGAGGTGCAGGTGAAGAAAGGTGTTTGTTATAAGAATAAGACCACCTTCGTAGCAGAGCGATAAAATCCTCGGTTTTCCTCTGTCAATATGGCGAGAGAACGCCACTTCAATGAAAAAAAAATGGACAGCCTCTCTCCCTTTCCGAAGAAAGGTTTTTATGTCACCCTGAGCGAGAGTTGTGCGATATCTTAGAGAAAGATTTCTGAAATATTATGAATATACTTCTCTCTAGTAATACCAAAAACAAATTACCTAAGATTATGTCATGAAAACGCTTTAACAAACAAGGTAAAACGGGGCAACTACGCCACCCCTGTTGGGAGCGTACGTTTGATTTTTTTTACTTTCAGGTACGGAAAAGTAATTATTAAAGCCAATACCTTCATCTCCGTCTAAATTCCATCGCATTCCCTCCCCAAACTTGGTGAGTGGGCATAATATATTGCTATAAGCACAAAAAACACAATGTACAAAATTCCACTACAAGCAACATATACACAAAAAGGCCTACAGTAGTAATAGTAGTAGTAGTTTCACAGACGTCAGGTGGGAATGCTGTCCTTGTTTTACAGGTATTTCAATGGAAGATGCTCCGAGGAACTTGCGTCATTGATCCCTTCGGCACCGGTGCATAGTCGGGAAACTCGCCAAACGCGCGCCCAACATTTGTACACGGTTGAAATTCAATACATGAGAACGGGTCGCTTTTACGACTCGTTCTTATGTTCAACAGCTCGGCTATGGAACGATTTGCCGTCCTCTGTGTTTCCTCCCTCCTTCAACATGGGCCTCTTCAAGACCCAAGTTCACTCCTTCCTTTCCTCAAAAAAACCCTCCACACATCATCCCCAAAGATGACATAGGCCCTGAGGGAAATTGTTTTCCTCAAGGCCTCCTGTGTGGAGTTATTGTAAAAAAAAAAAAAATGGCAGTCCACTCACCTCACCGGGTAGAAAAGATTATCTCCTTAATGCACCTCTAATCACAGTTGACACCAGGAAGATGGACAAATGTTCCCTGACACAGCTTTAAATCTCTCAACACGATATATATTTGTATACGAACATTAATATTATACACCCCTTGTGAAGCTTGGGTACATGTAAATTCTGGTTGATTCATTGAGTGAATTCGTGGAATATTTAATTAAAACCAACCACGAGTTTCGTAAAACTTCCGGTAAAGTAGCACGCCATATACTAAATATAAACATTGACAGTTAAATAATTTAAAAGAACTTTTTTATATTTTTTATAAACTTTTTGTTTCTTACATTACCTACCTCACTAGGTCATAAGAACCTGTTCTGAGGTAAGGGACAGTGAGTACAAGTAGAATATATATTTTTTTAAATGATGATATTTGTTACACAATGTTAGATGATGCAACAGATACTGAAATTAAAAAGTCCTTTAAAATCATTTGATAAATAAACAGCTAATACAATTACAATTTCAGACATTTTTCCTTTCTCTTTCCCTATCCCTTACCCCCACCAAATTTAATGTTCTACTTCTCTCTCGTATTTGTTTTCCATAACTTGCTTAATCATGATCCTCTTATTTAATTAGTATGTATTTATAGAGTTCTGATGAAGATTCAAGAGGAACTGAATCTACTTGAAGTTGACCAATATAATATATTAAAATGGTGTTAAACAAAAACAAAAAAATTGTAACGTTTTATTTATTTTTTCAAAACTGAAAACGTGAAAAATCAAGGGATGTAACTTGACTTGCCAGGAAAAATATTAGTTGCTTTTATCCACCCATTTAAAATATGGAATAATGTACCTGTATGCTAAAGCACATTATAGGTAGGTACTTTATTAGGTAGGATTTAAAAAATATATTTTTATTTATTTGATATTTTCAACTAACATTAGTTAGTTTCAGGTTAGAAAATGTCACACTTGTGCGTACATATTCACGTAGGAAAATATTTATAGTTATAACAAACCCATGAGTACATAAAAATATGATTTTTTGACTTCATTAACTTGTTTTCTTTTTTTTAAGTGAATACCGCACTAAAGTCTCAACTGCTCCCAACCGTCCAGAGTCAGTGAGACGATGGCATCCCCGATCGGGGTGTGTTGTGAGGCTGAAGGTAGTGGGTAGAGGAAACAAATGGGGAAGAGGAAGATTGCAAAGTATCTGGCTATTCAGATCTGGTCACCAAACACGGCTTAAGCTATTTCAAACGACGTTTCAATTCTGAATGGTGGTATTTCACCAGGGCGATACTTACAGGCGCAATTGTAGCAGTCCGCTTCTGGTAGAAAATTGTTAAGGCGCTGATTTTTTTTAACAATATGTTCACTAATCTTAATATTACTCTGCAAATTTAACAGAACAAAACAATTACCCTCTAAAAATGTGAATTGTTGGATCTGTTAGTTTATATTTCGTCATTTTAATAGGGTAAACCTGCCAATAACGAGTGGTTAACAGGGATGATTTTTTGTATGAAACTGATGATTTTTGTATATATTAGGTACTCGTGGGGTCTAGGTGGAATAAAGCAAAGATACCTGTTGGATTTCAAAGTGATAATTGATAATAGGTTCTTACCTTCATATTTTTTATCCAAGTTTCTACCTATCCAACCATTGCGCAATATCAAATTTCGTATTCAAAAACACTGTGTTCGAAACAATTGAATATAAAACAGAAGAGTTTTGATGTAAAAATACGTATTTTGCTGGTTCCTTTCGCTTGTTCGTCGGTTTGTTGTTTTGATCTCCAAATAATATAAAATAAATGTGGTGTTGTGAATTAGGAATATTAAAATAAGTGTAGTGTATTCGTTTCGATAATAATACAAGGAGTGTGTAAGAAGACTTCAAGAACTTTCAACTTCAACTAAATCGGTGTATTAATGGTTTCTAGTTTTCCTTCATTCCATTATCTTTCCACTAGCTACAATTAGATACTTCCATAAAATAGTATAGTTTATCGTTTTCAGTTCAATAGTTTCCAAATTAATCTTAAGCTGGAAAAATTCGGTGTTTCATCGCAGCTTCAGATCCAACAATACCTTTACTACAATTTTACAATAAGCTATTTGTTAGACGTAAAAAAAAGTTATTCAAAAACTTTGGTGTTTAAATTTAAGTTTTGACAAAGGGTGTCAATAATTACTCCTGCGCCCGTCGCCGTTTGGCTCAGACCCTGGCCTGGGTGGTGGGCAGGAACTGTAGATTTTAGTTTGCTCTTGGCATTCACCGCGTGCCTTATGGTGTAATATACATAATGGCAACACCAGTGAACACGAGGAGAATAACTATTCGAATATTTATCATCTTCTTCTGGAAACTTCTTATCTTCTTCGTACTGCTACCGCCCTATTCAGTATATCACAAACAATAAAATAATTACATTTTATCGAACACGCGGTGTAAAAACACCTATCGAATATTCGTCACTTTTGACATCGTCAAAATTTAAAGATTTTGTTTTTTTTTCAACATTTGAATTGTCCCCGTTAAACGCCGATTGTCAGTTCGTTTCATCTTTTGAACAAGTTGTGATCAGCTGTAAAGCATAACGGCCACGTTCTTATGCTCGTCAGTGGATCACAGTTTGCTCAAAAGCTGAAACGGGCTTAGAATCGACGTTTAAAGTTACCATTAAAATGAAAAAAAAAAAAAATCAAAATGGCATTTCTGTTGAATTGTGAGGATGTCAGATGTGATGAGGGTTTGGAACACCTTTCATATATTTATTTTAAAGATTTAAATTAAAATTAAAAATAAATACATTTCAATATCAGGAATGATTTAAAGTTGGATTCTAGTTAAGTGACTATTACGGAGTCGATAACATAATCATTTTTCTTAAAGATTTCATTAAACGCATAAATTTTTTTTTTGTGAAATATCAGGAATGAATTCTCTAGAATATTAATGCATCGGGCAATTGAAATTCCATCAGTAATACAGGAACAATAATCAGAAAAATAAAGGCTTTTCTTTGCTTTACTTATTTATGTAATTGAACTCCCCGGACCCTATATTATCAAGCCTACTTTTTCAACCAATAATTATCCCACGACATGCCACCCCCACCCGAATGTGAACATTTTTTAAAATCCATGGCATGGGAAACCTACGGCGCAGACTACGCTTATCCAAGAATACCATCATTGTGGCTACCTGGATGGAATCCTTCTAGATTACCCTATTTAAATCGGAAACTATCTAATATCCTCCATTAGCTATTCATTATTTCTTTTATGAATTTATGTTTATCTTTTTTATTTTGCATGTATGTATTGACGGCCTCAGCGGTCGAGTGGTTAAGTCGCTCGACTACGAATCCAAAGGTCGCGGGTTAAAATTTCGACGTGAGCATATCAAATATGTGTTATTTTACATTTAATTAATATAAAATGTATATATGGTATATTTGCAGCACCTGAGTGGTAAATACTCATATCGCCCTGGTGAAAGACCACCATTCAGAATCAAAACGTTGCTTGAAATGGCTTTAGCCGTGTTTGGTGACAAGATTTGAATAGACAGTTACTTCACAACCTTTCCCTTCCCCTTCTCCATATTCTTCCCATTCCCACTGCATTCAGCTTCACAAAATACCCCGATTGAGGATGCCATAGCCCCACTGGCTGCAAACTGTTAGGAGCAGTTGGGACTCTTGTGCGTTATTCACTATAATTTATGTTTTTAAATGTGTTCCATTTAAAAAGTATATATTTTATGTATTTTTATTTAGTTACTTTTAGTGTTATTGTTATGAAATGTACTGCATTGCACTTCCCCTGCATATCTTTTTGAATAAATTATAATTACTATTAAACTAACTAAGAATCGCGATATTTTAATACGTAACACTAGTATTTACGAAAGAGTTTTCATCAACAGGTGTTCTTTTATTTGAATAACCCTACTTTAAAAAAATCATCCAATTTATTCAAGTGTGAAAAATTGATCTGAAATTGTAGAATGTTACTCCCATTCTGTTTGTTTGAGAAACAGCGAAAGGAACATACAAGAATCAGCCTATTACCCACAGTGGGGGGTATAAACAACGAATCACCTGTTACCGGCACGCTACCCTCCTCGGCGTGGCGATATTGTAGCAGCATCGTAGCAATTCTGCCTTTACCGTAGTAGGTTCATACATACTAAGGCCATAATATTTCTAAAATTGGCTAAACAGTACTGAATTTCCACGCAAATTGCGCTTTTTTGATCACGAATATGTAAAATTATTCATAACACGATAAATATTCATAAAATAAAGGGTATTCGATGCATTCATAATTTCTTCAAAATTTCTAAACAAAACCAAGCTTTACAATTTTTTTTTAATAAATAAACTCGTATATATTAAAAAAAAAAGTATTTTTAATAATGAGGTGTCAATATTAATTAATTTATTTACGTCCGTTAAAGGCTTCCACACAAATATTTAGATTTAAAAAAACATAAACAGTGCAAAAATATTATAAAAGTAAAGAAAAATATGTATCGAATAGCTAATACACCCAGAGTTAAATAATTTCATCAAATAAACTAGATCTACCACACGAAAAAAACTGTACTGAGGTGTGCTTATATTGTGATATTGATGTACTAAATATACCAACAACATCTGAGTATTTTTTTGTTTCCCAAAAATGTTGAATTCGTCGCATAGGAGTGTAATATTGCGAGGTTGAAAGAGAATTGTCAGGAACAAGAAATGCAATGAAATATAGCGATTAAAGGGTATAAAACATTGAATTAACATTTTTCAACTAGCACGTCAAATCGAAAATAATTCTACACAATTTTTTTTTTTTAATTATCCTAATTTTAATAATTTTGAAAGGAAAGAAGTCAATCATATTTTTTTAGAAATCATATCACTCATACGGTGGTAAGCTTGTGGGTTCAGATAGTTTTATCTCCAAATAACTTTATCTCGAGAAATCGTTCATTCATCGGTCTCTCATTTGATCGCATTTTTATTAATGAGCAATTCGATAGTCACTTTTTACGTGTGTTCAAAATGTGAACATTTCAAAATACTTATAGTTCACTTTACAGTAACAAACCTAATTGGGCTATAAAGGTGTATGCCGGTAGAATATGTATTCGTGAAAAAACATTTTTGCATTAGTTTTTTTTTTATTTGCATCGAATCAGATTTGAAAAAAAAATGCTTTTGCTCTAATGTTGAATAACCTGTTAAATATGTGTAAAATATTATTAGTTTGTGTCGGCGAGTTTTTTTTTATCTTTGATTATTTTTATAACATACAATTAAGGTCGAAGTAAAAGTTAATTCATGGACTTACTTCCGTGCGAAGCCATACAGCATTGAGAAGGTCAGTTAATAAATGTAATATATTTACCTTCCAGTCGTGCAAGTTGACAGTTATCGTATAAGTGATTGTTTTTATTTTTCAATTTTTAAATATGGCAAAAATTTTGCTAGATGAAAAAATTAACGCGCTGATAATTATGATAAATATATTTAGGAACTTTACACTTGATTATGTTTAATACGGCCAGATGCCTGTTATTTACGTAACAGAAAAGTGACTGTTAAAATCGATGGCACAAATTCATGAAAAAAAAATCATTGCCACTAGCGGCTTTCCCCAAGGATCACATTTGGGACCAATTCTATTTATTTTTATTTTTAAACGATGTTCTTACTGGTTTCAAAGACGTCCAATTTTATTGGCTTTAATGGCCCAGTAAAAGGTTTTGTGTAAAATATTTTTAAATCGATTATGTCGTTAGTTTTGATTTGGAAAAAAAAAAACAGGTAACAGGTGTTTAACAATTTATTTTATGAACGCATTTGGTATTTTTAAAAGGAACTGGGTCAATTTATACAATATGTTGGTTACAGACGGTTTATATTTAATGCCATTTCATAAAATTATGATTTTTTTAAATTAAAAAATGAGAGCCAATACGTCTAATTTCGTAAAAAAATTACAAGTCACGTAATTTTATCACTTTCAAAGGAGTTCACAGTTATTAAGAGGTGGGAATTTAGGCTGAAATACACTGATTTAAAAATATATTCGCGGAAAGTACCTTTTGTCAATTTATTTGATTAAATGTCGCACTCTCACACTCGTGTCTGTGACGTCATGAACATACGTAATGGCCCCAAGTCTGAAGGGAACAGCCCCTAATTCTCCGCTTGCCATTTATAGCTGCTCCGTCCCGCTATCAGCTGTTTGATCACGTGTCTGGTGACGTCAGAGGGTGCCAGCCGGGAAGTAATTCACCCTTTTCATGCGAGTAATTGTGTTGGGGGAGAAATGCAAACGCAACTTGAAATAACGCTACGTTTTATTTAACAGTTCAAACTACATTTATTTTATCACACTTTATCACCAAGCTATTAAATATATATTTATAAAAATATATAAAAAATCCACAGACGCATCTAACGCATCCCACGTAACCCGTCTCTCAAAAGCTAATTAAACTACCCGAATGTATTTTTGAACATTATTGTAAAGCCGCTTCTGTCAGTAATAAAACAAAACCCAAAGTTCAGAATGATTCAAAAACAGATGTTCGCTATGAGACTCAATAAGCGTCCATTCCGGACATTAATACTATATATGCCATAGATTTACTTAAATTGTACCAGTCTAAAGATGCCCGCCATAAGGTGAAACCAGTCAGATCTTAAATAGTGGAATAAAGTAAAATAAATGGTATTATTAAAATTATTGAATATACTTTTTTTATGTCAGAATTTTTTTGTAGCAGATGACGACTTTAGGGCATCATTAATTCTTAGCTTAAAACCAGTTTTAAAAGATGTTCCTAAAATCCGCAAAAATTCTAACAAATCCTTGAAAATCTACTTATTTTGCACGACGAGTGAATTTAAGGATGATGAAATCGCCTCGAAATCATTCTAAAAGTTTTTAGAAATCACTAAAAGTTTGAATTATGGTTTGATTTGTTAATATTATACACCGTTGTTAAAAGATTTACAACCAAAACTGTTTACACTATCGACATTGAACTGAATCTCGTTTCTAAAAACTGCACTTTCAATTCACTTTCCATTGAAACTTGCAAACCAATTAACCGCGCGCTGAAAACTGAGTAAGCTGAGATTTGAATAATAGCGTAGAGCCTCTACGCCAACTGTAGTGGGACTGGCCGTAGTGCCCGGGTCGAGGGTGGGTGGGTGGCTCTGGAAAGAGAGAGGGGGGAGTGAAGGTTGTAGTACTACACTCCGCGCATGCGGCCAGGTGCCAACACGGGTAAAAATTATACTGTTTATCCGGGTTTTAATGACACATAAAAAACCTTGGAGATAGAAAAATTCCTTTTTTTATTCAGGTCAAAACTTTTTACCAGGTTAGAAATCGTTTTTTGCCACTCTTTTTGGTTTGAATTATATTCTCATTTATATAAACATTATCACAGGTTTTTAATTTTTTTTTGTTTATTAGTGAATACTGCACAAGAGTCCCAACTACTCTTAACCGTCTAGAGCCAGTGAGACTGGCATCCCAATTGGGGTATGTTGTGATGATGAAGGAAGTGAGAAAGGGAAGGAGATGGGGAAGAGGAATGTTGGGAAGTACCTGGCTGTTCAGATCTGGACACCAAACACGGTTAAACAAATTTAAGTAAAAGTTTCAATTCTGAATGTTGGTCTTTCACCAGGGAGATACTTGGAGGAACTACCACTCTGGAACGTGTTGCAAATATACTACATATTATTTTATGTCAATTAAATGTGATATGACACATGTTAATTAAATAATAATTATTTGCGTACGCCGGGATTTGAACCCATGACCTCTGGATTTGTGGGAGGTATGATGTGCGACTGGAGTTAGTGGGTAGGGAAGAGGAATGTTGGGAAGTACCTGGATATTCAGATCTGGTCACCAAACACGGCTAAAGCCATTTTAAGTAACGTTTCAACTCTGAATGGTGGTCTTTCACCAGGGTGATACTCAGTCACTCTGGAACGTGCCGAAAATATACTATATATTATTTTTTATTAAATAAATACGTTATGACACATGTTAATTGAATAAAAGTTGTTGGCGCACGCCGGGTTTGAACCCGCGACCTTTGAATTCGTAGTCGAGCGTCTTACCACTCGACCATGGAGGCCGTAACTTATGATTACCGACGGTAGCGACAATTATGATTACTATCTGTTTACCTGCCTTACGAAGGATTTTTATCTCGTAATTAATATGCCAGTATTTATTTATGACACATTTCTTTTACCGTTTATTATCTTTCGATGATTACTGACTCAACTGCTAGGATTGTTAATTCATGGGAAAATACATAGGTCTGCAAATAGAAAATCACCTGTCATGACTCATATCTTGGAAAGGAAGGTATAATCGTGTATATATTTTCCATCTACGTATCCAACTGAGGCTAATGGGTATTTTATTCGAGTCATTTGAAACAAGTTACGAACGCTTTCTCCAATTTGCCGAGCAGCCTTCCGAAATCCGTAGAAGAAGCCTTAAGTCTTTGGCCCTTTTCGTAGGATATGTTCTGAGTATGATTTAAAAAACATTATGATTTGTATTCATACCAAGATAATTTTCAGCTAATATTATATCAGTTTATAACTACTTATTTACAAAACTGTGTATATTTATTGCGTGTGCTTCGTTCTACTTTATGTACATTTAAACATTGTGAAATGTATTCTTTGTGAAATTTAATGTGTATGATGCGAAAGTGAATGGAAGAAAAAGTCGAATACATGGCACTATCAAGTGAATGAAATATTTGAATCGGGGCACATGAGGATTCAGAATAACAGAAGAGGTATGTATGGATGTGAACGAAGCAAGGAGTGCGTGCCAAGACAGAGTTGTATGGCGGTCCGTTCTTTCTGCCTACCCCTGGGGGGAAACGGCGTGATGATTAGTTAGTTAGAAACGTATTGTTTTTTACTAGATGTATAAAATTTTCATACATCAATTTTTAAATATGTATTTTTTATAGTGAATATCGCATAAGAGTCCCAACTTCTCCCAACCGTCTGGACCCAGTGGGACTATGGTATTCTCAATCGGGGTGTTTAACTAGGTTGAAGGTACTGGGGAGGGGAAGGAGATGTATTCAGATCGTTTCACCAAACACGCCGAAAGCCATTTAAAGCAACGTTTTGATTTTGAATGATAGTCTTTCACCAGGGCGATACGGAGTATCTACCATTCTGGAACGTGCCGCAAATATACCATATAGTATTTAATTGTGAAATAACATACTATATAAATAAAATTTATTGCATACGGTATGATTTAAACCAGCCACCTCTGGATTCGTAGTCGAGCGTCTTGATCACTGATCCACGGAGGCCGTCTCACTAGGTAAACAATAGTCGGTTCTAAATCGGGTGGGTTTACGATTGTATTTCTAAAGTAAGTTTTTGCCTTCAAGAAAAACGCTTATTTTTTCGCATCCGTTTTTGCCGCGCCTTGCCGGGTTGGTGCCTTTACCTGTGCGACAAGATTACCCGCCACGAATTGACAATTTGCAGGAAAGCGACGAGCAGACCTGCGATGACATCTCATGTCACGTAGGACAGATCACGCGATTAAAATAAACTGCAAATCGATCGTCTCGCGTGACGCCCTCAAATAAGTGTCAGCGGTTTTCTCTAGAATAGATGTAACGTATAAAGTTTATGTAGATAATCTACTGTCTAGGAAAAAAAGGAATTATTTAGTGTTTGAATCTATGTATTATCGTCGGTGTAAGTCTACTACCGCGTACGAACCAATACTTTAAAAAGCCGCATATATTGGCTTATTCAATTTCTGAAATTGACCTATCGAATGCGTGCACTCGGTTACAGTAAATACAAAGTTGCAAGTAAAACCGCGTGAAATGGAAACGTTTTCTGTCCCTCCTAAACATTTTGACAAACGGTTCTTCTGCCGTATTGAACTTACATCGACGATATGCGCTAATAATGTATGTGTGTATATTTAATAATTACATCACAATACTAATTATGGCTATAATTCTCCAATGTCCTGAATGTCAAGACTTGTTAACTCAAGCCACGGTCTTGAAATTTTTGGTAGCAGTCTAAATGATTTTTGTCATGCTTTACGACTCTACCAAAAATTTGACTAGACCGTGGCTTGAATGTTCTCTTTTATGTTTATTTTGTCCTATTTTTGTCATCGCTTCATTTATTATCATGTATGTGCTATTCCTTCTCTGTTGCTCTATTTTCCATTTCGTGTTTTATATGTCTTTTTTGTAATTGGACTTTAGTCCGTTAATTTATAAATAAATAAATAAATGTTGAAGCCAGAATAAGGTTGAGACAGCGGGGATGCTGTCCCAAGTGGCGATTGTTGAATGAGCGAAGAGATTAATAGCATTTAATTTAGTGGATAGGGAAAAGAGATGGGAAAGAAGAAGGTTGGAAAGAACCTGACTATTCAGATCTGGTCACAAAACACGACTTAAGCTGCAACGTTTCGTTTCTGAATGATGGTCTTTCGCCAGGGCGATACTGGTAGAATCTACCACTCTGGAATGTGCCGCAAATATATTATACCATGTACATATAATTTACCGGTTGTCAGATTCCCACCCGGACGTCGTGGGTGCAATTCCTGTGCTAGCTAAGTCCTCCAAAATTGCACAAGCAACATCTTCCGCTTATCATGATGGTAGTAGGAGCTTTTCAAATATATTTTTTTCATTGTTCAATACGATCCATTGATTTTTACTGAGTCGTGTAAGCTTTCGTTTTTAGTCTTGATACATGGTGAATAATTAGACGATTTAGTTTGAATCGTTTTTTAAAGTTGCTTAGTTTGAACAGTGCGTGTTGTGATTTTGCCGTCGCGTACAGCGGTGCTGTCTACCGACTACCCCTATTTCTGTTGGGTGGAGTGGCCCTGGTGAATGAGGCAAGGACTATTGGTCTATGATCCACCCTCCATCCCTCTGCATCGGCTCTGTGTGTGTACAATGGTGTATACATACCCATGGTAAGGCGCAAGTGTGTGTGCGCCCTTGGGAAAAAAAAAACGAAAGGGGATGTTATCAAACAATGTATAGTGTGTTTGAGAAGTGTGGGAATTTATATTTGTGTTTTTTTTACAAGTCTTGTTAAAAATATATGTTTTTTTATAAAACACAAGAGTCGCAACTGGTCCCAACCGTCTGGAGACAGTGGGACTATGACACCCACATTTGGTGTATGTTGTGAGGCTCAAGGTAGTGGGGAGGGGAAGTAGATAGAAAGAGGAAGGTTGAAAAATATCTTGTTGTTTAGATCTAATCACCAAACACGGCTAAAGCCATTTAAAGCAACGTTTCGATTCTGAATGGTGGTCTTTTAACAGGGCGATTCTCGGAGTAACCACTACTCTGGAACGTGCCGTAAATGTGTTCTATGTTATTTAATATGAATTCAATGTGAAATAACACATAAATTAAACGTTTTTTTGTGCTCGTCGGGATTGAGCCCGCAACCTCTGGATACGCAGTTCAGCATCTTAACCACTCGTGTGTTTTAATCTTGAAGTAACAATATATGAAGGGAGAGCTAATTATTTTTACCCAACCTACACAAACTTGCGAAAAATCACTTTCTCCGGGTTTTTACGTCGTGAGAGAGAAAGAGACAACAAATTTCAAAGACCGCTTCTATATACTGTAAGGATCATCTTAAGCTCCTGGTTCATGGCGGGACTCCGCCAACATTTTTTATTATGCCACTAAACTTGACACAACTAAGCGGTTTTTCAGGTTATACGCTATATTTTTGCTGATAAAAATACTGTGAAAAACTGGCTGTACGAATAAATAAAAACATTATGTCGATATGTGATATGAATGGATGTATAAATACCGCAGCCTTAGTCTTAGCCACGCCCAGGTGCGCCGAGTCAGGTTAAAATCATCAAAAACAAGTAAAAACTGACTTCACTGCCTTGGATAGATACTACTCTATGTACTCTAAGGTTTTAATAAACTCAGTACATTCCTATATTGTTATCCGGCGAGAATTTAAAATAAGTAGATTCTGTTTGACATTGCACCCAAGGAATAACTAAATGTGAGTTAATATTTAAATGTGGTTTTTTGTTTGCGTTAATGTTTTATTCACTGACTCACTGACCAAGTTATAAACAATAAGTTTATAATGATTTATCATTATCTATATTCCTACATCATTATCTCAACTCCAAAGCAAAAGTTGTGAAGAAGCTCAGACTCTCAAATGGAAAGCTCTGGCGTCATCAAAGTAGAACAGAGTTTTTATCAGAGTGGTAGATACTCTTAGTATCGCCTTGGTGAAATATCACCATTCAGAAACGAAACGTGGATTGAAATGGCTTTAGTCGTGTTTGGAGACCTGATCTGAATAGACAGGTACTTTTCCTTCACAATCTACTTACCCTCCCCACTACCTTTAACCTCACAACATACCCTAATTGGAGATGCCATCCCACTGGCTACAGACAGTTGGGAACATTTAAGACTCTTGTGCAGTATTCACTATAAAATAAAAAATAAATAAAGTAGCAGATTTTTATATCTTCATTAACAATTATAATAGTAATAATATTTGGATCATTAGTATAGCACCGTTTTTGTGAAAAATCATCTTAAGAGCGCACCTGTTTACAGCTTAGAACATCATTCCCATCAAGAGCTATAGAGCTTTTAAGTATCAATTTAACTGATAAAAAAAGTTTTTTCTTTATATCGTATTTTTCAATTGTTTAACGTTTTTCTTAAAAGCGTTATAAAAAGACTCCATTGTTTTTTTTTCATTACATTATTTTTAACCACCCTGTGTCCCGAAAAGACCTATTTAAATTCGCCACGAGTGCATTGCACAGAGCACAATGGCATATGCCCATCAATTATTTGGCTAACAGGGGCCCGGGGCACCGAGGGGCTTGGGGCTGCGCCCTCGCGGGTCGATAACCTCTCGGGGGAATTAGTTTGGGGGAACCCCGAATATTAACTACACTTCCAAACACAATGCATTTGGACCAGACGGGCGCTAAAGCTCTACCGTTTGCATAATAAGTGCATCTAAAGATAATGCACGGAACTAAGGGTGGGTTTATTGTAATTATGTGGGGATGAAGTATTTGACCATTGCTCTAAGTTTTTTTTAAAATAACTATTATTGGTACATAATATCGTTGTCGGAAAGTCAAAAAGGCCATTTTGACAAGGTAACATCTGAGCACTTAAGTAATTTTACTAAGTATTTTTGTTTTACAATAAAATTCATTAATCTACAGTGCCTGGTTGGATTTTGAAAAAAGGACTTAAAAGGTAAAAACCTAAAAGTTCTAAACTTGTATCGCTTGAGTCGAGCCTCTTCTCCCGAATGGTAAATGTATTTTAGATGGCTAAAGAACCAACAAAGTCTTTAGAATCAAACGAGAGTCAAAACATTCGATGCAGAAAAAGTAATTGAGCAAAAAAGCATATTTAACTCATTTTGTTTTACTAAAGTGTCACCTAAGCTCTTTTGCTTTTCCAGCGAAGATATGTAGCACTTGTGTATATATATATTTTTGTTTAATTCAATCTTTCATTAGACATTTATAAACTGATGACATAATTAAATAACCAACATTTTGTTTCATCTCTTAAAATTTTTTGTAGCTAGTTTATTTATTTTTCAGAATATTTACCTCTCTTTTAAACGGCTTATTATTTTTTTCAATAATGAATTCCGCACAAGAATCACAACTGCTTCCAACCGTCTAGAGCCAGTGGAACTATAGCATCCCCAATTGGGGTATTTTGCGAAACTGAAGGTAGTGGGGAGGAGAAGGAGATGGGGAAAAGGAAGATTGAGAAGTACCTGGCTATTCAGATATGATCACCAAACACGACTAAAGCCCAATCAAGCAACGTTTCGATTCTGAATGGTGGTACTTCACCACCCCTTTCCTACCCCTCTGGATGTGGCGCAAATGTACTATATATTATTGTGTATGATTTAAATGTGAAACAACACATTTAATTAAATTTAATTTATTTTCCCACGCCAGGATTTGATCCCGTGATCTCTGGATTCGTAGTAAAGCGTCTAAACCCTCGGCCACCGTGGAGGCCGTAGAGTATCATATATTTTTCTATAAATATATATATTTAAAGGATACGATAATTCCTCTTAGATGAATCAAATAATGTAAGATACGTTAGTGAGACAACGCGCGTGAATGCACTTAACCGAGTCCGCGAGACATACCTGAGATTTACTGCGTTTAGTATCACACAAACATTCGTTCGACAGACGAGCTGTCACAAACGGCTTCTTTCTGAGAAAAAATGTCTCGAGAGGTTTAAAAATCATTCGGGAACAAAAACATATCTCATGGAATTTCATTCCATTCATAATTACCCACAAATCACTTACTATTTCAATTCAATTAATACAATTATTCACAAGGCATAAAGATTCATGAAAACGGTGTGAGATAGCGAATGCAGAATACATAAGTGTGAGGAAGACAACCACGGTTAGTGGCGCGAAACCCATAACAGTGGCGTGGGACGTTCATATGGCTATCTCATCCGTACACACATATTCTTTGAATGGCTATCCTTTTCATAAGCGGTTGACGCGGGAAACAAGACGGTTCTAGTGGTGCTACATTTTTCGTAAGATTTGTATGAATATGACGTCTCTTGTATTTTATGTCTATGTAATTCCCTACTCTTTCGTGAGGACGGTGAGTTTTGGCTTCGCGAACAATATGCACAGACTTTGTCATCTGAAATTTTTAGGTTAACGCAGCCATTTTTGGCTCGTAAAGTCTTTGACGTAATTAGTCAAGGCGTTTTAAACAATCGATTTAACATGGTCACATTGTTCATTCCAATAATGAGACTTTTTAAAGCAGGTAATTCGAATTCCTGAATCTGGTTGAAAAATCGAACTATCGACCGTCAACATACTCGTTGAACATTTTTACTACAAATGGTTACTTACTCATGTGTCGGTAATATTTTATTTTTAGTCAGGAGCTTGTGAATACGGCGAGGCTTTAAATAGGCTTCCATAGAACTTCCGTTAAATTTGCCGAAAGGTTTCCAAAAATACCCGTTGCCTGGCGGATGACATTGGGCTTCCGTTTGATTTGCGCCATGGCCCCCGCTAAACCCTTTGAAACACCTTCGATGGGGCGGAACTAACTAGGGTCGGAGGGTGGAGAGTGGGCGGTGTGGGTGCGAAGGGTTTGAACTGATTTAGATGCGTGTGGCCAGTCGAGAAAGTGATGTGAAGTGGGTGCAAATATCCCTGTGAAGATGTGCGACAAGACTGCACATTGAATAATGATTAGCTGCTCGAATATCTATTCTGGTGAGAATTATAAATGATCATTGGGTTGCCATTATAAGGCTTTCGTCGTAATACTGATTACCTATTACGTATAACAAATTTTTAAAACATATTTGGTGTTTGAAAGAGAGAGTACGCAAACAGCGTGCAATATAGTTATGAATGATGAATACTTGGAGCAAGTGGATGAGTTTGTGTATTTAGGAAGTATGTTTACGAGAGACGGAAAGGCTCATAAAGATATTGAAAGAAGGGTGAATGCAGGAAACTCCATTAATCGAGGACTGAATGCTGTTGGCGCAAATAAGAAATTGAACAAATAAGTGAATGGAGTGCTTATACCAACCCTGATGTATGGCAATGAGGCATAGAACTGGCAGAGGAAGGATGAAAGTAGACTGAATGCTGTGGAAACGAGATCCCTGAGACACGTATGACAGTATTCAAAATGTGGATATCCGGAAACAATGCAAGGCTGATGTAAGCATAATGAATAGAATCAAGAAAGGGATACTTAGATGGTTTGGGCATGTAGAGCGAATGAACGAATAAAGGAGTGTGAAAAGAATATATGATGCGAAAGAGAATGGAAGAAGAAGTCGAGGACGCCCAAGGAAAACATGACACGATCAAGTAGATCAAATACTTGAATCGGGTCGTGTGAAGAGTCAAAATAACAGAAGAGTATGCATGAGACGATATATGAATGTGAATGAAGCAAGGAGTGTGTGCTAAGACAGAGTCGTATGGCGGTCCGTCCTCTCTGTCTACCCTTATAAAAGATATTTTCAAATATGTAGAAAAACGATTATTTTAACACTCCCCTTCCGAAGGGGGTTCTAATGTCACCCCGGACGAGAGATGTATTCGATATCTTAGATAAAAAAAATATTGAAATATTACGAAAATACTTCCCTAATACTTAAGATTATCTCATAAAAACGCTTTAGTAAGCAATATCAAAAGGGGTAAAGTCGTCACCCCCTTCGGATCGTACGTTTGATTTTTACTTTCAGTTACGAAAAGGCAGCACTGCTAGCTGATGCAAATTTTAAAGTCAATTAAGAATAATATAACCAGCCTATATTTTACAATTCCTGTAAAGATGTGTGGCAAGAATGCACGTCGAATACTGCTAAGCTGTTCCAAAATGTATTTTGGTGAGAATTTTAAAGCTTTTGTTGTAATCCATTTATTATAAAATGGTTATTTTATATTATTCATAAGTAAATTTTTGAATAATGTTACCAGCCTACATTAAAAAAACGCGTTATTTAAGTGGAATTAATTATAATTATAATCAAACAAACAGTGAATCTGTTAAATACTTGTTAAATTCGGTCAAAACAAAGAATTAACAGAGAATTGGTTTTACATTTTAATTACCTCTAATTGTGAGTTTGCATATAAATAGATTATATTCATCAACACATAGAATCAGGTTTTGTGAATCAAACCTGAAAATAATAAAAACGCTTTTTTTAATGCGGTTTTTAGTGGAAAATTTTGCAAGACGATTTTAAAAAAATTGATATAATTATTAATGATTTAATAAAACAAATTTATAACTTTATTCCACTTTTTTTTATTTTTGACTAGTCTGAAGATGGCTGTTATAGGCTGAAACCGGTCTAGTCAAAAAATAAAAATAAAGTGGAATAAAGTTATAAATTTGTTTTATTAAATCATTAAAATGGAATTCCACCATGAATTAACAGTTACAAAATTTGATATAATTATTTTTTGTGCACGTGGTTTACCTACGCAGATAGCCAAAGAAACTTTACTTGTTTTATTTCACAATTAATTAATTAAAAATAGTATTTAGCATGTTGAGGAACGTTCCGGAGTGGAAGATACTCTAAATATTGCCCTGGTGAAAGACCACTATTTAGAATCAAAACGTTGCTTTAAACGGCCTTAGCCGTGTTTGGTGACCATATTTGAATAGCCAGATCTTCTAACCTTCTTCTTCCCCGTCTCCTTCTCCTCCCCGCTATCTACAGCCTCACAACACACCCCGACTGGGGATGCCATAGTCTCACGAGCTCCAGACGGTTGATAGCAGTTGGGACTCTTCTGCGATATTCACATTTTTTTATTATTAATACCGTAAAACGCCTGTCACACATACACTCTATGGAAGCGTACACGTGCTAGCTATAAACGAAAGTGCTGCCATCTTTAATATTCAAAGAGAACTAATATATTTTTATAACAGGCTAAGAATAACGGTTCTGTAGCATTGTCACTTTTATAATGATCATTATTAAGAAATAAAGATGTTTTTATATCAAAATATTTGTGTAAATTAAACTAGGAACAATTTGAAACAATAATCTCTAAATCTATCAACATATTCATGAAAGAAAAGTGTAAAAAACGTTTTATCAACTTTTTAAGAAATAATTTAGGGTGAAAAAGATTGCTGTACGATTATATTAACGCGTATCCGTATTATCGACCGCTTAACGTGATACAAATACCATTCGAGTTCAAACATGTTGACGTTGTAAACTGTGGCATTGCTTTTGAAAATATTACTCGTTGTTTTAATAATTTTTCCAAGGTTTTAATATTCTTATCTCGATGATCTATTTCTGACTCGACCCAAACTCCGACAGGCACAAGGGTTCGGTCTCCGACCCGGCTGGAAGTCGAAGGGACGGCGTTAATACAGTCGGGGGCCGCGCGGAGTTGACACGCGTCACCCAAGCCTGCACGCGTCACACGGCCGCCCGTGCGTCATGCGCGTGGAAACGCCCGACGAGAGACGATAAAATCCAACGGTTTATTTACGAAATTAATGTGGAGATAGCTGGCGATCGGACGCGATGTGTGTCGCGGCATGTAAAGAGCTATACGGTGAACTGCGTATAATATAGAATAAATATCATGTTTGTATCATTACCCTTTAAGTGAAATGTCTTAATTCTGATCGCAGGTCACCGGGTCATGCTTCGCTTAAAGCGTTTACTGAATACCGCACAAGAGTCTTAACTGCTACCTACCGTCTAGAGTTAGTGAGACTATGACATCCCCAATTGAGGAGAAGGTGATGGTAAAGAAGAAGGTTCATTTCAAGCAACGTTTCGCTTCTGAATGGTAGTCTTTCACCAGGGCGATACTTAAAGGATCTACCCCTCTGTCCAGTTAATGGTAGATTCACACCAAAGTCCGGATCCGCTCAGTGAGGATATTGTTCCGCGTGAGAGCTTATTGATATGGTATGAATATCAATCAAGGAGTATGTGCCGAGACAAAGTTGTGTGGCCGTATACCCTTCTGCCCACTCTTGTGATATTTATTTTCATTTCTCTTTTGAAGTGTTCGCAGATTTTTTTTTTAAACCATTTTTTTACCACTAAATAATATTTTTAATTACTAATAATTAATAAAAATATTATTTAGTGATAAAAAAATGGTTTTTAATAAAAAAATCTGCGATGTAAGTATTTTTACACTTCAAAATAATTATTTAACTAAGTAGTTCAAAATCACAAGGGTGGGCAGAAGGATATACTGCCACACAACTTTGTCTTGGCACATACTCTTTGATTGATATTCATACCATATCAATAAGCTCTCATGCGGAACAATATCGTCATTGAGCGGATCCGGACGTTGGTGTGAATCCAGCTTAAAGCTTTAAAAGAGCTTACCTTTTGAATATGAATTCTCTTAGTAAAGAAAGTGTCTTGTTCACAGAGAAAATTACAATCCAATCTGATTCGAAACTACAACCTGAAGACCCAGTTTTTTTTTTAATTTTACTCATTATCCATCATTTTAATCGGCTCATTGAACTAACTCACAACTGTTGTTTTAAGTAGTAGTGTGCGTGTAGTGTTACGATACGGAAATTAAAGCGATAACGAACAATTATCATAAAAATTCATCGTTGCGTCCGAGCTAAAGTAGAAAATAAAAATAGTCGTCATCAATATTGACGACTATTATTTTTTTAAATCATTCGATCATGCTTAAACCCAGCAAATGCGTGCCTAGTACGATTAACGATTAATGTTACAAAGAGAAAGGTTATTTTTTAATAGTTGTTATATGCAGTAAACCTTGAAATATCAACCAATTTTTTATTTTTGGCCTTGATCGACTATCCCGAACTATAAAATTATTGGGGTGCAAGGGGTGGTGTAATAATTTCTCTGCGGCATTAATACGAGTAGACAGTTCTGCCTTGTATCCCCCGGGGGGAGTCCTGTGAACGGAATGGAATTTTTAAAACAGGGTCAAGATTGTGTCACATGCACCGCTAATGCTAGGCGAGGGGTTCATCTGAATAATGCAAATTAAATATAATAATTACGGTGCGTATTAAGGGGTGAATGTTTTAATTTAACGGTAAATTTAATGTAGCGGCCATTGCCGGCTGAGAAGAATTCAGACAGCTGTACAACAGCTGGGCTGTGGATAATCTAGATCGAGATTGAATAATTATTATTAAAAAGGTGTGTTTTTTAGAAAAGAAATACAAACATGGTCAAATATGTTTTTTTTTAATACGTTACACAAACACGTTTAAAAGCACAGTTAGTGCAAAGATTTAATTTTTATTTTATATGAATACCGTACAAGAGTCTCAACTGCTCCCAACCGTCTAGAGCCAGTGAGTCTATGGCATCCTCAAACAGGGTATGTTGTGAGGCTGAAGGAAGTGGGGAGGGGAAGGAGATTGGAAAGAGGAAAGTTGGGAAGTACCAAAACACGGCTAAAGCCATTTCAAGCAACGTTTCGATTCTGAATGGTGATCTTTCACCAGGGCGATACTTAGAATATATACCACTCTGGAACATGCCGCAAATATACTTTTTTAGTATTTTTATATGAATTAAATGTGTTTATAACACACATTAATTAAATAAAAGTTATTGGCGCACGCCGGGTTTGAACCCGCGACCTTTGGATTCGTAGTCGAGCGTCTTACCACTCGACCATGGAGGCCGATACTTGTACAGGACTATAGTATAGACCATGAATCCTATAAAATACTTAAGTTCTCTGACTGTTTTTTTATTATTATTTTAACTTTTTTTTCGTCATTTTTTTTAACATATAATTTTTTTCCTAATGACATCGTCGTCGCAAAGTGACTTAAACGACACTTTGGCAAAAAATGAGTTGAACATGCAGTTTTGATCAGTTCTTGTTTCTGCATCGAATGTTTGATTTCTGATTTTTCTGTCTCCAGAATCAAACTTTCGTTTGATTCTGGAGACTCTCGTGGCCTTTCAGCCATCTGAAATATATTGGGAGAAGGCTTGACTCGAGTGACAAAAGTTCGGAACTTTTGTTAGCTTTTTGTCGCTTAAAGTAACTCAACGAGAGTGTTACACATTACCTGAGTTAACTTTTTTTTTTTCAAAATCCAATCGGGTACTGAAAGACTTATGAATTTTATTGTAAAACAAAAAAAACTTGTTCTGATGTAAACTTCCCAAAATGGCACTTCAGCTCTTTTGCCTTTCCGGTGACGATATGTATTTGATTTTTTTAATGTTTAATCCGAGTTGTGTATTGTTTTGTACATTATTATTTATCATTCATTTTATTACACACCGTATACACCAACCACGTCGGTATTAATTAATTATAATTTGAAAATTGATATAATTATTGCTTTTAATAAAAAAAATATAGAAATTTTTTGACCGATTTCGATATGACGTTTCTTTAGTGATAACGTTTCAAGCGCCCTTGGGGTGATATTTCACAAGAATGACACTAAATAAATTAGCCAAGTACTAACGTTTTTTTAGATGATTCACATTTAACATCGTCACAATTCAACGATTAACAAAATATAAAAAAATATTCCCCATAAAACGTCGATTCTAGTTCCGTTTCGGCTTTTGAATAAATTGTAGTCAGCTGTCAAGCATACCAACATAACCGTTACGCTTTACAGCTGATCCATAGCTAGTTTAAAATCTTATCATTGAATTAAATGTTTGAATCACGTCAACCAAAGTAAAACTTCAATATTATTATGTTATAGCACCATGTTATTATTTCAGCTTTGGCTGATAACTGCACGAGGGGTCGGCGAACGCGTATTAAAACGCCGGCTGCACTTTTGATATGAATTTGATAAATCCCGATGGGTGCAGCTTGGCAGAAGTCAGTGACAGCTGCACAATCTACCCCCTATTATTTCCCGAGTGAATATAATGCAATATCAAAACGCAGCTAGACCGAATTCGGGGACCGAATTAATCGGAGAGTGCCTTTATATTTTCTATGATTTTCATAGACAAAGCAATTAATCGATTGTGAAGGTAGGTACCTACCCCAAATATGATTTGAACGGTTTATTATTATTTAAATTAAATAAGCTTCTGACTCAAAGCAAGAATATACGGAGAGAGAGCTAAATATTTTTACCCAACCTATACAAATTTACGATAAATCACTTTCTCCGGGTTTTAACGTCGTAAACCGTGAGAGAGAAAGAGACAAGACAAGTTCTCACATAATATACCACCACCATTCGGTATGCAAGCATGTTCTCCGCCTTTGCATCTACGGCGACTACGCCCACAACGTTTTGATATGCGACATAACTGGACATAATTCAACGGTTTTTGAGGTTATATCCTATATTTTTGTTAATAAAAATACTGTGAAAAAGTGTTTACTGTTAATAAACAAAAACATTATGTCGACATGTGATATGAATGGATGTATAAATATCCTAGCCCTAGTCCTAGCATGCGCCCAGGTCTAGCCGAGTCAGGCAAAAATCATCAATACTGACAACAGAAGCGCTCCCTCCTGTATATTATTGCTCTGAGGCTTCTGCTTTATTTTAATATTAATTATTGAACAAATATCAATAATTTTCAATAAAATATGAAACTGAAGAAGACAATGGAGTGCTTATACAAACCTTGATGTATAGCAATAAGGCATGAAACTGGCAAATGAAGGATGAAAGTAGTCTGAATGTTGTAGAAATGAGATCCCTGGGGGGGTATGTGCGGTAAAACCATGTATGACCGTGTTCAAAATCGAATATCTGGAAATAATGCAAGGCTGATGCAAGCGAAATGAATAGCTTTAAGAAAGGGATGCTTAAATGCTTTGGGCATGTAAAGCAGACTAAAAAAAGAGAGGAGTAGTGAGAAAAGAATATATGACGCTTTAGTGAATGGAACAAGAAGTCGTCGACACCCGAGGAAGACAATATGACACGATGCAATAAATCAAATACTTGAGTCGGGCCATGTCAAGCGTCGGAATAACAGAAGAGTATGTATTCGACGATGTATGAGTGTGAATGAAGCATGGAGTGTGTGCCAAGAAATAGTTGTAAAGCGCTCCTTCTTCTCTGAATACCCCCGCGGAGAAACGGCGTGATGGTTAATTAGTCAACTTTAAAATAAACGCAGCTAGAAAAGAGTGTGAGAAGAATATGTGACGCGGAAGTGAATAGTAGAAACTAACTAAATAACCACCACGCCGTTTCCTCGCAGGGGTAGGCAGAGAGAACGGACCGCCATATAACTCTGTCTCGGCACACGCTCCTTGCTTCATTTACATTCATACATCGTATCATACAGACTTTTCACATGACCCGATTCAAGTATTTGATTTACTTGATCGTGTCATGTCTTTCTCGGGCGTCCCAGACTTCTTCTTCCATTCACTTTAATTTTTTTTCACTCCTTTCTTCGTTCGCTCTACGTGCCCAAACCATCTAAGCGTCCCTTTCTTGATCCTATTCATTAGGCTCACATCAGCTTTGCATTCTAGACGGATTTCCACATTTTTAATACGGTCATTCATGATTTTACCGCACATACGTCTTAAAGATTTCATTTCCACAGCATTCCACAGAATAGCAGAAGAAGTCGGAAACGCCTGAAGAAGACATGGCACGATCAAGTGAATCAAATACTCAGAATGACAGAAGAGTATGTATTAGACGGTGTATGAATGTGAATGAAACGAAGAAAGGAGTGTGAAAAGAATATATGACGCGAAAGTGAATGGCAGAAGAAGTCGAGGACGCCTGAAGAAAACACGGTACGATCAAGTGAATCAAATACTTGAGTCTGGCCATGTCAAGAGTCAGAATGACAGAAGAGTATGTATGAGACTGTACGAGTGTTAATGAAGCAAGAAGTGTGTGCCAAGACAGAGTGTTATGGCGATCTATCATATCTGCAGGAAAACGGCGTCAAAGCCGGTTGGTAACTGCTAGTTTTTTTATTGAAAAAAAACTGCATGAATGTGTTATTTTTACTTCAAAAGAAATGTTCAACAGTTCCCGTCGAATAAAAGCTCCGCTCTCCCCCGGCAAAGTAAAAGTTCGACTCGTAGTGCGATCGATACTTCTATGACAGGCAGTAATTACCTTGAATAAATCATGTCCCTCGGAAGCTCAGTCAGAGCAAGTAAAATAATCATTAGAGCCGGGGCAGGTCGGACTCAAATGACGGTCATTACGACCGGGGCTGGCCGCATTAAGAATTCATCGCCGCCGCTCCGCCCGGACAGTTAGCGGGCACACGGTCCTATCGCCGGACACATTGGACACTGATAACTATTGGGTACGCCCAATACAATACGTCAATAGATCAATCAAACCGATGGCCGCTGAACGATACGTCAAATAAAATCTTAGCCACTGGCGTTTTAAATGTCATTTTAGGAAGGTCAATGGCGTTTGAAGTTGTGAGCTGTGAGCTTTTGGCGAATTAGATTAAATAAAAGCATCTATTAATTTATTTAACTGTGTACGCCCAAGAAAATAGGGATTATGTATTTTTTTGATTTTAGAATGTTACGTCTACTCACATCACATCCAAAAAAAATCTTAGAATGTTACGTACTCACATCACCTCACATCCGATACAATTTTAGAATGTTAGTTACTCACATCACATCACATTCGATAAAATATTACATCTCATAAAATTTTACAATGTTACTCACATCACATCCGGTAAAATTTTAGAATTTTGCGTACTCACATCACATCACACCCGATACAATTTTAGAATGTTACGTGCTCACATCACATCACATCCCATAAAATATTAGAATGTTACTTACTAACATCACATCCGATAAAATTTTAGAATGTTACGTACTCACATCCGATACAATTTTAGAATGCTAGGAACTCACATCACATTACCTCACATCCGATACAATTTTAGATTTTTACGTACTTACATCATCACATCCGAAATTATATTGTTATTATATTATAATTGTGTATTACGGTAGAAAAATAACAATAGTTTTATTAGACCGGTTAATAGATGAGTGGACAAACGCGTCGGATTCCCACCCGGGCGTCGTGAGTTCAACCCCTCTGCTAGCTCCTAGCTAAGTCCTCTATCATTGCACAAGCAACATTTTTCGCTTATTACGATGACAGTAGGAGTTTTACAAATATTGTCAGATTGTTCGTTACCCGGGAATGCTTGTTTTTCTTTAAAATAAATAAATTGCGTGGGCCCAAGTGGACTTTTACATAAAAAAATGTACATTTTACAGTGATACGAGTGAAAATTATTTGCTCATACAAAAAGTGATGATAGTGGTAAACATGTGGATTACGTACATTGTATTTATTTGTTTGATAACATTATATGATATGATATCCTTTTTGTATCTACATTTCGTGCAGTTAAATACATCAGCCGCCTCTGCGTACGTATTACCAACTACATGCAATCTAGGCCCAAGCGTGTATCTGAAAAACTGATATTATTGTTACAACTAAATAGAATTTTGGATCGAGTAGTTGCCGTTGGCATATGAAAGGTAATAAGGTTCAGTAAATTAGGACTGTCAATTTTATAAATACAAGTCAAGTAATATTTGAAGAGTTAACGAATTTGCTAAAATAACTTTCAATAGAAGTTAGCAGTCCGTTGATGAGGTTAGTTATAAGACGAAAGTAAACAAATGTAGTGGAAATGAGATACAAGTTAGAAGGATAAGAAGAAAATAATAGAACTAAGAGTACAAACTGCATGGCTGTGATTAAATAGATTAAAAAAGGAGTGTTAGATGATTTGGAAGCTAATAGAAGAAGATTCCGTAGGAAGAATTGGCACGATCAAGTAAATCAAATATCCGGTTTTGTTTTAAAGTGTATAGTATACTTTTATTTTTTGTTTTTGTGTTAAATTTGTATAACTCCATTTTTTTTTTAAATATGCAATTCAATTGAATTAAAATTAATATTACTATTATTTAGTTCGGCTAGATTTAGTTTTTGTTTTTTAACAGTTGGATAGTGGTCTTAAACGCCGAAACAGCTGTCACAAAAAAAACTAAAACTAGCACAACTAAATAATATTAAATTTAAATATAATCAAAAAAGTATATTATAAGAGACTATGTATGAATATTTATATTTTTAAAGTCAGACCCGGTCACCAAACGCGGCTAAAGCCATTTTAAACAATGTTTCGATTCTGATCGTGCCGCAAATAAACCATATATTTTATAAGCATTAAATGTGTTGTGACACATATTTATTTACGCCCGTTATAGGCTTTTATACAAATGTTAACATTTTTATTAAAAAAAAACAATAACCTCATCAGTGTAAAAAAATATTGTAGATGAAAATAACTAATAACATTTAATAATAACAGGTTCAAAAATATTTTAAAATAAAAGAAAAAATAATATTAAATAACAGGTCCAACTATTAGTTTATCTCTACCAGATGATAGATAACAACTGTACTAAATTAAACTTATAGTTTGATATTGACGTGTTAAATATATCAGCGACATCGGAGTATGTGTTTCCCGGCTGTTGCATTCGTCGCATAGGCGTGTTGAATTGCGAGGTTGAAGCAAAATTGCTACAATAGTACGGTAGGTACTGCCTTAGAGTTATTTGCGCACATCGGGTTTGAATCCGAGACCTCTCGATTCGTAGTCAACTCACTCGACCACGGAGGCCGTCGACTTGCTCTCATAATATGTTAAATTTTAAAACATAGAGACTTTCTTTTCATATCGGAATAAAAGCCTGATATTATTTATATTTATTTAAATTTAATAATATTGATTATGCAACGTAAAGGTCTAAGCTTTGTTCGTGTTGATATAAAATGGAACTCCTCGTGTTGTCGTATTATTATCTCGGATTAAACTCGTTTCGTACGTGGCACAAGCCGATTAGCCTTAACGTAAATCTACCGCGAAGAGTGAACGGAAAAACCGCCGACAAATTAAGCAATTACACAAAAAGGGTAGTTTGAACTCACGATAAAATTACAACTTTGAACGATTTAAATAAATCTCGTTATTAGAAGCCTGGCCGGCGAATGCGTTACTTGATGGATTTTGAATGACTTAAGTTCGTGGGGTTAAAATTACAATTACGTTCTATTTTGAAAAGTCGACCAAGGGTAGTTTTGGGTGAAGCTCAAATTGCATTACGTTTTATTTCATAAATAATACAGCCTTTTTTACTTTTAGATCATTTTTCTGCTAGCTTAAGTTCACCCTTGGAAAAGCTTTGTCCTGCATTTGGACGCTTTTAAAAATAATTTAACAGAGAATTAAATTGGGAAAAAAGGGGTAACTTTTTTTAAAAATGTTTTTTTCACTTTTCAAGTTCATGTTACAATTCACTAAAGTTCATAACCTTTCAATCTCACACGGTGAGAAATGTATAACGGAGGACTGAACGATGTTGGCGCAAATAAAAAAAATGTCCAAAGAAGCGAAGCTAGCAGCTCACAGTAGAGTTCGTAAACCAACCCTGACGTATGGCATTGAGGCATGGAACTGGCGGAGGAAGGATAAAATTGACTGAATGCTGTTGAAATGAGAACTTTAAGGCATATGTGCGGTAAAACCATGTATGACCGTGTTAAAATTGTGGATATCAGGGAAGAATGCAAGCGTAATAAATAGGATTAAGAAAGGGACGATGTATGAATGTGAACGAAGCAAGGAGTGTGTTCCAATACAGAGTTGTATTGTGTTCCGTCCTCTCTGCCTACCCCTGCGGAGAAACGGCGTGATGGTTAATTAGTTAACTTAAATATGAACGCAGCTAGTCTGAATGTTTTGATGCAATTCACCAATAAGAATCTCAAATGCATGAGTACAAAGTAAAAATCTGTTTTCTGCATCAAAAACTCTCGAACGGTGAGCTCTGCTGTCAGAGAATTCGCACATATTTTCCTGCCTGGAGATCAACGTAACTCGCAACGTCATTTTCATCGTGAGCTATAGAATATCAATTTGTCTGTACATAAACAAGACGTTATATAATTAATTCTTTATGTTTCAAATGTTTGATAGAAAATCATTTAAACAAATAAACATTATTTGCACTTAGCCTAGGCGAAGCTTGGTCATAATAATAAAACTGGCTAATTTATATAGCGCCGTTTTTGGTGAAATATCACCTCAAGGGCCTAACTATTTATGATTACGAAATAATAATAAAAATGTGCAGGTATTACTGCATTTAAAAAAAATATATTATTCAACAATGGCATGATCATTATTAATTCCATAGTAGTTATATTTATAATATTTAACAAGGTCACCTATTATAGTAATTATCAGTTCCGTATGATCAATAGTCATTTTCCGTGGCAAGCTATTTCTGATATGACGTATTTATAACTATAGTAAACGTCAGCTTTATGTATAGCCAGAAAAAAAAAGATTTTTGACCATCATTAAGGTAAAAAAAGACTTAAAAAAACTATTGAGCAAATACAGTTGTTTAAAAAAAAAACAATTGTGTTTTTTAAACTAGTACAATCGAGTTATATGAGTTAATATGGAGTACTTATTTATTAGTTAATCAAGTTCTATTATCGTAAAATGGACTCTGATTTTCTTTTTTTTACATTAAGTCCATACAAGAGGCCCTGAGAGAAATTATTTCCGTCATAGCCTAAGTCATCTTTGGGGATGCTGTGTGGAGAGTCTTTTTAAGGATCGGAAGAGTGAACCTGGGTCTTGAAGCAGCCCATGTTGTAGGAAATAGGAGGAAACACAGAGGCCGCCAAATAATTCTATGGTCGTAGAAGCAACCCGTTCTTATATGTCGAATGTTAACCCTTAACAAATGTTGGGCGCGCGTTTGTCGAGTTTCCCGACTATGCACCGTTGCCGAAAGGATCAATGACGCATATTCCTGTTATTGCTTAGCTGTTGTTACTTATTCGTGCAAGCGAGCGGCTTAACTTTAAGTGTGGTAATGAGTTAATTATTGCGCTCTGCCGCGCAAGTTTAACATAACACAGTCAACACGTAAAAATGACACTCAGTTTAGTCAAACCCCGAATCTGGCTCTAAGTTTTATTTGGTGATATAAGCCAAAAATTTCGAATAAATTTAATATAGTATTGTTTATTTATTTGCCAACTGCAAAATTACTTTACGTTTGTAATAATTGTGTTTTCCGTCGTCGTCTTATTAAGTTTTAAAATGTTAGTGTAGTTTCATAATGCCAAGGCGCTGATGGTACCTTATCACAGTGCTTCATATATTTGATATAAAATAAAATAAACTACACCATTTATGGACGGCAAATGAACCTGCAAGTTCCGGGCCCGATGGCGCGGAATAAAAACTCGTTTTATACTTGATACGAGTTGGTATCAATCTTCCGTTCGAACCTTGTAGTAACGATATAAGGACGTGTAGCTAATATTTTTACCCAACCTATACAAATATTCGATAAATCACTTTCTCCGGGTTTTTACGTCGTATACCATGAGAGAGAAAGAGACAAGAAAAGTCATCACATAATATCGCAGCACTTCTAAGTATGTAAGGATGTTCTCAGTCCGCGCTAACTTCACAGCGAGTCGCAAAACTTACGTCAACGGAATTTGAGGTTATTTCCAATATTTGTGTTGATTAAAAAACTTGCAGTGGTTATACAAATAAATTAAACACGATGGTGATATGTGCTATGTATGAATATTCAAATAAGACCAAACACAGATTATAAAACATCACTTTTCAGATATTTAAACAGTTTTAAATATTTTTGACCGAACTTTAGAATTTTCACATTTTTAATGATATAAAGCCGTAAAATCAACAAAAAGCTTCCATCATTTTTCAAGCAAAATATCTGCTATTGGTGTTTGTTTGATATTTTGACTTTTTAAGTCATTTTAATAGTGTATTGATAGTGTTTTGTTTAATGTGTTCAATTATGTTTATAAAAAAGGCCGAATTCCATGTGGGCGGTAACTAATAGGCTATCCAACAGCCTTTTAAGATATCTTTATCTCTCTCTATCGAGTATTTGCCTTCCCTGGATAGTAGGTATGTCGAAAAAATGATCCAAAGGTTGTCGGAAATAATGACCTTTGTACCCGGAAGTCCCCGCAGGGTAGTAAGTAACGATAGTAAAAGCTCAGTGGTTGTACCCGGCAGCCCCTCCTATTAGAGCTGTTAATTCCGCCATGGATCAATACCGATGTACACTGTGTTTACCTATAGTTGTACACTCGCCGGCTAAACGCTCCTGCTTTCACTTTTATACTTGCACGTGACAATTTGTGTGCGAGGCCACGTGCTACGCTGCGGCGGAAATCGTCACACCTAATCCCTTCGTAATTATTTTTGCGTGGAGTTCTTTCAAAACGGAGCCGGGAAATAAAATCCCGGAAGTTAAAATTATTGGTTGTTTGATAACAGTATTTATTCCCTTCATATATCCATGGAGTAGTTCAAAACTAACCGGAAGACAATTCAGATTCATCATACACTGAGAATGAGGTTAGAGGTGAATTTTAACCGATGCTACCAGAGTTCCATCGTCTCTGCTTAATCTTTCCCTACCTGAAAGTGAAAATCAAACGTACGAGCGGAAGCGGAGTGACGCAGTCACCCCATTTGATCTTGCTTCATTAAAACGTTTTGATGACATAATTTTAGGTAATTTGTTTTGGTAATACTTAAAGAGAAGTATATTCATAATATTACGATGACATTTATATAAGATATCTCACAAAACTCTCGTTCGGGGTGACATTAGTACACCCCTTCGGAACGGGGATGTTAAAAAGCATATTGGTTAGCATGAGCTTTTATCTATTCAAAATTTAACAAATTAATAACGTTTTTTATTGAATCAATAAGGACTTATCATTAAGTCTTATTTTTTACTCAGCAGCATTCTCAGATAAGATACTGGTTTAAGGTAGTACTATTTACTTAAATTGTAGGCTTTTTCAGTGTTATAAAACAAATATAATAACTTTTTCTAGCTAATAACAGCATACTTAAATTGACCATAGATTTTCACAGAATGCCAGTTGAAGGTGCAACAACTATTTCAAATTATGGCACTCATACGGACTCGTTTAAGTAATAGATACATTTAATATTCGCGGGTTAGATGCCATTACTTTATAGCACTGTAATTTGGGTTATTAATGACTTCATTATATTATTGCCATTGGACTCATTGATGCTAATTATTCTAGCTAACATGAGCATTGTCAAATTGACAAAATATACTCTCAGATAAAATGCCAGTGAAAAGCGCAACTATTTATTTGTGTTGTGGCTTTGTGCAGTGTTGTAGGACTCACGAAAGCCTATGAAAACTTATTTGAACTATTTGCAGCATAGGATATCGCGGCCTTTTACAATTTGATAAGACTTATTGAGTTAACAGCGACAACTTGTAATTATTGATAGGCACTTGTAGGTGGTACGCCAATTAAAGTCAAAACCCTTTCTTTAGATCGTTACCTTTTGTTCGTTTATAAAAACAGTCAAACGCTTTTATAGCCGAGGGCGGTAATACAGCACGCGTTGCTGTTGTCAAATTATTAAAATAATTGTTGTTTACGTTCAACCTCGTGATTATTAAATTTGTCACAAAGGCAAAAACCGTTGTAATTTTTTTAATTAGTGGTCAACAAGTGTTTCTTTTTTTAAATTTACGTTTGTTAAATTTTCTGCTCGTGTTATTTTGTAGGTAGCGTGCTTTTGTATTGAAAAAGTCACGACTTTGAGAGAGAAGGGAATTTCAATAACGAGATTTTTTGAAAATGTATTATTTGGAAACTATTAATTATTCAATTTCCATATTTTCCGGTGGCGCTTGTGTAGACTTTTAGACCTACATTGAAGCATACGATATTCAAGTTGTATGTTTCTATGTACCTACCTCTCTTAGGTACTTTATATTCAACAGGAGGTACCTACCGCGGCATCAAACCTAAAAGCCACGAATTATATCTCACACTATCTTGAAATATTATTATGTATTGCAATATAACATATTTAATGGCGATTGATTAAGTTATACATTTGTTGTTATTCTATTTGTTTAATTTTAATTGTTTTAGCTGTTCAAGTAAGATCGTAGTTCTAATTATACCTTGACTGACCAATTATTAATAAGTGTATATAAATAAAATAGTTTTATAAAAGAACCCAACTATTTAATTGATATCAAACTTTTTGTCAAAGCGATAAAAGTAAGATTTTAAAACGAATGATGTTTGTTTGACAATCTACATTAAGGCCTGCGTCATTTTTATTTAAATATTACTTATTATAAAAGCCTTAATCACGTTTTAAATTTTATTAAAAAACGATTGCTCGAACTGAATTATTTAGAATGTAAACTATATGAGGCATTTGTTTGAAAACTTACCTACCCTTTTGTTCTACATTTATTAAATTAAATCATATATTAATCACTCACTAAGTCTTGCAGTGTGATAAAATTTGAGAAAAGCTGTAATTCGAGTAATGCCTTGTTGGGCAATCTACCCCTCGCTAGTATTTATTACGATTAGAGGGTCAAATAGCCTTATCACTTATCACACCTGTTAATGCTGGAATCGATACATTAACGCAATAAATTACCCATTGATAAGAAGATAAGGCAATGTGAGGTGATAATAGAAACGTACGATTTTGACATTATTACAAAAAATTGATACATTATACAAGTCGATCCAATTCATTAACTTTTATTTTTTAATTTTGAAAAAATATCAATCCAAACGTAATTCTTTAACATAACTATATCCTACTACTTTTTAATTTAATTAATAACTAGTTTTTGTAAATCTTTTATGATGGTTTAATGGGAATAATGCTAATTAACAATTTTTAGTCTTATTACGTTACTTAAAATGTGTTTATTTTATGACCTTGAATAAAACTCATGACACGCCCCTTTCGTGATGCGCGAACAATGCACTCAAAATATTATTTAAAAAAATTATATTTACTAAAACGGTTTTGTAAAATTACTAATTGTTTTGAGCAAACTGACTAAACTATAGTACATGACTGGTGTGAAAAATCTTCGCAAAAAATGCCGACGGCCGCGAAATTAGATATATTTATATTTTTTTTAATACGTTCTTTGATAAATTGTTAATGCGAATAATCGGAAAAGTCAGTAATATGATAACAATAACTTCATTCATTTGAAAGGTTGGTTGGGAATTGGAGGTTGTTGAATCGGTTACGCCTACTTGAGGACATCGCGAAAGATTTTCCCTTTGGTAGGAAATCATTTGACGGTGGAGTAAATTAATGACTTGACGTTTACAAGCAGTTGCGATAAAAATCATTGATGTCATAAATCTTATTTCGGTGGAATCTTTGAAAAATTAGACTAGAAGGGCTAGTTTAAGAAATTTGGAATAAAGGCACAGACAAAAACTAAAACATTACCGATGTGAGAAATTTAATAACAAATAACCAAAAAATAAAATATGACAGATAGCAATAATAAAACTTATTTATTTCAGATTTAAAAGTACGAGTATTAAAAAATAAATGTTTATATTTTGCACGTTAAATTAATATTCTTACTGAAAAGCTCAATTTATAAACGGTTTGTAGTAATGATTAAGACAAATTCAAAACTTGTCACTTTTTATTTGTTTAGATTTTGGTTTGTAGTGATGTTTGTAGTAAATTGATACTTTGCAAGATTAGTTATTTTGTAAATGATCATTTTGATTTGCACTTACCATCTTTTCCTGTCAGATCCCGCCCTTCAGAAACCAACGGTACGTCTCGCGAACCGGCACACAGAAAATTAAAAACCAGTTTTCATTTAAATTACTAGAACTTTTCACCACCGTATTCTCACCACAGTTTTACGAGTTTGGGGCAAAGTTTGGGTTAGTTTTCGGGGAAGGTTTGGGAAAGCAAGATTCTGATATCTGAGAGAAGAACTGCTGGAATCGGGTGGTCGTTAATAAGAATAAAGAAAGTTACAGAATTATTTTTTAGTCGGGTTATCGAGCAAAAAAATATCTGGTTCTTGGAAGATTTTCCAGCTATTTGTGATCGGAAGATCTGCCCGGTAGAGCCTGAGAAGCGACAGTGGGAGGCCTCCTCCGCCGTGACGTGTCCCGCCGTGGTGTGGGGGCACCAGGTCGGGCGCACGTGAAGAACTGCCACGTGATGTGCGCGGGAAGTGAAATGGCCGCATTAAGTGGAAAATGGCGGCGCCCCCGCCTGGGGATGTGAGAGTAGAGAGCGGGCGGAGAGACGGACGGCTGTGGAGCGGCGTGGAGCGCGGCCGCCGCCCGAATGTCTACTGCCGCCAGACGCCGGGCCCAGGGCGTCCCGGCCCACCCCCCGCCCCCCGCCCCCCGGGATGGATGCTGCGCGCCCCGGCCGGGCCGCCCCCTGCCCACCCATCACCCCGCTCTCGTCATGCTGTGATAATTATTTTACTATCGCGGTGATGTTATTGATTGCCCATCCACGGTTCCACGCATCCCCCAACAGTCGCGATCAGGTGATGCTATCCACTCTATTTACCCACACCATTTGCTCGATTCAAAGCACGGTAAAATGACATAAAAAATATATATATATATTGGTTTTCAAAACAAAGGAAAAACTCATCCCTTGAATTTAAGCAAACTTCCACAGTAAAGGCATTTAAACAAATGTTATTTTAAATCAAACAAAACCGAGCCTTAGCGTATCTCTAGATATATATAAATAAACTACAAACAAAATTATTTTTATTTTAATGCGTAAAAAAGCATTTCTCGTTTGTGATATGAATTTATTAGATATAAAACAATACCACGGAGCACCGTTATTTTCCTTTTTACTCTCGATTCAGAGTTAGGTCACCCACTGAATTTCGATTATTTTCCTGAAAAACTAATTTTACAACTATACGACCTTAAATGAGGGGCTTAGAAGCAAAGGCAGCAATCTCCTTCATTTTAAATTATTTCTTGGAAAGTTGATTTAACGTTTAATGCATTTTTTTTTGTGAATATGTTGATAAATTTAGAGATAATTGTTTCACATTGTTCCTAATTTAATGTGCACTAACATTTTTGTACACTTCATTCTCCATTTCTTTATAATAATCATTCAAAATTTGACAATGCTACAGAACCGTTTTTGGAGATTGCTGCCTTTGCTTCTAAGCCCCTCAAATGTGTATTTAAAAAATATTGACAGCGTTTTTGGGTGAGCTAGCATTAATGTGTACATTTAATACACAATTAAGGAAAATAACAATCAAAGTATATCCTTCGGCGGATCCTTCGTTGGTTTACAATTCGGCCAACCTTCTAGAGCCAATGAGACTAAGGAATCCCAAATCCCCCGACTATGGAATTTTGTGAGGATGAAAGTAGTGGAGAGCGGAAGGAGATAAGAAAGAGAAAGATTGGGAAGAAGTACCTGGCTTTTCAGATCTGGTCACCAAACACGACTTAAGCCATTTCAATCAACGTTTCGATTCTGAATGGTGGTCTTTCACCGGGGCGATACTTGGAGTATCTACCACTCTGGGTATTTATGAGGCCGAGTGTCACACACCACTGTCTTATATCTGCGGCGATATAAATCAAATGTGTGGTTCCGCGCGCCGAGTGTTTGCGAATCGAACGATACACCGAGATTGTTATAAATAATAATAATGTGCAATGTGACAAAGCAGTCCCGGCGTAACAACTGCCAGGCAGCCCACCCCTCCCCCCCCCCGAATAGTAGCTGATCGCGGGGTGGTGTGCGTGATGGGAGGGCTGGTACTCGCATACCTACCGAGGACAGGGGTGTACTACCAGCGCTCGGCGAGCTATACACAGACAGTTTTTGCGATTATGTAATACTCGTATATGGCTGCAGGAACTGAAACGTAAAATGATTTTACTTACACATATGTTTAACAATAATTCAACTCAATTAAATTTTTATTTTTATTTTTAACACTTCCGTTCCGAAGGGGGGTTGTAATGTCACCCCGAAGGAGAGTTTTGAGCGATATGTTAGATTACTAACAAACTAACTAACCATCACGCCGTATCTCTGGAGGGGTAGGCAGAGAGGATGCACCGCCATACAACTCTGTCTTGGCACGCACTCCTTGTTTGGTTCACATCCATACATACTCTTCTGTTATTTTGACTCTTGACATGGCTCGAACCAAACGTTTGATTCCTCTGATCTTGCCACGTCTTCCTCGGGCGTCCTCAACTTCTTTTACCATATTTTGCGTCATATATTCTTCCCACACTCTTTATTAGTTCAGCCGCTACACATGTCCAAACCATTTAAGCGTCCCTTACTCATATTAATTACGCTTACATCAGTCTTGCGTTCTTTCCAGATATCCACATTGATAACACCGTTTTACCACACGCGCCTCAGAGATCTCATTTCTACAGCATTCGATCTACTTTCATCCTTATATAAAGATTACTGAAATATTCCTTATATACTTCTCTCTAAGTATTACCAAAAACAAATTACCTAAGATTATGTCATGAAAACGCTTTCATAAGTAAGATCAAATGGGGTAACTACGGTATCTACCTTCGGATCGTACGTTTGATTTTTTCTTTGAGGTACAAAAAGGTTAACAGAATGTTGCACGCTTGGAGTAGCAAAATATGGAAAGAGAGCTAATTATTTTTACCCAACCTATACAAATTTGGCATAAATCACTTTCTCCGGGTTTTTACGTCGTACACCATGAGAAAGAAAGAGACAACAAAATTTCCTAAATTATCACACCGCTTTAAAGTATTGTAAGAGTGTTATTCGTGTCCAGCGTCTCCGTTGACTCCGCCCACGCATTTTAATACGCGAAATAAATTAACATAACTCAATGGTTTATTAGGTTCCATGCTATATTTTTGTTAATAACAATACTGTGAAAAAGTGGTTGTACGAATGAACAAAACCATTATGTCGACATGTGCTATGAATGGATGTATGTATACCCTAACCCTAGTCCTAGCCACGCCAGGTCTAGCCGAGTCCGGCAAAGCTCATCAAAACGGACTACAACAGCGCTCCCTCTTGTAAAAAAACAATAACGCATACATACATTATTTGGACATTTTTGTAAAATGGTAACATTAGGTCGTGATGTTTTTGGATGGGTGGTTTCCATTCATTGTGCACGACCCCTGCCAAGGGTATATACTCGTATAAGAGGGGACCCGGGTACACGGGGCCCTCGCAGTGTGAGGGTGCGTGTGTGAAGGGGGACACTAACCCCCCCGCTCCCTAGGCCCCCCGCCCCCCTGAATCAAACGCTGTGGCAAAGCTTCTCAAATAATATCCCGCCTCACCGAATGGGATTGAAACCTTCTACTCCTTTGTTAATCTTTCTAAACTATTACTAGAGCTATTTTTTTATCAATGTAACACCAATTTGAGGTCCGTTTTGTCAATTTTTTTCAAAGGTCGACTGGAAACTTGGAGTAATAATGTATGGAAAGAGAGCTAATTATTTTTACCCAACCTATACAAACTTGCGATAAATCACTTTCTCTGGGTCTTTACGTCGTACACCATGAGAGAGAAAGAGACAACAAATATAATACCCCGCTTCTATGTACTGTCAGGATGATCTTGGGCTCCTGGGTCACCGCGGGGTTCCGCCCACATTTTTTACTATTTTTTTTTTTTTTTTAATTTTTTTTTTTTTTATTAATTACAATATAACATTTTGAAAAAATATGATGAAAAACAGATATTATTTCTAATTTTGAAACTGTTAATTCGTGGTGGAATTCCATTTTAATGATTTAATAAAACAAATTTATAACTTTATTCCACTTTTATTTTATGACTGGACCGGTTTCAGCCTATGACGGCCATCTTCACACTAGTCTGAAGATGGATTATTAAAAACAGATATGTTGAAAAACGAATACTATTTTATTCACAGTCCTCCTCACTAGGGATTCCTGTTCTAAGGGGGACTGTAGGTTGCTGCGTTGGTGTCGCTGGTTCCACGATTACTGAAAAATCTTCATAATTTCCTCGTCTTCATGGTTATTGATCCACATTTTTATGCTGCTCTTGAACATTTGCATCTCGGTGGTATCTTTTATATGTTTTGGGAGAGCATTATATAATTTGACAGCATGAAACTTGTGGTTTTTCTGTCCAAAAGATGTGTTCAATCTTGGAATGTTGATTTTATTTAAGGATTTTGTTCTTGTAGTGTGAGCGTGTTGGTCAGTAAGGTACTCACTCTTTCTTTTAAAATTAAGTAGAGCATTTTTTGTGTATATTTTTGTGATGCTGGGAACATTAAAGTTTTTAAAAATTTCTTTTGACGGAGTTCTTATAGGTACCTTTAGGATTGTTTTTATAATACTTTTTTGTGCTTTCACGAGCTGCTTCATATGGGTGTTTGAGGCAGATCCCCATCCAATAATTCCATATTCTATACGTGATTGGCAAAGCGCATAGTAGACTTTATACAGATAATTTTTGTTGAGAATATTACGTATGTTTCTAATGAAGAACGTGAGTTAAATGCCACTAAACTTCACACAACTTAACGGTTTTTTAGGTTGTATGCTATATTTTCATTTATAAAAATACTGTGAAAACGTGGTTATACGAATAAACAAAAACATTATGTCGATATGTGCCATGAATGGATGTAAAAATACCCTAGCCTTAGTCTTAGCCACGCCCAGGTCCGCCGAGTCCGGTGAAAATAACCAAAACCTGACTACACTGCCTTGGATGGGTACCACTCTGTATACTCTAAGACTGGAAATATTGAAACGAAATCAAACTGTTTTCGAATATGTGCGATGTAGGTAGAAAAATGTCTAAAATTTATACCGATATTAGTAAAATTAAAAGTAGAACATCAATCGTTGAAGTGTGAAATGTGCATTCTTAATATACCTTAAATATTATCGAATAACTTTAACCCAGTGTCATGACACATTTAATTAATATAAAATAAAACATAGTAGATTTGCGGCACGTTCCAGAGTAGTGGATACTTAAAGTATCGCCCTGGTGAAAGACCAGCATTCAGTATCGAAACGTTGCTTGAAATGGCATTAGCCGTGTTTGGTGACCAGATCTGAATAGCCAAGTACTTCCAACCTTCCTTGTTATCGTCTCGTTTCCCTCCCCACTACCTTTAGCCCCACAATATACCCCTATTGGGGATGCCTTAGTCTCGCTGGCTCTAGACGGTTGGGAGCAGTTGGGACTCTTGTGCGGTATTCACTTGAAACAAAACAAAAAACGAGTGTCAAAGATGCCTTTAGTTACGCCTATGTAAAATTCAATTTTCTGATTTTAAATGTTTCCGATGACCAGCGGCTAGTTCTAAATAGCTAGGTTCTCTCATATTTCTCCTCTATTTTATCTGCTTTCCTGTTTCTCAATCATTCTCATTTCATCTCTTATGTTATTGTTTTTATGTTATTTTTTATTGTTTTTGTTGCCAGTGAGACTATGGCATGAAGGGAAAGAGATGGGGTAGAGGAAGGTTGGAAAGGTAACTGGCTATCCAGATCTAATCACCAAACACGACTAAAGCGATTTTAAGCAACGTTTCGATTCTGAATGGTGGTCTTTCACCGGGGCGATACTTAGAGTATCTACCACTTTGGAACGTGCCACAAATACACTATTTCATTCATTAAAAAAAATAGTGTGTTTGTGGATATATATATATTTATTTTTTATATGAATACCGCACAAGAGTCTTAACTGCTCCAAACCGTCTAGAGCCAGTGAGACTATGGCATCCCCAATCGGGGTATGTTGTGAGGCTGAAAGTAGTGTGAAGAGGAAGGAGATTGGGAAGAGGAAGGTTGGGAAGTACCTGATTATTCAGATCTGGTCACCAAACACGACTAAAGCCATTTCAAACAAAGTTTCGATTCTGAATGGTGGTCTTTCACCAGGGCGATACTTAGAGTATCTACCAATTTGGAACGTGCCACAAATATACTACTTTTTTTAAATGAATTAAATGTGTTATGACTTAATGACACATAATAATTAAATTAAATGTATTTGCGCACGCCGGGCTTAAGCCCGCTACCTTTGTATTCGGAGTCGAGCGTTTTACCACTCGACCACGAAGGCCGTCCAATAACCCCACTGTGCTTTAGTGGCAATTAATATTATCTCAATTTCGATTTGGGCGTTAAGTTTCCAACTGTCATTGCTCACTGTTCCCCATTATTTGGAATCCGCGAATTCGGCGGCCGTTCTGAAATAAAGCCGGGAGTCCTCGCCAGCGCAGGGGTACTCCAACCGGGTCCGCGAGCCGTGCCAACGTCTACGGCAAAAGGTTTACTCACTGCCGAGCCAAGTCAATGAAAACTCGGTGTTCTTTGCCAAGTAATGTGATATATACAGCCTCCTAGCTCACGAGATAAGCAGTCTCAAATAAGGATGAGTCGCATTCGACCTTAGCGTATATAGAGTGGTATCAATCCAAGGCAGTGTAGTCAGTTTTTGATGATTTTTACCTGAATCGCGTAGCTAAGACCAAGGCTAGGGTATTTATGCATCCATTCATATCACATATCGCCATAATGTTTTTGTTTATTTGTATAACCACTTTTTCACAATATTGAACATATAACAAAAATATAGGATATAACCTCAAAAACCGTTGAGTTATGTCGGATGACAAAACGTAGTGGGCGAAATCACCGGAGACGAAAAATATGCTTACATACCTAAAAGCGGTGCGATATTATGTGACAACTTGTCTTGTCTCTTTCTCTCTCACGGTTTACAACGTAAAACCCGGAGAAAGTGATTTATCGTTAATTTGTATAGGTTGGGTAAAATATGTAGCTCTCTCTCCATGTATATTCTTACTCTAAGGAAATAATAGCTTAATGATGTTCAAACGTCCAACGCCAAATAAACAAAAAGGTGTAAAAGTGTATACTTCGCAAACGATATTATGCGTAATTTGGAACGATCTTTTGGTTGTATACCTCTCTACTAGACGTATTTGTGGATTTTCCTATCCGAAACGGCCGATACGCAGCGCCTAGCGTCATGTGATCTACCGATGGCAAGTAAAATATAGCTGTTATAAATTAACACCCTCAACAGCACCAACGATCCAACTGTTTCAACTCTCCGAACAGGGGATTATTATTAAATCATATTAAATAAAACAATAAACTTTGTAAAACACCACTTTATTAGAGTTAATCACCAACCAGGTTTCGCTTTTCTCAAGCTTCTTCAGGGCTTTTACATCAACAGTTTATTGTTTTATTTAATATACAATGTCACACCCCCAAGTTTTTGCTTCCTTCGAAAAAAAAAAAAATATTATTAAATCAATTTCGTCGCATCAACGTCGGTCTTAATTCTAACTATTGTTTCGAATTATCGTCAATTATTACTTAAAAAAACGAGATATTGAGCTGAAAAACGAGTAGTGACAAATGACCTGTGCGGAAAAATTAAATTGTGTACAAATATTTTGATCGTGTTGGTCTCTCGCTGTAATTTAGTACAGAAAGCATCAAATACCGTCATTTTTCATAGCAACTTCCATTGAAATCCCAGTAAGTCAAACACATCTTTCGCTGAGTTCCGATTTTCGCAATCCATCCAATAAAATATGGGAAAGATGGGTTGCCCGGCTCTGCAAGGGATTTTATTTGGTATATCTAGGCTCCAGACTTGAGGGGGTTAACAAAATAAATAGGAGGGCGCACTAGCTATTTGTACAGAGTCAACAGTTGCGTACTATTAAAGTATCTACGGGCTCTATACGCTACGCCCAGCTTTTGTATGGCTAACTTTGACATATCTGTCTTCTACAAGGCATCTGAATCTTTTGACATTCCTTTGAAAGTTTTAATTTATTTAGATTACCGCAGTGATCTTCAGTGAAACTTTTTTATATAATACAGACCTTGAAGTAATAGTATAAATGGAGAGACAGTCAAATATTCTAACCCAACCAAAACAAATTTGCGCTAAATCACTTTCTCCGGGTTTTTACGTCGTATACCATGAGAGAAAAAGAGACAAAAGTATTCACATAGTATTGCAACACTTCTAAGTATGTAAGAATGTTCTCCGTCCACGCTAACTTCACATCATCGAGTCGTATAAATTACGTCAACCGATTTCGAGGTTATTTCCTATATTTGTGTTGATTAAAAACTTGCAGTGGTTATACAAAGAAATCAAACATGATGGTGATATTATGTGCCATGTGTGAATGTTTAAACAAGACCAAACGAAGATTGAAAAACATCATTTTCAGAGGTATTTCAACAGTTTTAAATATTTTTGACCGAACTTAAGACCACATTTTTTATGATATAAAGACATAAAATCAAAAAAATCTTGTATCGTTTTTGAGGCAAAATCTCTTTTATTAGTGTTTGTGTGATATTTTGATTTTATAAATCATTTTAATAGTGTTTTGTTTAATATGTTCAAATATGTTTATTAAAAATGTCCGAATTCCATGTGGGCGGTAACTAATATGATCCTTTAACATACCTTTGTCACTTTCTATCGAGTCAGTATAAAGCTTAGAGTATACTAGAGGTAGCCCAAGCCAAGGCAGTGAAGTCAGTTTTGGACTTGTTTTTGATGATTTTAACATGACTCGGCGCACCTGGGCGTGGCTAAGACTAAAGCTACGGTATTTATACATCCATTCATATCACATATCGACACAATGTTTTTGTGTATTCGTATAGCCACTTTTTCACAGTATTTTTATCAAAAAAATATAGCATCTAACCTAAAAAACCGTTTAGTTGTGTCAAGCTTAGTGGCATAATAAAAAAATGTGGGAGGAGTCCCGCCGTTAACCAGCGAAGATAGCCAGCTTAAGATCATTGCGACAGTATATAGAAGCGGTCCAAGAAATTTGTTGTCTCTTTCTCTCTCGTGGTGTACGATGTAAAAACTCGGAAAAAGTGATTTATTACAATTTCGGATGGGTTGGGTAAAACAAATTAGCTATCCCTCCATATATTGTTACTTCAAGGTATAAAGTCAACCGACCTGACTAAACTGTTTCGCAAAGGTACCTCCATATATCCTTACTCTAAGATACAGACATTGTAAAATTATTCCTTTGGTACGATGCGATGGCTGAATAGCCAAAATAGAAAAGGGGTAAATTTAAAAATCACGCTTCAGTGTGACTTTGATATGACTTTGTTTGAAGTTTCATTGCGAGAGTTAAATGTATGATCAATCCTCTTGCTTCATTAAAACTACGTGTGTGTCGCTTTTGACTGCTCTATTTAATATAACGTAGTTTAGTGACACAATTTCGAAATTTTCGAAAAAAGAAATTACAATAATTTCTTCTTTCAGTATCATTGTGTTAAGAAACCACCACTCAAAATTAAACCTTTGCTTGAAATAGCTTTAGCCCTGTTTAGTGCAGATCTTAATACATTTATCTGCCTCATTCTATCCACACTTCCTTTAGATTTACAACGTAAAAAACATACCGATCTAGCAAAGTCATTAGAATAACCGGTTAGTAGCTGAGTGGTCAAACGCGTCGGATTTAAATCCGGGCGTCGTGGGTTCGATTCTTCTGCTCTAAGTCGTCCATCATTTTTCATATTTTTTTATATTTAATAGCGCATAAGAGTCCCAACTGCTTCCAACCGTCTAGAGCCAGTGAGACAGTGGCGTCTTAAACTGAGGTATGTTGTGAGGTTGAAGGTGGTGAGGAGGAGAAGGAGATGGGAAGAGGAAGGTTAAAAAGTTCCTGGCTATTTAAATCTGGTCACGAAACACGGCTAAAGCCATTGCAAGGAACAATTCAATCTTTCACAAGTAACATCTTCACAAAAGCATCTAACGCACCCCATGTAACCCGTCTCCCAGAAGGTAATAAAACTACCCGAATGTATTTTTGAATGTAATTGTAAAGCCGCTTTCTGTCAGCCATAAAACAAAACCCTAATTCACAATCGTAATAATTCAAAACCGGTCAGGTTTTACATACAAAATGGTATTATTAAAATCAGGAATTTTTGATTTTCTTTTCGAAAAATAGGGAAATAGGAATTGTTTTCTCGGGGGTTGTTTTTTAAGGATCCGAGCTTGGAAGCTGCTGGCGATAAGACTGCTGGAAGCCCCTGCACCGTAAACATTGAACACATCTGGCATAATTCTCCATAGGGCCCTAACGATACTTAATTGCCGACGGCTCGTTTTACAATCCGGGAACACGGGAAAACTCGCGCGGATTACGTGGATACCTGAAACAGTCGGTGTTATTCGAGCTCTATGTACTACTTCCTCCATTATATGTAATAACCGTAGCGGTAACAAGGGTTACTTGAAGTAATCGTTAATTTGCGTTAATTTTACAATCGGGGTATTTCCACTCTACTCTTATATTACCCTTCCTTAATTCGATAAATGGGATTTTTGGTGAAAATGGTTTTGAAAATCGATGTAGGAAATATTATCGCTGGAAAGGCAAAAGGGCTTAAGCGACACTTTGGTCAAACATGAGTTAAATATGGTACGGTTAAATTTCACTTAGGGTTTTTTTTATCCAGTTAAGACCTTTTCCCTAAGAACTCACATAATGTAAACTTAAATTCAGTCAATTAAATTAAACCATCAGATGGTGATAGTAATAAGGCCACAGTACTAGTTAGATAGATATTATGAGAAGTATTTTTATAAGCCCCAGCTAGTTAGAGAATTACGAAAGAATCCATAAAATCAATAAAAAAACAAGTTAAATACGCAGTTTTGATCGGTTTTCTTTTCTGCGTTGAATGATCTGTTTGATTCTGAAGACTTTTGTGGCCCTTCAGCCATCTAAAATATATTTACCATTTGGGAGAAGGCTTGACTCAAGCGACACAAGTTTGGGAATTTTTTTGTAGCTTTTTGTCGCTTCATGAAACTCAGTGAAAGCATTGAGTTACCTAAGTTTTTTTTTTTTCAAAATCTAACCAGATACTGAAGACTTATGAATGTTATTGTAAAACAAAAAAAGCTTTAAAGTGCTCTGGTTTAAACTTTCCAAAATGGTTATTCAGCCATTTTGCCTTTCCGGTGCCGATATGTTCTATTTAAACCCTCAAATTAATTTTCCTTTACATAATTCATAACATATTTTCTCAACTTCATTTTAAATTTTTGAATATTTTCTACAAATTCAATATCAGTTGGGTGATTCGTAATGCGTAAATTAATGAGTTTTTATTTTTTTCTAAAAGATAGTTTTTTTCTATTCTTCGTTAAAATAGTGTTAAAATCTTGGGCAAAGCCGGGTAGTGCCTACTCTTTATAATATATGTTTTTTAAAACCCACCGTTATAAACCGAAAATAACAAATAGCGTTTCATCTTAACCCTTACGTGACTGAAGAAACCTACACCTTTTAAAAATTGATTTGAAGGTTTCTTTTACAGTATAAAATTAACTGAAATTTGCTGGACCACTTTGAGACGTAATACATTTCGACTCAGTTCAATACTTGGGGAAGTGGATAGGAATTTCACCCTGTACCATCTTTTCTTGGCGTTTTTAATTCAGTAGGTGATTAAAAATAGTATTAAGGATACAGTGATGTACTTTGAAGACAGCAGTTCATCATATTTATCATTTAAAATAAGATAAAATGATTACCAAATACGGACAAGCTTCAAATTTCATGTAAAACACATGAAGGGTACCCGGGTACCCTTTCAGTCATCAGAAGGTGTAAGTTTTACTTAAGCGTTTTCCGCTTACGTACCACCCTTCATATTACCAACGGTTATGTTTTATAGTTTATTTTCACTATTGTGAAGAAGTCAAGAAGTTTCAGCCGGTTAGACTTACAGGAACATTAAAAAAATCTATGCTGAAAACTGAAAAGGGTACCCTTTAGTCACATAAAGGTCAAACGTATCATTTTTTTCAAACTTAGATAAAATTTGCATCAGGCCGGAATAAAACCACCCTCGAGCTTTCATATTAAGTTCATAGAGTGCATCTTCGTCTCCACTTTTCCCCGCTTCGGGAAATAATCTCTCCAATCTGCCAGACACATAAAGCACACCTGTCGGCGATCTTCGACACCACCGCAAAATTTTAATCGAATTACAGACCAGAGAGTAGAGTACAGAGCAGCAGAGGCGTGCAACATCAGAGTAGATTATTCTATGTTCACTAAGCTAACTAACCGTCAAGCTGTTTCACTACAGGGGTAGTTAGAGAGGGTGAACCGCCACACAACGCTGTGTTGACACACACTCCTTACTTCATTCACATTAATACATCGTCTCATATATACTCTTCTGTTATTCTGACTCTTGACATGGTCTGACTCAATTATTTGATTCACTCGATTGTGCGACGTCTTCCTCAGGCGTCCCAGACTTCTTCTTCCGTTCACTTTCGCGTCATATATTCTGTTCACATTCCTTTCTTCGTTAATTCGCTCTACATGCCTGAACCGTCTAAGCGTCCTTTTCTTGATCCTATTCATTACGCTTACATCAAGCCTTCATTATTTGCGAATATCAACATTTTTAACACGGTCATACATGGTTTTACCGCACTCACGCCTCAGGGATCTCATTTTCACAGCATTTAGTCTTCTTTCATCCTTCCTCTGCCAGTTCCATGCCTCACTGCCATACATCACGGTTGGTATAAGCACTTCGTTGTGGACGGCTAGCTTCGCTTCTTCGGACAATATGTTCACTAGACTACACACAATATGTATGCATGTATGGTGTGAGCTGTGTGCGCGTTCAAGTGGATCTTTTTTGTTAGTATATTTGTTAGTGTCTAGGCAGTGTTTTTACAGCTATCAGTGACATCTGTTGGTACCTGTCTTTATTACCAATTGATTCGCTGTTTTATTTACTACCTGCCCTGATTGAAAACTCTTTGCACGCCATTGCAGAGCAAAGTTCAGAGCAGAGTGCACCGTACAGAACACAGTCCACACTACACAGCACATCAAAGCAGAGTAGATAGCAGAAAGGCTGTCGGCCAGCCCTTTGTTGGGGCCAGCTAGAGGAAGCGTAAAACACTATTGTTAGAGTTTTAAATTCCTAAAAAGTTCAAAAGAAAATTGAGAGAATTTTCTCTCACGTTGAAAATATAATTTCATCCCTTGACTAAAAAAAGAATCGTGTTATTTAAAAAGAGTTTTGGTGAAAGCTTTTGCTAGAATTTTTACGTGTGAAAAAAGTTCTGGTCTATTCTGACTGGTTAGTAGCCGAGTGGACAAACGCGTCGGATTCCCACCCACCGTGGTTTCAATTCTTCTGCAAGCTAAGTCCTCCATCATTGCACAAGCAATTCCTTCCGCTTATTATGATGGCGGTAGGAGTTTTTCGAATACTGTCAGGTTATTTCTTATTTTGAAACTGTTAATTTGTGGTGGAACTCCATTTTAATAATTTAAATAATAATACCAAATTTATTAATTTATCGAAGGAAGCAATCACTTTGTAGCTTGACATTATAATTTAAATAAAAAATATTTTAGTTTTAAGCCACTTTATTTATACACATATAACAATTCGACCGGTTTCGGTTAAACTTAACCTTCTTCAGGAACGTATATATATAAACTGAAGTTTATAGTTTATATATATACGTTCCTGAAGAAGGTTAAGTTTAACCGAAACCGGTCGAATTGTTATATGTGTATAAATAAAGTGGCTTAAAACTAAAATATTTTTTATTTAAACCAAATTTATTAATAATACTTAGATGGTTTAGGCATGTAAAGCAAATGAACGAAGAAAAGATGGGGAAAAGAATATATGATGCGAAATCGAATGGAAGAAGAAGTCGTGGACGCCCGAGAAAGACATGGCACGATCAAGTAAATCAAATACTTGAATCGGGTAATGTGAAGAGTCAGAATAACAGAATATTATGTATGAGACGATGTATGAATGTGAATGAAGCAAGGAGTGTGTGCCAAGACAGAGTTATATGGCGGTCCGTCCTCTCTGCCTAGCCATGCGGGGAAACGGTTTGATGGTTAGATAGTCGGTCTGAAATTGTAATAACTGTTAAAAATAAAGCAGCTGACAACTATAGATATTATATTTTTTAAAAACCACAGACGCATTTAACTCATCACTTTGTATCCCGTTTTTCAGAAGGTAATAAAATTACCCGAATGTGTTTTTGAATGTTATTGTAAAGCCGCCTCGTCACCAATAAAACAAAAAAACCCAAAGTCACAGATATTCACTATGTTACTCAATAAGTCTCCATTCCGGATACAAATAGTATATATTCCATAGATTTACCTAAAATTGTACCAGTCTAAAGATGCCCGTCATAAGGTGAAACCGGTCAGGTCTTTAATAAAAAAAAATAGTAGAGTAAAGTTTAAAAAAATTGTATTATTACAATCATTATTGCCAGGTTATTCGTAACGCGGGAATGTTTCACTTTATAAAAAAATACTCGAACAAACATCATAATTATTTGACATTACGCACAATTTAAAATGTATTATTGAAATTTTAATTACTGACGTCATCCGATTATCCGAACAAAATTTATATCAACATCCAGGGAGACTGCGTTAACTGTGGGTTAATTAAAAATTTACGTTCAAACGGGTTCCAGATACCGTTTGTACAGCCATTATACAATTTTAATTAAAATTATCGATTCTGGCTATCGAGAAATTAGCACTATAGCGTTTTCATGGGGTTGTAATGGGAGCAATGAATGCAACACAGACGCCAGTGGCGAAAACTCCCAGGAAAATGAAATTGTTATTTGGAAAATTTTAAAAATACACCAAAATGCAGCGCTCGTTGTAATAAACACAGGCTCTTTTTGTTCATCCCAATCATAAAAAGGAGATTTTTAATCATATCGTCGCTGGAAAGGCAAAAAGGCTTAAGCTACACTTTGTTCAAAAATGCTACCAAAGTTCATAACCTTTCAATTTCGCACATTGTTATTTACATGGCTTGATCAAAAGAAAAGGTGAATTTTGAATTTTCGCGGGCTGTGTACATTCGATTATCGATTTTTTTGTTATGTTGGTACACATATGTTTATCATATGTTAGCATTATCAGCCATTTTGGATTAGTGGTTTGTTTTTGACAACTGGAAAGGTTAGTCACGTTTTTGTGTGTTCTTCGATTTTTTACTTTTGAAAAAAAATGTATCAAAGAATATGTGTTGAATTTTCCGTTAAAAATGGAATAAAGTGCTCCAACACACTTAAAATGTTGACTGTGACATTTGGCGAGGCTACTTTGTCTCAAAAAAGTGTTTAATAAGTGGTACAAGCGCTTTACAGAAGGCCGAGAAGATGTTAATGACGATGAGCGTCCTGGAGTTGTGGAAAAACAAATCATGGATTTTATTCTTTGATCCATTTTTTTCAAATGTAAAAAATCGAAGAACATACTTTTTCTTTTAAACAGGCCTCGTATACCGTCGCCTGAAAGGAAAAAAAGTTGAAGCGCCATTTTGGAAAGTTGCCACCAGAGTACCTCAAAGTTTTTTTTTGTTTCACAATGAAATTTATAGGTCTTCAGTACCTTGTTGAATTTTTGAAAAAAAAGTTAAAACAATAATCTCACTGAAGCGAAAAAATGTTAAAAAGTCGCAAACCTGTGTCACTTGAGTCAAGCCTTCTCCCAGATGGTAAATATATTTTAGATGGCTGAAGGGCCACAAAAGTCTTTAGAATCAATCGAGAGTCAGAGCATTCGATGCGGAAAAAAGAATTGATCAAAACTGCATACTCATTTTTGACCAAAGTGTCGTTTAAGCCCTTTTCCCCTTTCATTGACAATATGTAACATTGTATGAGATTGGAAGGTTGTGAACTTATTGAAATGTATCTTGAACTTGAAATTGTAAGGGTGGATGAATTATTATAAAGTTACGCTTTTCTTTCTAATTTATTTCACAGTTTAAATTCTGAATATTTAATTAGTCACACTCCAGGAAAACTCTCAAAAACGTAATTCAATGCAACGAGATAGTTGAGCCAGCTTCAAGTTCCACTAAATAAACAAGCAAAAGTGGGTGGATACGCCCAACGTCACTGGACCCTAATGAATAGTGTATACACGTCAATGGCTATCAGGCCGATCTTTTTCACAGTCAACAAGCATTCCCATCCAATCAGTAGGGTTGCTGTGAAATACTATATGCATTAGCTAGAGTTTATAAAGTCGGATCCCTTTTGCCTCTCTCGATCTCACTCCATCCCATTCCACCCCATCCCACCCTCTTTGCACCCTCTGCGCCCCCCGTGCTCCCAGTTTACAGCCGGCCTTTGCCTCCCGCTGAACAGCCATCCAATCGGCTTTTGAAACTGAAGATATTATCGAAGGCTTTATTTACGTTCCGTATTCAAAAGGCCGGATCCAGCTTTACAGGCGCTAAGAACTGCTGGCCAGGGAGCCGTTATATTTTCAAATGCATTGAATTCCTGATTTCACAGACTTAAAACGATCGAATGGAACCATTCATATTCATTTGACTTTAGAATAATAGTGTCCAAGTACGACTCCGAAATCAGTAGAAAATCTTACATCTGATAATATTAACCTCTAGTGTGCCGGAGGTGCCAATAGTCACCAGGCATTCATCATTATCTTTTCAAGAGTTTTTATAATTTAAAACTAGTTATTTGCATACCTAAATAAACCATAATCGCTTGTCTAAAAACTAATCAAATTAATAGATATTTTGCAATGTGTTAAGTTCAATAAAAGTTGAGTAATAAATATTTAAAGTTTGCTTACGTCAGTACGGAAAAAAAACACTTTAAAAGTGATGTTAATGTTTGTATTTACAAGAAAACCTCATGCAATATTATTTTTATTGGGAAGTAAATGTATACAGCAACTCGAAAATACAATAACACGTTAAAAAAATCGCAACATTTCTTAATTAAACTTTTTTAAATAAGGGAGGAAAAACCTAATTCTCCGAATATAAATTGCTATTCCAGAAAACCAATTATACCATTAACATAAAATTTAAAAAAAAATACACAAACACTAAATAATATTTTTAATAATTAAAAATATTATTTTGTGATAAAAAAATTATTTTTGATAAAAAAAACTGCGATGTAAGTATTTTTACACATGAAAATAATTATTTAACTAACTAAGTAGTTAAATATCACAAGGGTGGGCAGAGAGGATATACTGCCACACAACTTTGTCTTGGCACATACTCCTTGATTGATATTCATACCATATCAATAAGCTCTCATGCGGAACAGTATCGTCCCTGAGCGGATCCGGACGTTGGTGTGAATCCAGCTTAATACGATAAGCGTGTGTCGCACATAGTTAGATCAATCGTCGCGTGGGGCGCTAACGTCTGCAAAAACATCTAGTTCTCATTAATGACGTTGAATTAAACGAATTCTTGGATGGACTATTTGGATAGCTTTAAAAACGACACGACCTCGTGAAATTTCTTCGGCTCAACCGCAAATGACGCACGTAAATAAATAACTTTTTTTTTTCAAGATAATTATTCAATAATACGCATTAATCGATTTCCCAGAAAAAAACCAAGCGACCGATCCAACCTTGTAATATCTTCTTCGGCCAAGTGGTAAGATTCTCGTATCCAAGACCAGAGGTAGCCGGATCAAATTTTGGATCTGTTTTTCAATATTGAATACCGGACAAGACTCCCAACTGCTCCCAACCGTCTAGAGCCAGTGAGACTATAGCATCCCCGATCGGGGTATGCTGTGAGGCTGAGGGTAGTGGTAGGGAGAAGGGGAAGGAGATGAGAAAGAGGAAGGTTTGGAATAACCTGGCTATTCAGATATGATCACCAAACACGCCTAAAGCCATTTCAAGCAACATTTCGATTCTGAATGGTGGTCTTTCACCAGAGCGACACTTTAAATATCTACCACTCTAGAACGTGCCATAAATATACTTTGTTTTATTTTATGTTAATTAATTGTGTTATGATGCATATCAATCATACTAAAATGAGTGTGTACCTTTTACTTTGCGTACGCCAGGTTTGAATCCGCGACCTTTAAATTCATAGTCGAGCGTCTTACCACTCGACCAAAGAGGCCGTCAATGAAGCCTTTGAAGGCAAATAAAAACTTTAAAATTAAATTCTAGACAATCCCAGACAACCCGACCTCATGTATCGAATTTCAACCGTGTACAAATGTAGGGCGTAAGTTTCCCGACTATGCACCGGTGCCGAAGGGATCAATGACGCAAGTTCCTCGGAGCATCTTCCATTGAAGTACCGGTAGAACATGGATAGCATTCCCGCCTGACGTCTGTGCTAAAGATTGCAATTCGTTTGCTAAGGCGAATCTATCAAACGGACCGCCCGTTTCTGCACAGAGTCTAGGGGTTTTTTTCAGGTATTCAGGGACTCCAGATCAACACCAAAATTCAACAGTGGGGCGCACTTGCGATGTGTACAAGGTCAGCAGTTGTGTACTATCAAAGTATCTGCGAGCCCTGTACAGTACGCTCAGCTTCTGAGAGGCTAACTTTACTCTGTATTCGATAGAGCCCCCGTACCTCAACTGGTTCCTTAAGGTTACATCAAGCATGTCAATGGAAGGCTTGTTGGGAAGATTGCTTCCGTTGAAGGAGACTACATTGTCATTACGATCTCACAGTTATATAAGTTTATCGAAGGAAGCAATCGTTTTGTAGCTTGACATTATAATTTAAATAAAAAATAATTTTGTTTTAAGCCACTTTATTTATACACATATAACAATTCGATCGGTTTCGGTTAAACTTAACCTTCTTCAGGAACGTATATATATAAACTGAACAGTTTATTAACAGTTTATTTAACAGTTTATATATAGACGTTCCTGAAGAAGGTTAAGTTTAACCGAAACCGGTCGAATTGTTATATGTGTATAAATAAAGTGGCTTAAAACAAAATTATTTTTTATTTAAGTTATATAAGTGTTTCAAGTTTATCATTTCAAAATAATAATACGTGTATGTGTATTTGTTTAATTTTTATCATCCCTTACCAGGTCGTTAGATTATCTCAACGCCAATAAACATCAAAGACAAATTTCAACTCTTAACTGCCTTTTGACGAATAACAAGGATCGAAAATTAGAATTTAAAAATGCACTGTCGACAATGTACTGGTTGGTGATTCCACTTTGTAGCTTTTTATCAAAGCTCTCGAATGAAATTCCCCGTAATGATACGCGAATTTGCTGCCAAATCATCCCATCATTGCTTTCAAACAAAACTGTCTGCGGACATTATTATGTGTCATTAGTAGCGTGCTAATTAAAATGTATTTTATTTATTTAGTTTATCTATTAATATTCCAAGCTAAGTTCATTAGATTTATTTTTTATTTTTTATATGAATACCACACAAGAGTCTCAACTGCTCCCAACCGTCTAGAGCCAGTGAGACTATGGCATCCCCAAATAGGGTATGTTGTGAGGCTGAAGGTAGCGGGGAGGGGAAGGAGATTGGGAAGAGGAAGGTTGGGAAGTACCTGGCTATTCAGATCTGGTCACCAAACACGGCTAAAGCCATTTCAAGCAACGTTTCAATTCTGAATGGTGGTCTTTCACCAGGGCGATACTTTAAGTATCTACCATGGAGATGGAGTATTCGATAATGTTTTAGTATTCACGTAGAAGTCTAGTAAAAACTGTAAAATTTCAGGCATATCATAACCATCTGCATCAAACCTAATATTAAAGCTAAAACTTTACTCTTTATAAACTTTTCTTACGTATCCAGTGCTTTGACAATTTATTTTTTTTTGCCTTGCATTGACGGACTTATTTTAAAACGCTAATATTTGGTTATTATCTATTTTATTTTTTATTTTTTAAAAGAAAGACAAACATACCCGGGTTACGAATAACCTGACAATATTTGAAAAACTCCTACTGCCATCATAAGAAGCGGAAGATGTTGCTTGTGCAATGATGGAGGACTTAGCCAGCAGAGGAATTGAACGCACGACGCCCGGGTGGGAATCCGACGCGTTTGTCCACTCAGCTACCGACCGGTCTCACCAAGTATTCAATATAAATGAAGTCGGGGACGCCCGAGAAAGACATGGAATGATCAAGTGAATCAAATACTTAAATCAGGCCATGCGAAGAGTCAGAATAACAGAAGAGTATGTATGAGACGATCTATGAATGTGAATTAAGCAAGGAGCGTGTTCCAAGACAGGGTTATATGGCGGTCCGTCCTCTCTGCCTACCCCTGCGGAGAAAGACGAGATGGTTAATTAGTTAGAAAATATGGTTGTTTAAAAATGTTTTCGAAATGCCAAACAGTTGTAATATGTAAAAAATAAATTATGCAACCAGCCGAACTACGCAGGAAAAAAACCTTTTTAATTTCATCAAAACATTTAAAGAAGAAACTGTTTCACTAAATAAATACAAAAACAATAAAAACTGCAAATGGAAAAGTACAGAATGGAGATATAATAATGACGCAACTTTGTTAAAATTGTGGCGCTCAGAAAATAATGAACGAGACAATTTTTTTACAAAGAGATTTCGTCGACATCTCATTCAGGTAAAATGAAACGAAGAGAATCTGAAAATAAATGAGCTCGGGAAATAGTTTTTCATTACGGCCGAGTTGGGGCGTCCAGAGGCGTCCATCCACATGAGCACTGCCTACCTTGCCGTACTCGCATTGAATATTAAATATTTTATATTCAAGAAATACACTTAAGTGGAAACCTATAAATGGTAATATTAATTATTTATTTATTTATTTGATTATATACGCCCTCATGGGCTTTTATATAACATATGATATAAAACATAAAATAATAGTGACATAAAAAATAACACTGATTAGCACCCAAAAACATGATTAAGTCGATAGAAATTAATAATATAATTCAAGTTAACACTAGTATTTTTGAAAGAGGTAAGCTATTATAGCCTTCTTGTAACTAGATTCAGTGCAGTTGAATATATCCACTATTTCAGCAATAGAATTACTCACTGCATGCAATCTAGGTACAAGCGAGTATTTAAATGACTCAGTCCTGATATTATTGTTACATTTAAAAAGAATTTCGGATCGAGTGGATCGGTTAGGTACATGGAAGGTAATTAAGCTAAGTAAATCAGGGCTGTCTATAATACCATTAACAATTTAAAAAATAAAAGTCAAGTCGGAAACAAGCCTCCCGTCAGAAAGTGTTAGTGATTTTAATTCTTTCAATAAATAATTATAATTTATGGTTTCAATAGGTAGACCGAGTTTGTAGTTAATGTATCTTAGAAATTTACTACTTATATAATATTTTACCTAGTATGTATGTAAACTGTTGGTCACCCAAACAAATAAAATAAAATAAAATATGAAATTGAAATTATTGCAAAAAATAAACCTGCAATTTCAAAAATACGTAAGTTCGCGTAATGGCGACTCCGGGAGCGCCTACCCGACCGTTCTACTATAACGTGTTAAAAGCAGTAACTACATATGCCTAAAGGTCGCTAACGTCATTATTAACGTGATTATTCTGTGTTCACTGGGACTAGACTACACAAAATATGTATGCTGTGAGCTGTGCGCGCGTTCAAGCGGCTCATTTGTGTTTGACGGCTTCCGTGTTCGAGTGGTAAGACGCTCGACTACGAATGCAAAGGTCGTGGGTTCAAACCCGGCGTGCGCCAATAACTTGTATTTAATTAATATGTGTAATAACACATTTAATTCATATAAAATAATATAACGTTTATTTGCGGCTCGTTCCAGAGTGGAAGATACTCTAAGTATCGCCCTGGGGGAATACCACTATTCAGAATAGAAAAGTTGATTGAAATGGCTTAAGCTGTGTTTGGTGACCAAATCTGAATAGCCAGGTACTTTCCAATCTTCTTTTTCCCATCTTCTTCCCTTCCCCACGACCTTCAGCCTTACAGCGGGATGCCATAGTCTCACTGGCTCTAGACGGTTGGAAGCAGTTGGGACTCTTGTGCGGTATTCACTATAAAGTATATTTGTTGGTGTAGGCAGTGCTTTTACAGAACAATTCCAATTGAAATCAGTGACATCTCTTGGTACATATCTCTATTATCAATGAATCCGCTGTTTTACGTTCTGCCTACCTTCATCAAAAACTCTGTGCACGCCACTGGGACCATCCCTCTTTGTTGCCTTTCGGAGAAATATAATTCGGCTCCTTTTTGCAAAAAAGAAGTTGGTTAATTGCTTTCTTTGACCGCTGGCCTGCCTTATGGCCTAGAACTCGCGCCATTAAGGCTAACGCAAATTGCTCGAAAGCTCTCCTAACTGTTAGAGCCGGTGATATTGCGTTCACAGTCGTCAATCACTTTTTGGAGGAACGGAATGTAGCGGACGGGAAATATTGCTTGGATCTGAACAGGTTATCTGTCTATTGTTTGGAACCACGGAAGTTTTTATGGAGAATATTGTTTTTTAAAAGGCAAGACGTCATATTATTTGTTCCACATCTTAAATAAATGTATTCGAATATGTGGTCGAAATCCAAGGATTTTGCTTCTGACATGAAAGCATTTTTCTCCATCCCTAAGGGTTGGATTCGTACGAAATTTGACATGGGCGCATTTTTCTCCGGCCCTATGTGTTGGATTCGTACGAGATTGTGAATTCGTAATGAAATTTAAATGTGACAGATAATTCTTGATTATAAACAGAATAAATTGGAATATTAAGAAATTTCATCAAATGAGTTGTCAAAATGCACAGATTTTGCTTCTGACATGGGCGCATTTTTCTCCGTCCCTCAGTGTCGAATTCGTACGAAATTGTGAATTTAGAATGAAATTAAATGGAGACAGATGATTCTTAAATAAAAATCGAAGAAATTGGAATATTAAAAAATTTTATCAAATGAATGGTACAAATGCAAGGATTTTGCTGCTGACATGGGCGCATTTTTCTACGTCCCTATTTGTCGGATTCGTACGAAATTGTGAATTCGTAATTTCATTGAAAGGTTTCAGATGATTCTTAAATAAAAACAGAAGAAATTGGAAAATTAACTAATTTCTACAATTGAGTGGTCAAAATGCAAGGATTTTGATTCACACATGGGCGCATTTTTCTCCGTCCCTAAGTGTTAAGTCCGTACGAAATTTTGAATATATAAACATAATTAATTGGAATATTTAAAAAATTCTACAAAATTAAAAGTCACAATTCAAAAAAATTCTTGTGACATGAGCGCTATTTTCCTTTCGTTTCGTATTTGAACTTTAATTGTAAATTTGAAATGAAATTGATAAGTTATAGATGATAAAAACAGTAGAAATTGGTATTACCCACCTATAATCCTGATTGTTTTTATTATTTCTAATTTTGAAACTGTTAATAAGCCGAAGGTTAACAACAACTTGCACTAGTCTGAAGATGGCCGTCATAGGCTGAAACCGGTCCAGTCATAAAATAAAAGTGGAATAAAGTTATTATAAATTTGTTTTATTAAATCACTGATTGTTTTTGTTCAATGTGCATGAGGAATCGTTATAATCAGGTAATCTTTATTAGGTACACTTGTTTAGGTTTGTTTTTGACGGTCTTCGTAGTAGAGTGAGCAAATAAACACCATTCAATTAATATGTGCAATTCCACATTTGTTTTATTTAAAATTTAATATGGTAAAAGTTTCGGTACTTTCCCAAGTGGTAAATACTAGAAGTATCGCCCTGGTGAAAGACCACCATTCAGAATCGAAACGTTGCTTGAAATGGCTTTAGCCGTGTTCGGTGACCAAATCTGAATAGCCAGGTCCTTTCCAACTTTCCTCTTCCCTATCTCCTTTCCCTCCCCACTACCTTCAGTCTCACAACACACCCTATTTGGGGATGCCATAGTTTCACTGGCTCTAGACGGTTGGGAGCAGTGGAGACTTTTGTGCGGTATTCATACAAAAAAAAAAAAATAATGATAAAGCTTAAGATTAAAAGTACCCAAAAATAAGTAATTAAAATAAAATAAATAAAATGAAACAAACCAAAAAGAGACAATAAAGCTTTTCACGGAAAACGCTTCGAGCGAGTTGTCATTCACACTGTAACAAGCGAGCATTCAATATATTCGTATGACAATCCTTTCCAGCTTCCAGTTTCTGGCCGAGCGGAGCTTTCAGCTGTCATGGCGGCCGCATTCATTCCCGCCTTTCAATTTTCCGCCGCTTCCATTTCCGCTCGGCGGCTTTTCGACTTTTTACACCACGCTCGATTGTTTCAAAATTTTAATTAGTCCCCGATTTCCGGCGCGAGGCCGGCCCGAACACCGCTTCCGCACAGTCGTTCAAATCGAAACTAAGCTGGCCAAAAAAAATACTAAATACTAACATCACATCATAAACGAATTGGCTTATTTTACTTGACTAAACCATGCATACTAATTCAGATATATGTGGCGTTTAAGGTCACAATTTGATTTCGCCTCAGTAATTTGGAATCCTCAATATTAGGGATGGTTGATATCGGAAATCGGGTGTACCTGCGGTTCCAGTTACCGGTGACTGATGAGGAACCAGTTATTTTCGGAACCGGTTCCTGGTGCCAAAAAGTCGTGTTTATATCATACGGATTTCTGTGGTTTTTTTTTTATTTCATGAGGGGGATTTCTTTTTTTTTACGTGAATACCGCTCAAGAGTCTCAACGGCTCCCAACCGTCTAGAGCCAGTGAGACTATGGCATTCCCAATCAGGGTATGTTGTGAGGCTGAAGGTCGTGGGGAGGGGAAATAGATGAGGAAGGGAAAGGTCGGAAAGTATCTGGCTATTCAGATCTGGTCACCAAACACGGCTAAAGCCATTTCAAGCGACGTTTCAATTCTGAATGGTGGTCTTTCACCAGGACGATGCCTAGAGTATCTACCACTCTGGAACGTGTCGCAAAAATACTATATATTATTTTATATCAATTAAATGTGTTATGACACATATTAATTAAATAAAATTAGCGCACGCCGGGTTCGAACCCGCGACCTCTGGATTCGTAGTCGAGCGTCTTACCACGCAGGCCGTCATTGCTAGCGATATTTGAAGAACGGAAGGATATGGAACTGTGAAGCCTGTTCACATTACTCGTTTTCTCCGCCAAAAAGAACCGCAACCTTTCCCGCCAAGCATGAATATTTGAAATTTTTATTTGCGAAAAAAGGGAACCGGTTCCTCGAAGAAATAACGTCGACGGTTCCAGTGACCGGCTTGGAACTGGGTCCTTTAAACCGGGTCGAGAATATCGACCATCTTTACTCAATATCAAACCTATGTTTATCGTTATCTTTTAAATGTGGTCTACATGACCATCTTAGATCACATATGACGCACGTTTTGAATATTTCAAAATTAATTTACTTCAAAGTAGAAGGCAAATAACTGATTTAATATGTTTACTTAAAATAATTCACGTTCCTTTCGATACTACAGTATGTCTTAGCAGTATTGAAATAAATTTACCCAGTTCTTATTCTTTAAGACGCCATAACACATTTTGCCTGAGTACATTCAAAAATAATATTGCCTACTTTCGCCCTCTTTCTCAAATGTGTCGACTATATCATAAGATCTTGGAGTAATAATGTACGAAGAGAGAGCTAATTATTTTTACCCAACCTATACAAACTTGCGATAAATCGCTTTTCCGGGATTTTACATCGTACACCATGAGAAAGAAAGAGACAACAAAAATAACACACCGCTTTTATGTAATGTAAGGATGATCTTGGTCTCCCGCGTCTCCGGGGACTCCGCCCACATGTTTTCATTTGCGACTAAACTCAATACAACTAAACGGTTTTTTAGGTTATATGCTATATTTTTGCTGGTAACAATACTGTGAAAAAGTGGTTATACGAATAAACAAAAACATTATGTTGACATGTGCTATGAATGGATGTATAAATACCCTAGCTCTAGTCTTAGTCACGCCCAGGTCTGCCGAGTCTGGCAAAAATCATCAAAAACTGACTACAGTGCCTTGGATAGGTACCACTCTATGTATACTCTAAGGATAAGATAGAGTGTGCTATTGTAGACATTTTTGTCGATAATTCGTACAGTTTCAGAAAAAATGTCCTGTTTTTACAAACATACTCGAATGTAACAATAATTGGCCTAATTATATTATCTACCAATTTCGTCTCTTTTTGTGTATCTTCCTATTATTTATCATTGATTGAGTTTTGTAACTTTATATCTGATGAATCCTTTATATTTGTAATTTATCTTATTTTTACAATTGTACAATAATTGAGTTTTTTTTATATCTGTATTGTTCTCATACAAGTGAGAACTTTTGTTAAAACACAGTATAAATCAGTGAATAGATTTATTGAAAAGATGAAAAAGAAATTTACTAAACACCTATCGTATATGTTTAGTAATCATCGCTGTGATGCCACTGCTCTTTATAAACTAAGAAAAATCTTTGATACTTTAATCTTGTACAAAATTGTAAGCTGTCCCGTAGATCTATCATATCTACTAGAAGGTATTGCATTTAGTCGCCCTGAACGCAACTCCAGATCGAAGGATTTATTTAGAATACCACAACTTAAATCCAAATACACCCAAAACTCTTTAATAGGATGTATCTGAAAACCCAAAATACATCATCAGGCCAATAGATGCATCAATGGAGTGATCTATTGCATCTAGGGAACTGTTATACGTTGGTTTCATCCGTGACAATCTAACTTTTTCACAGAGTCAATTATAATCGTGAGCAAATAATTTTTTACATATTCATAAAAAGCATTTACTTTGTGGCTTGCCATATTTGTAAATAAAACAGATAAACTTTGTTTATAACCACTTTATTATTCAATATTATGTCTACCGGTTTCGGAAGTACCGTTCCATCATCAGGACAATATTAAAATTAACCTAAAATACAAAATGCTGAGATATACTCGTATATACATATTTAGGAGGTGGAATGGGAAGGAGAATGAGTAATTGAGGGGATTATGGGAATAACAGAGCGGCTTACTGGAAGTTTTTTTTTACTTGTTTTTAATTCTTAATTCTCCTTTCTTTACATACACTTTTTACTTTTTTCTATTCACACCTACTCTATCGATCAATATATAATGTTGATTTCTTCCAAATTCCAAACTGTCCAAAGAAGCAAAGCTAGCAGTCCACAGTGGAGTACTTATGCCAACCATGGTGTATGACAGTGAGGCATGGAACTGGCAAAGGAAGAATGAAAGTAGATTGAATGCTGTAAAAATGAGAATAGAAAACCATGTTGACCGTGTTAAAAATGTGAATATCCGCAAAGAATGCAAGGGTGCTGTAAGCATAATGAATATGATGAAGAAAGTGACGCTTAGATGGATTGGGCATGTAGAGCGAATGATCGAAGAAATTAGTGTGAAAAGAATATATGAATATGAAGATATGACACGATCAAATTAATCAAATACTTCAGTCGGGCTATGTTAAGAGTCAGAATAACAGAAGAGTATGTATGATACGATGTTTGGATGTGAATGAAGCAAGGAGTGTGTTCCAAGACAGAGTTGTATGGTGGTCCGTCCTTTCTGCCTGGCCCTGCGGGGAAACGGCGTGATGTTTAGTTAGTGTTTTTGAACAACTTAATTGCTGTTTAGACCTTCGTGGGGCGGGGATGCTTCGGTCGCTGGTGGATAGACTGGAAGGGGGCTGGTTGCTGCAGTTGGCCATGACTGGGTAAAGCGGGGCTGGTTGTTACTTCCCTGTAGCTTTATTATAGGAAATAGAGTGTCAAAATGGCCGAGTACGCGCTCACTGGAAAATTTTCTGGGTGAAATTATGAAAACCTACATTTTCCACTTATTCAAAATTGAAAGTTGGTAAAATGAGTTTCTAGCTTTTTCGGTTTCCGAATTATATCAAAGAAGTGAAACGTAAGCAAAAGAGATAGGTCAAAAAGAGTTTGATAGTTCTGTATCTACCTAAGAATTCGAAGGTTGTTGGTCGCATTTTTTAAATTATTCAGGAGAGAGAAAATGATTTCTATGGACACTAGCGTTGGGAAAAACTTCAATGTTTTGTGAATGCTTCACGAATTGCTAGTTCTTTAAAATGAACCCTTCGCAGTGAACACTTCTTCGTGGTCTTTCACCAGGGTGACACATAGAATATCTACCACTCGGAACGTGCCGCAAATATACTTTTTTATTATTTTAATATGAATTAAATGTGTTATGACACATATTAATCAAATAAAAGTTACTGGCGCACGCCGGGTTTGAACTCGTTACTTTAGGATTCGTAGTCGAACGACTTACCACTAAATTGTTAAAACTCTAGTATGCGTTTAATATAGAATTTAAAAGAATACAGTGATTAATTTTATTCCCTGGAAACCTTAGACGTTTCCCTAACTACCCGTATAAAAATAACTGATAAATCATTTGTAGTATTCCTTGTATTAGAAAACCAAAAAGTGTATATTTTTGGGTGCTGGCGATTAAATCATTTTTCCATAAATGTGTAATATAATGCCGCAACCCCAAGCAAATAATGTACAAGAAACGCTAACACTTTGTTAAACACTGACATTAAATTTATCAAAAGTAAATGGACCTCTAATTGGCATTTAAGAAGAATCTCGTGATAGAATAAGTAACCGTCTAGGCCGTTGAATAAATCAAGTCCACAGCTTTAATTATGTATGTATCAGCACTTCTTTAGAAAAATCGAAGGTTGTTTTGTAAGGTGTATTAAACAAGACGACCTCCGTAAACGAGCGGTTCACATCGTCGACTATGAATCCAGGTCCATGCCAGGTCAACCTTCCCCTCCCCTTCCTTCCCTTCCTTCCTTCCTTCCTTCCCTTCCTTCCTTCCTTCCTTCCTTCCTTCCTTCCTTCCCTTCCTTCCCTTCCCTTCCTTCCTCCCCTTTTCCTTCCCCTTCCTTCCCTTCCCCTTCCCCTTCTTCCTTCCCTTCCTTCCTTCCTTCCTTCCTTCCTTCCTTCCTTCCTTCCCCTTCCTTCCTTCCTTCCTTCCTTCCTTCCTTCCTTCCTTCCTTCCTTCCTTCCTTCCTTCCTTCCTTCCTTCCTTCCTTCCTTCCCTTCCTTCCTTCCCCTTCCCCTTCCTTCCTTCCTTCCTTCCTTCCCCTTCCTTCCCCTTCCTTCCCTTCCCTTCCCCCTTCCTTCCCTTCCTTCCCTTCCCCTTCCTTCCTTCCCCTTCCCTTCCTTCCTTCCCTTCCCTTCCTTCCCTTCCTCCCCTTACCCATCCACATCCCTTACCCATCCACATCCCTTACCCATCCACATCCCATTCCTCTTACCCATCCGAAAGATTGGGACTCTTGAGTGGTACTGCAAAAAAAATCTATAACTTTGTCATTTGCGCCGTACAAATTATCTGAATATTATTATTCTATACGAGTAGCGACAACAGTGGCATAACGGTGCGGGGTTAACGTTGGGAAAATTTACGTTCGTTTAATGGTACAACTTTGTCTCACTGGGTTACAGGGCTGGCCGTAACCAGTTACACCCGCTGTTGCAAACTGGGGAGACCGGGCGAACGATTTCCAGAGACAGCAAGAGAGAGACATTAGCAAATAATTAACCCCTTTGTCTCTTGCGCAGCCAAAGATTACTGACACTTTAATTAGGCTGATAATAAATTGATGAATTTTCGAGTTATTAAAGTGTGGACATCTGCTTATTTTTTTACGGTCAATGACCATTAACAAACACAATTCATATGTATGACGTGCACAGCGTTTTGCAAGGTAGGCAGTATGAAAAATAAAAAAATATAAATGATGACAGAAATAGGTACCAACCCCAGAGCAAGAATGTATATGGAAAGAGAGCTAAATATGTTTACCGTACCTATAAAATTAAACGATACATCACTTTCTCTGGGTTTTTACGTTGTAAACCGTGAGAGAGAAAGATACAAGTCAAGTTCTCACATAATATAGCACCACCATTCGGGATGGTAACTTACAAAAGTGTTTTTTTTTAGCTACATAGTAACATGTTAATATCGAAAATATACTACATACTCGTACATAATAATATAACTAAATAACAAATTTGAAGATATAGAATCTACATATTAATGACTAAATTAAACTTGGTTTTTAAGGTGAGTAAAGATATTGCTTTTAAAGGAGCTTTTGGTTTGTATGTTGCTGATAGTGCTGCTTAGTGGCTTTGTACTTAAAACTTTTTTGTCTGTAAGCGGTTTTATAGGCTGGGATATTAAAGAATTTTATGTGTGACTGTCTTAAGGTTCTAGAAATTTTCCTTTCTTCAAACATATGGACATTATTAAATTGGTGTAATAGGATATTTTTAGAGTATAATTGTTTCAAGTTTAGGACGTCTAGCTCCTTAAAAACAAATTCAGATAATTTTCAGAAATAATTTTTGGATGGAAGGAGATAGCCGTGTAGTTCTCACATGGCTGTGCAAACTTTTTAACCAGTGTTTAGAGGAGGGTTACACGCCATTAGATTGGAGAAGGGCTGTGATCATGCCTCTGTACAAAGGTAAAGGGTCACGCATGGAATGTGGGAATCATAGGGCTATAAGCTTACTAAGTTCAGTTGGCAAGCTGTATGGTAGAATATTGATTGAAAGGGTAAGAATGAAAACAAAAGACAAAATTTGGGACATTCAAAGTGCTTTCATGAGTGAAAGGGGGTGCATGGATCAAATTTTCTCATTTCGGATTCTTACAGAGAAGTTTTTGGCAAAAAACCAGAAACTTTTCTATGCTTTTGTCGATTTGCAAAAGGTGTATGATCGAGTTGATACAAACAAATTGTGGAAGGTATTATCCATGTATGGAGTTAACACGAATCTTATACAAGCAATCGCGTCCTTGTACGAAGGAAGCGTTGCATGTGTTAGAGTAAACGGTGATTTTACGAAGTGGTTTAACATCACAAAAGGTGTAAAACAAGGCTGTGTAATGTCACCGTGGTTGTTCAATTTGTACATGGATAATTGCATGCAAGAATTGAAAGGTGTGGGCTTGGGCGTGAAAATAAACAATGTGAAAGTATGTTGCCTATTGTATGCGGACGATGCGGTGCTGATTGCTGACAATATGGAAGATCTACAGTGTCTCGTGTCTAGGATGAACCAAGTATGTATGCAAAATGAGTTGATGATGAATGTAAGTAAGTCCAAAGTGATGGTGTTTGAAAGAGAAAGTACGAGAACAGCGTGTAATATAGTTGTGAATGATAAATACTTGGAGCAAGTGGATGAGTTTGTGTATTTAGGAAGTATGTTTACAAGAGACGGAAAGGCTGATAAGGATATTGAAAGAAGGGTGAATGCAGGAAACTCCATTAATGGAGGACTGAACGCTGTTGGGGCAAATAAGATATTGTCCAAAGAAGCGAAGCTAGCAGTCCACAATGGAGTGCTTATACCAACCCTGATGTATGGCAGTGAGGCATGGAACTGGCAGAAGAAGGATGAAAGTAGACTGAATGCTGTGGAAATGAGATCTTTGAGACGGATAAAACCATGTATGACCGTATTACAAATGTGGATATCCGGAAATAATGCAAGGCTGATATGAGCGTAATGGATAGGATCAAGAAAGGGACGCTTAGATGGTTTGGTCATGTAGAGCGAATGAACGAAGAAAGGAGTTTGAAAAGAATATATGATGCGAAAGTGAATAGAAGAAGAAGTCGAGGACGCCCGAGAAAGACATGGCACGATCAAGTAAATCAAATACTTAAATCGGGTCTTGTGAAGATTCAGAATAACAGAAGAGTATGTATGAGACGATGTATGAATGTAAATGAAGCAAGAAGTGTGTGCCGAGACAGAGTTGTATGGCAGTCCGTCCTCTCTGCCTACCCCTGCGGGGAAACGGCGTGATGGTTAGTTAGTTAGTTAGTTTTATTAGAGGCTCCAGGCAATTGTTGGTAATTGTAACCCCAACTGGTAATGCCATATTCTAAAGAAGATTGCACAAGTGCACAGTAAACTTGCCTTAGTTGTTTTTTATTTAGTATGTGTCTTACACTTAAAAAAATAAATGAGTCTCCTCAGTTTCGTAATTAGATTTGTGACATGAAGTTTCCATTTTAGGAGATCATCTATATATATGAAAAGGTATTTTATGTGTTCAGCTCTATTTACTGAAGGACAAGTACATGTATTTGACAATGAGTTACAGCTATGGATGTATAAATACCCTAGCCCTAGTCCTAACCCTAGCCACGCCCGAGTCAGGTAAAAATCATCAATACTGACTACAGAAGCGCTCCTTCCTGTATATTATTGCTCTGAGATACCAAAAGATTTCACTGATTGCTATTGCAATTGTTCTTCAAAAGCACTGAACTTTGCACGCATTTTTGAAAGAGTAGATTTATTTTTTGCAATAATTTCATATTATTTAATCCAATATAATTCATGTTTGCATGCGAGTACGGCTGGGTAGGCAGTACTTATGTGCCTATAAGGAGTGCACAAACCATTATTCTATGAACACAAAAGACACAGTGATTATCCAGCAAAACAAAGCAAAGAGCATGCAGATTGGAGCTTACAAGACAATATATAGGAAAAAAACATTATAATTAAAGTTAATCACATATTTTAAACATAGTATGCTTCAATATATTAGTTTTTCCTTGACCAGAGAGTCCAGGGACATATTTAAGTGGTCAACAATTTCACAGTACTTATTACCATGAACTAGGAGTTCTTATGGAGTATTCATGGCAGAGAATATTTAATAGTTGGTTCTTGTAACCACAGCGTGAAATAGGACGTACACTCCAGTTATGTGAAAGTTTATGTCATGTGTATAGCAGTCCACAATGTAGTGCTTATACCATAGACATAAAATACAAGACACGTCATATTCATACCAATCTTACTAAAAATGTAGCACCACTAATGTTGCACCACTTAATGTTTCACCCGCGTATAAAAAAGGATAGCCATTCAAATGATATGTGTGTGCGGAAGAGATAGCTATATGAAGCGTGTTTTGAAGGTATGTCTCGTTGACTTGGTTGAATGCAACCAGGCGCTTTGTCTCAGTGACATATCTATGTTATTTAATTCATCTAAGGCTTATTCCAACCCTAATATAAGGCAGCGAGGATTCAAGTAGACTGAATGCTGTATAAATGAGATCCCTAAGGCGTATGTGCGGTGAAATGTGGATATCCGGAAAGAAAGCAAGGCTGATGTGAGCGTAATGAATAGGATCAAGAAAAGGACGCTTAGATGGTTTGGGCACACATATCCATGTTATTTAATTCATCTAAGGCTTATTCCAACCCTAATATAAGGCAGCGAGGATTCAAGTAGACTGAATGCTGTATAAATGAGATCCCTAAGGCGTATGTGCGGTGAAATGTGGATATCTGGAAAGAAAGCAAGGCTGATGTGAGCGTAATGAATAGGATCAAGAAAAGGACGCTTAGATGGTTTGGGCACGTAGAGTAGATGAAAAAAAAAAGGAGTGTGAGAAGAATATATGACGTGAAAATAAATGGTAGAAGAAGTCTGAGACGCCCGAGGAAGACAATGCACGATCAAGTGAATCAAACACTTGAGACGGGCCATGTTTAGAGTCAGAATAACAGATGAGTATGTATGGGACGACGTATGAATGTGAATGAAGCAAGGAGTGTGTGCCAAGACAGAGTTGTGTGGCTGCTCATTCTCTCTGCCAACCCCTGCGGAGAAACGGCTTGACGGTTGGGTAATTAGCTAGCTAGTATATTATAACACCATTCAGAATAGAATTCAAATGTATACATTCAGGTTTATAACAAGTGAAACCCTTATTGGTATCAACAACTACTGTAATATTTTATGAACATTGAAATTTGACTGTTTTAAAACGGAAAATCTTCCTTGCTGGACAGTCAAAACCTTTCTTTGTAACAAATGTGTTTTTTCTTTACTAAATAAGGAGGATTCGATGTTGATTTTAAGGCTTTTTTATGTGATTGAAAGGGTACCCGGGTACCCTTTTCGGTATTCAACGTAGGTTTTTTAATGTTCCATTAAGTCTAACCGGCTGAAAATTCCTGACTTCTCCACAATAGTGAAAATGAACGATTAAACATAAGATGTGATATGTTAGCGGAAAACACTTAAGTAAAACTTACATCTCCGGACGACTGTAAAGGTAAGGTAGGTAAAAGGTATGTGAAATTTGAAACTTATTCATATTTATCTTATTTAAAATGATAAATATGATGTACTGTTGTGTTCAAAGTACATCACCTATATCTTTTATTCTATTTTTCATCACCTACTGAATTAAAAACACCAAGAAAAGATGGTACTGGGTGAAATTCCTATCCACTTCCCAGTTGAAATGTAATGTTATCATAAAAGTGGTCCAGCAAACTTCAGCAAATGATATACTGTAAAATAAACTATCCTATCAATTTTTAAAAGGTGTAGCTTTCTTCAGTCATATAAGGATTAAAATCAAGATCCTGGTGAAAGACCACCATTCAGAATCGCAACGTCGCTTGAAATGGCTTCCACTGTGTTTGGTGACCTGATTTAAATAGTCAGGTACTTCCCAACCTTCCTCTTCTCCATCTCCTTCCCCTCCCCGCCACCTTCAACCTCACAACATACCCCGATCGGGAATGCCACAATTCCACTGGCTACAGACGGTTGGGAGACGTTGGGACTCTCGTGCGGTATTCACTATAAAAAAGAATGCAAAAAACTACATTACTAATGAATTAATTCATAATTAATTCTAAGACAGCGTCTTAGACAGATTATTCTATCTTCCTGCCTGTAGGACCAACCTGCTGGTAAAGAGAAGTTTTTTCCTGCCTTGTTAATCTATTTGGTATCCGTATTTGTATTGCTTTTACAAATATGAAATCTAATTTCTTATATGTATTATATTGATATCAGTTTGTCATGTACATGATTTGATGGCCTCTGTGGTAGAGTGGTAAGACGCTCGACTACGAATCCAAAGGTCGCGGGTTCAAACCCGGCGTGCGCCAATAACTTGTATTTAAATAATATGTGTCTTTACACATTTAATTCATGTAAAAATAATAAAAAGTATAATTGCGGCACCTTCCAGAGTGGTAAATACTTCAGAATCGAAGCGTTGCTTGAAATGGCTTTGGCCGTCTTTGGTGAATAGATCTGAGTAGCCACGTACTTCCCAACCTTCCTCTTCCCAATCTCCTTCCCCTCCCCACCACTTTCAACCTCACAGCATACGCTATTTGGGGATGCCATAGTCTCACTGACTCCAGACGGTTGGCAGCCGTTGAGACTCTTGTGCGGTATTCATACAAAAATAAGTAAAATTATAATAATAATAGTTTGTCATGTATGTGATTTGACGGCCTTCGTGGTCGAATGGTAAGACGCTCGATCGTAGAATCCAAAGGTTGCGGGTTCAAACCCGGCGTGCGCCAATAACTTGTATTAAATCAATATATGTCGTAGCACATTTAATTCACATTAAAATAATAAAAAGTATATTTGTGGTGAAAATTCACCATTCAGAAGTTTAAATAGCCAAGTATTTCCAAACTTACCTCTTTCCTATCTTCTTCCCCTTTTCCGCTACCTTCAACCTCACAACATACCCCAATCGGGGGTGCCATATTCCCACTGGCTACAGACGCTTGGGAGCTGTTGGAACTATTGTGCGGTATTCCCTATAAAAAATATGCACAAAAACCACGTTACTCCTTTAAGTATCAATCGAATACAGTTGATGTGTACAATTAAAAAAAACCACAAGGCTTTCATCAATGGTGTCGTTGGTAGGCCATTCCTCGGTCTCTCGGAGCATAGACTTGGTCGTTGACGCGATTCGACCTCACTGTGTTTCCCCAGGTACCTGGGCCCTGGCAGCTCGCCAGAGCAAGCCTCCCGCGAAAGGCTAACCGCAAGTGAGACTCCCCTCCCAGGCCCAGCCTCGGTACCCTTCCCGCCCCCACTCTAATTAATAACCTGGCGTCACGTGTCGGGCCACCAGCGATCCGCTAAGGTCAGAGGATCATGTTTTCTTCCAGAGACAGCTTATGTCATAAGCTCAGAGCAAGAATATACGGAGAGAGGGCTGAATATTTTTACTCGACCTGTACAAAATTGCGATTAATCACTTTCCGGGATTTTACGTCGTACACCATGAGAAAGAAAGAGACAGCAAAACTATCACACCGCTTTTATGTACTGTTAGGATGATCTTGGTCTCCCGCGTCTCCGGGGACTCCGCCCACGTGTTCTCTATTTTTTTATTTGAATATCGCACAAGAGTCTCAACTGCTCCGAACCGTCTGGAGCCAGTGAGACTATGGCATCCCTAACAGGGGTATGTTGTAAAGCTGAGAGTAGTCGGGAGGGGAAGGAGATGGGGAAGAGAAAGGTCGGGAAGTTTCTGGCTATTCAGATCTGATCACAAACGGCTAAAGCCATTTCAATCAAGCAACGTTTCGATTCTGAATGGTGTTCTTTCACCAGGGCGATACTTAGAGCATCTACCACTCTGGAACGTGCCGCAAAAGATCTATGTATTATTTTACATGAATTAAATGTGTTATGACACATATTAATTTAATAAAAGTTATTGGCGCACGCCGGGCTTGAACCCGCGACCTTTGGATTCGTAATAACTTAAGTTCGTACCAACTAACCATCATGCCGTTTCCCCGCAGGGGTAGGCAGAGAGGACAGACCGCCATATAACCCTGTTTTGACACACTTTCCTTGCTTCGTTCACATTCATACATCGTCTCATACATATTCTTCTGTTATTCTGACTCTTCACGTGACCCGATTCAAATATTTGATTCACTTGATCGTGCCATGTCTTCCTTGGGTGTCCCCGACTTCTTCTACCATTCACTTTCCCGTCAAGTATTCTTTTCACACTTCTTTCTTCGTTCATTCGCTCTACATGCCCAAACCATCTAAGCGTCCCTTTCTTGGTCCTATTCATTACGCTTACATAAGCCTTACATTTTTTCCGGATAGCCACATTTTTAACACGGTCATACATGGTTTAGCCGCACATACGTTTTAGGGATTTCATTTCCACAGCATTCAGTCTACTTTCAAACTTCCTCTGTAAGTTCCATGCCTCAATGCCATATATCAGGGTTGGTGTAAGCTCTCCATTGTAGACTGCTAGCTTCGCTTCTTTGGACAATTTATTATTTGCGCCAACAGCGTTCAGTCCTCCATTAATGGAGTTTTCTGCATTCACCCTTCGTTCAATATTCTTGTCAGCCTTTTCGTCTTTTTTTATAATATTTGTTGATTTATACTTTATTACAATTGCGTCATATCTCAGGCGTGGTAACATCTAAGGTTGTGACGGGCGAAACATTTGGTTTTAAGGCTTTGCTTTTCTATTTTATGGTAGTGCGTACTTATCACTTGAATTCAAGACCAAAAGAGATTATTAATTGTTAACTGTGTCAATTTCTTCTTCTGATACGCTTAACCCGGAAATCAGAAGGAAAAAAAAGGAAGCACTTAGAGGAAAACGTGTTGCGACAGACGCCGTGGCACAATGTCTCGAGCACCGGGAGGGTTGGGTGGCTGGGGGGATCGATAGCACTGGGGTGGGGGGCGGGGGCGAGAGGCAGCAGGAGGCAGAGTAGAACACGAGGAAGGACCTATTAGCACAACGCCCCGCGGAGTCATCTTACGGCAGACTTATCTCTCAAGGTCCTGCGGCGCGAGCAGAGTTCACACACAGAGGTGCATTGGTTGTTTTGCAAGAAAATTATTATTTTACTCGTATAATATATTTATTTAATTTTATTTATCTACGAGGCCTGTTCAAAAGAAAAGGTGAATTTTGAATTTTCGCGGGCTGTGTACATTCGATTATCGTTTTTTTTTGTAATGTTGGTTCACATATGTGTTTATCTTAGCATTATCAGCCATTTTGGATTAGTGGTTTGTTTTTGACAACTGGAAAGGTTAGTCACGTTTTTGTGTGTTCTTCGATTTTTTACTTTAAAAAAAATGGATCAAAGAATAAGTATAATATTTGCGTTAAAAATGGAATAAAGTGCTCCAACGCACTTAAAATGTTGACTGTGGCATTCGGCGAGTCTACTTTGTCTCTCAAAAGTGTTTATAAGTGGTACAAGCGCTTTACAGAAGGCCGAGAAGATGTTAATGACGATGAGCGTCCTGGAGTTGTGGAAAAACAAATCATGGATTTTATTCTTTGATCCATTTTTCCGTTTTCGTGTTTTGTATTTTTTTATAATTGGACTTCAGCCCGTTAGTTTGTAAATAAATAATTAAAAAAAAAACAAGGATAACACTAATAAAAAGAGTGTAGGGTGGAAATGATGGGTACTGTACATGGTTATACATCGATGGGCGAGTGGGAAAACTCAGTGAGGCTTACTCATAGACTCTGAGCTCTTGTGAAACGTGTTAACTAAATACCCATCACGCAGGGGTAGGCAGAGAGGACGGTCCGCCGTAAAAAATTGTCTTGGCACACACTCCTCGCTTCATTCACATTCATACATCGTCTCATACATACTATTCTGTTATTCTGTCTCTTCACGTGGCCGGATTCAAGTATTTGATTCACTTGATCGTGCCATGTCTTCTGCGGGCGTCCTCGTCATCTTCTAACATTCACTTTCGCATCATATGTTATTTTCACACTCTTTTTTTCGTTCATTTGATACACATGCCCAAACCATCCAATCGTCTTTTATTGATCCTATTCATTACGCTTACATCAGCCTCGCATTCTTTCCGGATATTTACATTTTTAACACCGTTTCACCGCACATACGCCTCAAGGATCTCATTTCTACAGTATTCAGTCTACTTTCATCCTTCATCTACCAGTTTCATTTCGCACTGCAATACATCAGGCTTGGTATAAGCGTTCAGTCCTCCATCAATGGAGTTTCCTGCATTCACCCTACTTTCAATATCTTTATCAGCCTTTCCGTCTCTCGTAAACATACTTCCTAAATACACAAACTCATTCAATTGCTTCAAGTATTCACCATTCAAAACTAAATTCTCTCATGATTTAATAAAACAAAAATATAACTTTATTCCACTTTTATTTTATGACTGGACCGGTTTCAGCCTATGACGGCCATCTTCAGACTAGTACATGTTGTTGTTAACCTACGGCTTATATACTATTTTTGGGGATGTCAGGGGTAGTAAACAATGATTTTACTTTAATTATATTCATCAGTATTGTTGCATGATTTTAATAGTTACAGGGTAAAAGTTACTTTTAATTTATTGGTATTATTTTTTTATATATCTATCTGGAATATTCATTTATTTTATTTAATATTTAAGATGGGTTGTTGCATTTCTATAAATATGAATTGACAATGTATTTATATAATGAAAGGTTGGTGAATACTGATTGTTAATGAGTTTACTTTAGATTTTCCCATCTTAATTGTGATGTCCAGATGTACAACATAATTTTCTAATTATTGGGTTACTCCCAGCATTATGGTATAATTAGTTTTATGATTCTATTCATTATGCACTGTTAGAGTAGATTATTTCTATTATTATATAATTTCTCGGTATCAAGGAATTTTTAAGTGCTATGCACTTGTGTAATAACTTACATTTATTGTTATTACCTATTGATTGTTTGGAATTTTTAAGTGCATTTACATTATGATATGTTTTTAGTTAGAAATATACATTATTACATTGGATCGTATGATGAAATTATGAAACCGGTGAAAAAGCTAAAACCGGTCCAGTCATAAAATAAAAGTGGAATAAAGTTATATATTTGTTTTATTAAATCATTAAAATGGAATTCCACCACGAATTAACAGTTTCAAAATTAGAAATTCTCTCATGTTGAACATGTACAATATAAGAGTTCCCTAATAATCAGGGTACATTATTGTTTTTTTTCTATTCACTTTTAAAAAAAAATTCTTGCACCAATATAAATTTTAAGGTTTTTCTAAGTTCGTCTCAATTAAAAATTGAATTTCCTTTCATCTTATCTAGCTCTCCCTTTTCAAATGCATGCAAGACATAGCTTGTGTAATATTTTCATTTATAATAGCTGCAATATCTAATGTAACACACTACTATTTTATGTATTTTTTACTCTGACGAGGTTTAACTTGTACCTTAACATCATCGAGGCTGTGTAAAGAATTTTTTTTGTTGATAAATAAATATTTCAAAAGATATACTTATTTATTTCGAGCAATTAGTTATAAAGCTTCTTTTTATTTTTACAGTTAATACCGCACTAGAGTCCCAACTGCTCACAACCGTCTAGAACCAGTTAGACTATGGCATTCGCAATGGGGGTATATGTTGTGAGGTTGAAGGTAGCGGGGAGGGGAATGAGATGGGGAAGAGGAAGGTTGGGAAGTACCGGGCTATTCAGATATGGTCACTAATCACGGCTAAAGCCATTTCAAACAACTTTTTTTTGATTCTGAATGGTGGTCTTTCACCAGGGCGATACTTCTAGATTATCTACCACTCTAGCTTGTTTTAAAAATCTTAGTTTTTAACCTTCATGTGACTGAAGAAAACTACACCTTTTTAAAATTGATACGAAGGTTTATTTTACAGTATATAATTTGCTGAAGTTTGCTGGACCACTTTTATGACATTACATTTCAACTCAGTTCAACACTTGGGGAAGTGGGTATGAATTTCACCCAGTACCATCTTTTCTTGGTGTTTTTAATTCAGTAGGTGATTAAAAATAGTATTAAGGATACAGGTGATGTACTTTGAACACAACAGTACATCATATTTATCATTTCAAATAAGGTAAAATGATTACCAAATATGTACAAGCTTCAAATTCCATGTAAAACACAAAAGGGGTACCCGGGCACCCTTTCAATCATCAGAAGGTGTATGTTTTACACATACCACCCTCCACATATTCAACGATTAAGTTTAATTGCTCATTTTCACAATTGTGGAGAAGTCATGAAGTTTCAGCCGGTTAGACTTACTGGAACGCTAAAAAAATCTATGTTGAAAACCGAAAAGGGTACCCGAGTACCCTTTCAATCACATACAGATTTAAAAAATCCTTAAAATTAACATCTTTACCTCCGAACCAGCAGCGTCCCTACGAAACATAGGAAATCAATATTAATTCTTTACATAAAACTCGCCACTTTCCGAAAGTGGAATTCTCAGACCATTACGGTACTAAGGGCAGAATCGCGGAATTATTCCGGGTACATTTATTTTTTTACGTCACGGAAGGTTTTACAACGGGGGGGGGGGCGTACATCAGGCTCCCAAGCATTCAGTGAAAATTCTGAGAAAAATGCTCTTTGGACTTTACACTCCTACAAATCCATAACTAGGTGAGTCCCTTCAAATAACAAGATCACTTCTGTTTCAAAAAATCCTCCAAGGTGAGGAAAAAAAAAAAGATTTCTTTTATTTTTTATTTATTTATCTTAAGTTAGATCACATCATGGTGTGTTCTAATATAAAAGATTTAATGTATGTACAGACATGATTTTTTTCAAACATATTTTTCTGATGACATTTTACTAACTTAAAATTTAAAAAATATATATTTAAATATATTGGGTTACAACAAAACGACCAGATCTGAATAGCCAGGTACTTCTCAACCTTCCCCCTTCTCCATCTCCTTTTCGTATATATATATATATATATATATATATACGCCTCAAGGATCTCCTTTCCACAGCATTCAGTCTACTTTCATCCTTCCTCTGCCAGTTACATGCCTCACTGCCGGGGTTGCTGCATCAGAGTTGGTATAAGCACTCCATTGTGGACTGATTCAGCGTTCGCGACGGCAGCGTCCAGTCCTCCATCGATGGAGTTTTCTGCATTCACCCTTCTTTCAATATCCTTATCGACCTTTTCATCTCTCGTAAACATACTTCACGTTACACTTACATACATTAAATTAGGCACCCCTCATCAAACTCCTATCAAACATTTACTTAGTAATTCGTAGAAATTTATTTGTACAAGAAAATCGTTTTACGCGAGTTGGTTGTCAAACACTAATCCTTCCTAGTACCTACGGGGAATTTATTAAGCGATTACGCTTTGTTCCAGTTTCTCTCATTTGAATTTCAAAAATACTTCAACCCTCAAAGGGTTGTTTTCTTATTTTTAATAAAGTTACCTTCTATTTGTAATTTCAAAATTATTTTAGAAATTAGTGATACGCCGTTGAATGGGGCTAAATCGTACAATCTTCACTCTGCGTCACTAATTACTTTATGGTATTAAAAGAAATATCAATCCAATTATCACGTTTTTAGGTTCGTGGTAATTTATCTATGATTGTCTGTTATTATTATAGTACTTACGTGTCAAAAATATTACTCGTCATATATCACTGCCATATTTTTGTTACAATTCTATTTCAACCTTGCAATATTATAGTTTTATGCGACGAATTCGAGATCTAGAAAACAAATACTCCGATGTTGTTGATATATTTAGTACATCCATATCAAATATAAGCATACCTTTGTACAGTTATTTTTTCGTCTAGTAGAGCTAATTTATTTAATGAAACTATTTAACTCTGGATATACCTGTTATTAAATACTATTTGTTCTTTCTTATACTTACAATAGTTTTGCACTGCTTACGAGGTTTTTTTTAAAATTTTGATGTATAAATAAAGTAATAAAGTAGTAAATAATGAGGCGTAAATAAATAAAATGGACATCTTTTCTAATCTGATAATCCAATTTATAAACATAATTATAATAATGACCATTAACTATATGATATTGTATTGATGTAATGATGCCTTTTATTTTTAAATAATAAATTATGATTACTTATTTTAAGTGACATCTTCGATTATCGTTAAAGGGATAAATATAATATAAAAATAAATAAATATTTCATTACATGTAGAATTACCCCACATCATATTTTTACTTATTGTTTTAATATTCAAGTAAATTATCAATTAATCTTTTTTATACTAATAAAATTAATTTTATTTTGATTACAGAGCACAATAAAGCTATCCAACTCGATTCCCTTCAATGAATGATTTTTTGGTTTAATAACAAAGTTATTTATTTTCTGAACTGTTTGAGATTTTTAAAGTAGTCCCATACTACTGTAGCTTAGAAGGAATAGCTTGTAAAAAATATAATAAGTTTTTTTCTTCTTTTATTAGAAACAATTAATAACGCATTATAATTAGTTTAGACAGGAATATTTCAGTTGTTATTTCTAACGATCAGCTTTCTTTATTGTGTGGAAAGAAAAGATTTCGATTTTTTAATGTTAACCCCGCACAGACCGCCCGCGGGAAACTTGTGTAAGAGCAAAATCTCGGGGTGCTTTGCGGAGGGGCTTTTATAGAATGGAAAAAGTTAACCAAAGTCTTAAAGTGACTCATTATGCAGGAGGCAGGACACACAAATGCTTGCAGGTTGTTACAGTTTCGAGCTTTTGATCATAAACATACTTTTGTGACTTAAAACATACTTATCACTTACACAACATTAGCAAAATTTACTTTAGCTTAAAAATATTGCATTACAAAATGCCACAGTGATAGAGGGAGTAGATCGATAAAACTATAACCTTTCAATAAAATAGATATGGCACTTTTTTGTTGTTGTTGCGAAAACCGCAATAGAGTCCCAACTGCTCCCAACCGTCTATGGCCAGTGAGACTATGGCATTCCCAATAGGGGTCTGTTGTGAGGCTGAAGGTAGTGGGGGGGGGAAGGAGATGGGGAAGAGGAAGGTTGGGAAGTACCTGACTGTTTAGATCTAGTCACCAAGTACGGTTTAAAGCTATTTCAAGCAACGTTTCGATTCTAAATGGTGGTCTTTTACCAGGGTGATACTTGGAGTATATACCACTCTGGAACGTGCCCCAAATATACTCTATGTTATTTTATGGGAATTATATGTGTTATGACGCATATTAATCGAATAAAAGTTTTTTGTGCAGGCCGGGCTTGAACTATAAAAAATAAAATAAAAACTTCTTTAAAAGTTCTTACCGCATATATGAATAACATATTAGTGAATGAAAATATAAATAACGTTTGACATTTGGAAAAGCTGTGAATGGGTAAAGCTCGTTTTTTATGGCTTTTTGAGATCACATTAACTCTGTTTTTAAGTTCAGGCCTAGTCCCTGAATCTCATAAAGAACCCGTTTTAGGAAGTGGTGTTTTTCGTTTTTTACCATTCTTTGCGATTCATACAGTGTATAAAAGAAAAACCTCTTGTCTATTTTTAAAAAAGAAAGACAAACATTTCCGGGTCACGAATAACCTGACAATATTTAAAAAACTCTTACTACCATCATAATAAGCGGAAGATGTTGCTTGTGCGATGACGGAGGACTTAGCTAGCAGAATAATTAAACCCACGATGCCCGGGTGGGAATCCGACGCGTTTGTCCACTCACCTACCAACCGGTCAATTTTTAAATCAATTTTGATATTACTTATGACAGGATGTTAGGTACCAATGATCGTAATGACAATTTAGTCTCCCTCAACGGAAGTAATCTTCCCAACAAGCCTTCCATTAACATGCTCGGTGTAACCTTAAGTGACCAGCTGAGGCACGGGGGCTCTTTCGAAGCCAGAGTAAAGTTAGCTTCTCAGAAGCTAGAGGTACTGTACAGGGCCAACAGATACATTAATAGTACACAACTGTTGACCTTGTACAAATCGCAAGTGTGCCCCACTGTTGAATTGGGCAGCTACCTCTGGTCTGGAGCCCCTAAATACCTGAAAAAAAAACTTTTGACTCTGTGCAGAAACGGGCGGCTCGTTTGATAGATTCTCCTATCTTAACAAATAGCTTGCAATATTTGGAGCACAGCCGTTAGGTGGGAATGCTGTTCTTGTTCTACCGGTATTTCAATGAAAGATACTCCGAGGAACCTCCGTCATTGATCCGGTGCATAGCCGGAAAACTCGCCAAACGCGCGCCTAACATTTGTACACGGTTGACATTTGACACACGAGAACGAGCCGCTTCTACAACTCAAACGATTTGCTGTCCTGTGTGTTTCTTCCCTCCTAAAACATGAGCCCCTTCGAGACCCAGGTTCACTCCTTCCTTTCCCAAAAAAGATCCTCCACACAGAATCTTCAAAGACGACATAGGCCCTCAGGGAAAATATTTCCCTTAAGTCCTCCTGCAGATAATTTAATAGTACACAATTATTGATCTTATACATACCGCAAGTGCGCCCCACTGTTGAATTTGGTAGCCACCTCTGATCTGGAGCCCCTAAATACCTTTAAAAAAACTCTTTTGATAGATTCTCTTACCTTAACAAACGGATTGCAACCTTTGGACCCACATGGGAATTCCTTGTGTGGAGTTAATGTTAAAAAAATATTTAAAAAGTGGTACTGGCAGGTGGATTACACGCTGTTCCGTCTGTCCCAGGGTGGCTCGTGCCATGGTAGGCTCCCGGTCACCCGCCACTGTGGACAGAAACCCAGTTGGCCGTGCAAATAATCCACACAGTTGTAAATGCAGTTTCCATCTCCCGCGGATGGCGATGCGAGCCCCAGGAGCTTTGGGCGGAGATCGATAATACTCGGGCCCGGGTAGGGGGCGCGGGGGGCGCAGGGGGCCAGTAACCTAGCAACCGGAGCCGGCTGGGAGGACACGCCGCACCGACCCCATAACTCCAAACAGTACCACCACCCCACCAAAAAGACACCACCAGTATACTAGAAGATTTTTTAACCACTGTCGCTGGGAAGTCCCTTTTCCCGGGCAGATTAATTTGTTTTAATGTGCGCCGTAATGCAGTTGATTAGCCGAATTCTCGCTGTGTTCGGGCGGAGCGTGCGCAGAGGATTGCCGCTTTTCGCCGAAGCACATAATTCGCGAAATTTTCGGCACAATTCCGCTTTTATCTCGCATTTTTTCGGGATGATAATGCAACACGTCGAGTCTGCGGCGGTAAGAGGAATGGTTATTGAGATGGATGGTCCGATATTATTGAAAATTCTGGAAGTCAATTTCGGCGAAGTGAAATAATATGGTAACCTGCAGTCTGAATATTATAAGTAAATCGTGTTGGAATTAAATTAGCGTGATTTTGATACTAATGTATTAAACTACGCGACTAGATCTGAAAACCAGAATATATTTCAATAATAATTCAAATAATATCAATAAATTTCAACGAAATATGAAACCGAAAATAAAAAAAGAATAAGTTCGCGCCCGGGACTCGAACTAGGAACGTCCACTCTATCCGGGAGTAACGTCTCTACCAATTGAGCTTGATATCTTTTTTAAAACAGGCACTTTAAGTAATCTCATAATTCCTTAGAAAATATTAATATATCATCGCCAGAAAGGCAAAAAGGCTGAAGCGCCATTTTGAGAAGTTTACGCAAGAGCGCTATAAAGTTGTTTTTGTTTTACAATAAAATTCATAAGTCTTCAGTACCTGTTGGATTTTGACAAAAGTTAACTCAATGCTCCCACAAAATTACCTGAAGCGACAAAAGGAAAAAAGTCTCAAACTTGTATGTATATATATTTTAAATGGCTAAGGGCCACAAACGTCTTTAGAATCAAACGAGAGTCAAAGCATTCGATGCAGGAACTGATCAAAACTGCATATTTAATTCATTTTACCCTTTGCCTTTCCAGCGACGATATTTTTTTAAAAAATTCTATCCATATAGGCTGCCATCTTTGTGATGGTATGCAAAACTCTACCAGAGCGCATATTGTAAACCTAGATGGTGTCTTTTTTCGTTGTATTTAGGGGAGATCTTTTGACTTCTTGCAAAGTCTAGAATTAATATTTAAATTGTAATTATTTTACAGCTTTAAGCTTTTTTATTTTTATACTTCCCATGATACCGGAGTGGGAACCTGACGCATTTTTCAACTTGGCTACTAACTAGTTAAATTAATAACAACATTTAAAGATATGACCAATAATGTCTAGTGGAATGACCCAAGCTTTTATAACCGAATGCCAGCAATCCACAATTTACCTTCAAGCTTCTGAAGCAATCGTCTCTTTCTTTTCATATTACGATGAAATAAATTGAAGATCTTTTGTAGGGTTTTGGCTTACCTGGAAATCGTGGAGAAATATAATAATGGTAAGGTTATAATAGCAGCCCTGTAGCTAGCTAAAGTACCAACTTGGTTCAAAATACAGGATTGCCCCAGGGTCCGTACAATATTGGTTTGATTTGTTAAAGTTTCTCGGAATTGGATACGCAGCTTTTTTTCGATAGGATTGTTTCTACTGTGTTTTTTTTAATATTTATTTTATTTATTTATGTATTATTTTACTTGAACATACATTTTTTTATTACTTGGTAAATTGCCCATCCCATTAGGCATAAGCCTGTGTTCGGATGGTAATTTGCAAAAGTGTTTTTTTAGCTACATAGTAACATGTTAATATCGAAAATATAGTACACACATAATAGAAAATAAAAAATAATATAAGTAAAAGACAAATTTGAAGATATGGAATCTACATATTAAGAGCTAAATTAAACATGATTTTTAAGGTGAGTAATGATATTGCTTTTAAAGGAGCTTTTGGTTTGTATGTTTCTGATGGTGCTGGGCCGAGATTTGAATTGCTTAGTGGCGTTGTACTTTAAAACTTTTTGTCCGTAAGCGGTTTTATAGGCTGGGATATTAAATAATTTTATGTGTGACTGCCTTAAGGTTCTAGAAATTTTCCTTTCTTCAAACATATGGACATCATTAAATTGGTGCAATAGGATATTTTTAGAGTAAGTTTAGTCAAGTTTAGGACGTCTAGCTCCTTAAAAACAAATTCAGTGCTGGTCCTTAAAGGAACTTTGAGGATAATTTTCAGAAATATTTTTTAGATGTTTATTAGAGGCTCCAGGCAATTGTTGGTGACACTACCCCAACTGGTAATGCCATATTCTAAAGAAGATTGCACAAGTGCACAGTAAACTTGCCTTAGTTGTTTTTTATTATTTATTTAATATGTATCTTACATTTTTTTTAAATAAATGAGTCTCCTCAGTTTAGTTCTTAAATTTGTGACATGAAGTTTCCATTTTAGGAGATCATCTCTATATATAATTACAATTAAATACCATCGCTTTTCTTATTACATAGTGTCAAACAAAGGGTATTTATTTTTTGTTTGTGTTTAGGGCTCATGTCAACCCATTTTGATATTTTTATTCTAAATTCAATGTCGAAGGCCTCCGTGGCCGAGTGGTGAGACGCTCGATTGAGGATCCAAAGGTCGCGGGTTCAATCCCGGCGTGCGCAAATAAATTTTATTTTATTAATATGTGTCATAGAACATTTAATTCGTATAAAATAATGTATGGTATATTTTTAGCACGTTCCGGAGTGGTAGATACTCTAAGTATCGCCCTGGGGAAAGACCACCGTTTAGAATCGAAACGTTGCTTCAAATGGCTTTAGCCGTGTTCGGTGACCAGATCTGAATAGCCAGGTATCCCCATCCTTCCTCTTCTCCATCTTCTTCCTCTCTCCACTACCTTCAGCTTCACAACATACCCTAATTGGGGATGCCATAGTCTTACTGGCTCTAGACGGTTGAGAGCAGCTCTTGTGTGATATTGAGATTGATATTGATTATTCTCTACTGAGATATATATTTCTGTGACTGACCGGTCGGTAGCTGAGTGGACAAATGCGACGATTTCCCACTCGGGCGTCGTGGGCTTAATTCTTCAACTGGCTAAGTCCTTTATCATTGCGCAATCGATATTATGATGGTAGTACAAGTTTTTCAAATATTGTCAGGTTATTCGTAACCAGGGAATGTTTGTTTCTTTTAAAAAAAAAAAAATATATATATATATATATTCACTGTGAAAAAAAAAAATATTTATATATTTTTCGTAATGTCAGGTTCAAAAGAAATGGTGTGTGTGGAAGTTGTATAAAGTAATTTCTACTAAAACAAGTATCACAATGCATCAATCACAGGCGCATCTTGACTTTTGAAACATCCTGTATAATTATTTATCCCACTCTTTCGTTCCCAATCCTTCAATTTGATTGATAGAGTTTGTTGTGTAGCCTGGGGAACAATCAATCACAATCGTATTACATTTTCCGGCCGATTCCTCCGAATATGCCTCGTCTTTAGAGCCACACCAACACACACTGTTACACCCCCAACTATCCCCAGCCATTCCCAACCATCACCAAGCATCTCTAAGCTTCCCCAACCCGCCCCCGCCCTGATCTCTTCAGCAACCCTTTACAAAGACCAGGATAATACACTTTGCAAACTTACTTAATAATGAATTTTCTCCACAAATTTAAGTTTTTTTTGTACAGTGAATACCGCACAAGAGTCCTAACTGCTCCCAATCGTCTAGAGCCAGTGAGACTATAGCGTCCCCAATCGGGTTATGTTGTGGGTCTGAAGACAGCGGGCTGGAGGCTGAATGTAGTGAGGGGGGGAATGAGATGAGAAAAAAAAAGTTGGGAAGTACCTGTTATTCAGATCTGGTCATCAAACGCGACAAAAGCCATTTCAAGCAACGTTTCGATTCTGAATGGTGGTCTTTCAACAGGGCGATACTTAGAGTATCTACCACTCCTGTATCTGCTGAATCGTTCTAGTCGCATTTTTATGAACGTAATAACTAATTATTTATCGACTTGGTAAAAAATATAATTTAAAGTTCTTTGATATTAACTTCTTGCCTTTCCGACATCGATACATACGAGTATACCTTTAAATTATCTTTAAAAAAACCTGTCCAGAGTTTAAATTTACATAAGGATAAATGTACGCATTTGTAGTAAAAACTTAATCGCTTACTAAATCCTCATTGTACTGTTTTCAATTAGAAGATTTTGACAGAAATAAAAATAACACATCACCGGTTAGTAGCTGAGTGGACAAACGCAATCATTCGGGATTGTAAGTTCAACTCTTCCAGCTAAGTCTTCCATTATTTATTTTATTTATTTATTTTGCACAAGCAACATCTTCCGCTCGTTATGATGGCAGTAGGAATTTTTCAAATACTGTTATTCGTAACCCAGGAATATTTTGTCTTTGTTTAAAAATAAAATAAAATTCAATTCGTGCTAATTTATCATCAAAAAAATTGAGAAGATCTTTTTGTGTCACGGTAAAGGAGTTTTTGTGTTATGCTGAAAACTTATAGAGTCACGCTAAAAACTTTACATGAATTGAATAGCATCATAATTAAAACACAAATCAAATTACTGTGTCATGATAAAAAATAGTTGCTTATTCTTATGCATACGATAAAAATAGAGTTATAATGCCATAGTATCAAGCCTGGGAGTAAAAATATACATGGAGCTAGAGCTAAATATTTTTACCCAATCAATACAAATTTGCGACAAATCACTTTCTCCGGGTTTTTACGTCGTATACCATGAGAGAAAATGAGACAAGAAAAGTCTTCACATAATATTGCACCACTTCGAAGTATCTAAGTTTGTTCTCCGTCCGCGTTAACTTCACATCATCGAGTCGTATAACTTACGTCAACGGATTTTGAGATTATTGCCTATATTTGCATTGATTAAAATACTTGCAGTGGTTGTACAAATAAATCAAACATGATGGTGATATGTGCTATGCGTGAATGTTCAAATAAGACCAAACAAAGATCATAAAACATCACTTTTCATAGGTATTTCAACAGTTTTAAATATTTTTGACCGAACTTTAGAATTTTCCCATTTTTAATGATATAAAGACATAAAATCAACAAAAAGCTTCCATGCTTATTAAGTCAAACCTTCTTTTATTATTGTTTGCGTGATATTTTGACTTTATAAATAATTTTAATGGTGTATTGATATTGTTTTGTTTAATGTGTTCAAATATGTTTACTAAAAATGTCCGAATTCCACGTGGACGGTAACTAATAGGCTATCCAACATCCTTTAACATATATTTGTCTCTTTCTTCCGAGTCAGTATAAAATCAACCAACCTTACTACACTGTTTCGCAGAGGTACCTCTCCATATATTCATACTCCAAGTATCAAACGCATCCCAATTTGTATCAGTTTCCTACGAGTAGAGTTGACAAACCAGCACAACATAAATTGAATTATTTTCTAGTTATTTATTACAATACCTTTATATTTAATATTATTTATTCGGTTCAAACTTTGCGACCCCATTTTATTTGTCCTGATTATCATTCAAATGAGAGGTACCTACTTGCCGTTTTTTTTTAAATTTATGGCGACCAATTAAACAGCGCAAACCAGTAGCCTAGGCAACCCTAGAAAGAGCTTTAAGTAATGGTAGAAATAAATCATATCTGCCCGGCAAAATCGGTCAGTAGCATTAGATTTAAACAAGATACTGGTGTTCTCTGTGCTGGAGAGGAGAAAATTTCTACCCAGCTTCCCCTAGCTGCTAATTTAGCGAGCGCCACGTGCATGTTTCTCAACATGCTTTATTTGTGTTTTGTTGTACCCATTCTCTCACCGTAATTTATATGCGCGTCTAATTTATTTTCTCTCACGATGCTGAATACGAGAGGAAAATAAGAAAAAGTGAAAAAATCTTTTTGTTTCCTTCTTCCTGGAAAATCTTTTTTCGAAACAATATTCTGGAAGCAGCGGTTCCCCGTTGTGTTAATAGGAATTATAGTTTTATTTGTGTTTATACTTGGAGTAAGAATATATATATATATATATATGGAGAGGTACCTTTGCGGAACAGTGTAGTATTGTTTACTTTATACTGACTCGAATAGAAAGAGACAAAGATATGTTAAAGGATGTTGGATAGCCTATTAGTTACCGCTCACGTGGAATTCGGACATTTTTAATAAACATATTTGAACACATTGCACAAAACAATATCAATACACCATTAAAATGATTTATAAAGTTAAAATATCACACAAACACTATTAACAGAAGGTTTGTCAAAATAATGATGGAAAATTTTTGTTGATTTTATGTCTTTATATCATTAAAAATGTGAAAATTCTAAAGTTCGGTCAAAAATATTTAAAACTGTTGAAATACCTCTGAAAAGTGATGTTTTATGATCTTTGTTTGGTCTTATTTGAACATTCACGCATAGCACATATCACCATCATGTTTGATTTATTTGTATCAACACTGCAAGTATTTTAACCAATACAAATATAGGAAATAACCTCAAAATTCGTTGATGTAAGTTATGCTTAGAAGTGTTGCAATATTATGTGGAGCCTTTTCTTGTCTCTTTCTCTCTCATGGTATACGACGTAAAATCCGGAGAAAGTGATTTATTGTAAATTCGAATTAGTTGGGTAAAAATATTTAGCTCTCTCTCCATGTTTATTCTAACTCCAAGGTTAATATTATATTGTGATTTAATTTAAAATAAATACGGTTGAGAAGTTGTGGTCTATGCGCCCCCAGCTCCCAACCCCTGTGCATTCCACCCTAGAAACAAATGGCCGAGTCTGATCTATACTTTTTTAACAATAAAGAGATCTATGGTGCCTAGTTTTCGGTACATTCGGCATTTCTATTGTGCCCCGAGAAAGTAGCTGTACGCGGGGGGCGAGGGGGGCACTTGCATAATTGAGTTCGGATAGGAACATGGAGCCTTTGTTGGCTAGAACCGGAGTTGGCCAGGACGGGGACGTTTTAACAGCTCGGTTCATTGTGAACGCTGGTCAGATTAACTGGATTTCAGCATTTACATAAATAAATTTCAGTTTAAATTTCTAGATACAAGCTTTTGAATCCCAACGGAATGCTTCCGAATAAAAGCAAACATCACTATTGTTATTAAGGGTCAGCACTAAAAAATGACACCAAACGTTACTTTCTAGCATTCTAACACAAGCAATCCTAAAAATGATCTATCTGAACACTTTTTATAATTTTTAAAATTCTATGAAAAAATTAATAAAATGTCAGTAAAAGGTGCATTTTTTAAACCAGAAAAGGCATTTTTGAACGTTTTTGCTAAAATTCTAGAATACTTTTCATAAAGAACTTAAAAGATTACTGTTTATAATTGTAATCACTGGAAACCTCAGACATTATTCTAACTATCCATATAGAATTAAAACATGAGACATTTGTAGTATTGCTTCTACTAGAAAACCAAAAAGTGTCTATATTTGGGTGCTGACGCTTAAAATTAGTATTTAAAACGTGTTTTGAACGGGCGGTGTGTAAATATAATAATGCAACAACATTTCAATAGAAGTAAAACAACCATTAAAACTTTACGCGTTATTGAATTTCCTACAAAATTTTCGTAATATGTATATTTATTTTTGAAGCACTAGAAATAAATAAAGCGATTAAAATTAATAGCCATATTTTTAACGATCAGTTAATTTTGTCCAGTAGTCCAATATTAAGTATATATAACTCGTAAAATTTCTCATTATTCTGTAAGGTTCAGCACCCGAAAATACACGCTTCCTGGTTTTCTAATACAAGCAATAGTACACATTATTTATATGTTAATTACATGCGGGTAGTTAAGAAAATGTCTAAGGTTTCTTGTGAATATAGTTTTTAAACAGTAATGTTTTAAATTCTTTATAAAATGCTTACTGGAATTTTCAAAACTGCCTAAGCCGGTTTTCCAACTGCACCTTTTACTGACATTTTAGTATTTTTTTAATAGAATTTGATAGGTTAGACATTTTTCTAACTGCCCATAGAACATTTATAAATAGATCATTATTTGTAGTATTGCTTGTATTAGAATACTATAAAGTGACGTTTAACGATATGTTCGGGTGCTGAGGCTTAATCACCTTCTCAGTTGACATTTTGCCTCTTTCATTTTACATTATATGCCTCTTAATCTTTGTTTTAATTCAAATGTTATTCTATTGTTTTCTCATTGTTCTCTTATTTTATTTTATATTGTTTTCTCCCTCTGTATGTATATATAACTTTGTATTTATATATTTTTTAAGAAAGACAAACATTCCCCGGTCACGAATAACCTGATTAACTAACCAACTAACTAATCATCACGCCGTTCCCCGTCAAGGGTAAGCAGAGAGGACGGACCGCCATATAACTCTGTCTCGGCACACACTCCTTGCTTCATTCACATTCATTGATAGTCTCATACATACTCTTCTGTTATTCTGACTCTTCACATGACCCGACTCAATAACCTGACAATATTTGAAAAACTCCTACTACCATCATAATAAGCGGAAATTGTTGCTTGTGTAATGATGGAGGACTTATAGCCAGTAGAGAAATTGAACCCCCGTCACCCGGGTGGAAATCCGACGCGCTTGTCCACTCAGCTACCGACCAGTTAAACTGTTTAGTTGTATGATTTATTTTTGAATGCATTTATTTAATTTTACGTTTTATGGTTCGTATTTCATATTCAACTTTTCCCACAGAATAAAACCATTAACTTAGTTACTAAATATTAGTCTTGACCACACGGAACTGAATAAGGTAAATTGTTGTCTTGTCCAAAGCTTTTTACCTAAGTACAGGTGTCAGGCGGGGATGGAGTATGTCACCGAAGTTAATTAACCTGGACATAGATCGACTAAGCCAACTATTAACGGTAACTAAAATTAAATGTCACCTTGGTAACAGTGAACCATATAAGCCACGCAGACGACATGGTGATATAACGCTATTTACAAAGGCATTAGGGAGGCTTTCGGAGACTTGCGAGAAATATCCACCCAAGGGAACGTAACATAATTAATAATAATCGTGTCAAACAAGTCTGACAAAGAATCCGACAAGCCTCCATCTCTGTGCATCAATGGAAAGCGTTACAGGAAGAGCTGTTCAATATGTTGAACTGCTGACGAGCATACCATCGTATATTAGCAATTCAACACGCCTATGCGACGAATGCAACAGCTGGGAAACAGATACTCCGATGTCGCTGATATATTTAACACGTCAATATCAAACTATAAGTCGAATTTAGTACAGTTGTTGTCATCTGACAGAACAAAACTAATAGTTAGACCTAATATTAAATATTATTTTTTTCTTTCTTTTACAATATTTTTGAACCTGTTATTAATTAAATATTATTAGTTATTTTCATCTACAATATTTTCTATCTGCTGTTCAATACTCTTTTTTATTTTTATTTTACAATATTTTTTTGAACTAATGAGGTTATTGTTTTTAAAATAAATAAAAATGTTAACATTTAATAAAAGCCTGTAACGGTCGTAAATAAATAAAAAATATTATCGTACTAGTGTCCCAACTGCTCCCAACCGTCTGAAGTCAGTGAGACTGGTATCTTTAAGTGGGGTATGTTGTGAGGCTGAAGATAATTGGGAGGATAAGGAGATGTAGAAAAGGAAGGTTGGGAAGCACCGGTATATCCAGACCTGTTCACCAAACACTGCTAAAGCCATTAAAAGCAAGGCTTAGATTCTGAATGGTGGTCTTTCACCTGGGCGATACTTGGAGTATCTACCATTCTGGAACGTGCCGCAAATATACTTTACGTGTTTTTTGTATGAATTAAATGTGTTTTGTCACATAATAATTTGTAAAAAAATGTTTTCGCAGGCCGGGCTTGATCCTGCGACCTCTGGATTCGTGGGCAAAATCAAATAGGCCACTTCACCTCCCTCCGGATCGTACGTTTGATTTTTACGTTCAGGGCGGAAATGTCAATATTAAAAGTGTTTTGTCGGTTGGCATTTCATATTCTGTAGTCGTGAGATTTGACTTGGCTTCTTTTGCCGTAGTTGGTGATAGCGCTGCATTTTCGTGTTAATGGGTCATTTCACGCTAAGCGATGCTCGAATTGTGGAGTTACACTTGTTGAGTCTTTCCTTGAAGTCGGTGACCCAGTGTCCCAGAGGGGCGGATCTTTGAATGCAGTTTTTATAAAGCGAGCGCTGCAATATCAAGGGAGCCCAAAAAAGCTCTAAAAGCGTTCTTGCAGTGCGCTCGTAGTTTTGTATATATGTAGCTTACTTTTAATAACACCATTGTTTTTGTTTTAGTCGTTTACCCAGAATGATTAAAATAAAAATATTGTTCACATCTGACGGCCTACGTGATCGAGTGGTGTGACGCTAGACTACGAATCGAGAGGTCGCGGGTTCAAACCCGGCGTGCGCAAATAATGTTTTAATCATTTAATATGTGTCATTACGCATTTAATTAACATAAAATAATATATGGTATATTTGCGGCACGTTCCAGAGTGGTAGATACTCTGTACCGCCCTGGTGAAATACCAACATTCAGAATTGAAACGTTGCTTGAAACGACTTTAGCCCTGTTTGCTGATTTATTTATTTATTTATTTATAAATTAACGGACTAAAGTCAATTACAAAAATACATATAAAAACACGAAATATAAAAAGTAACAGAGAGAAGAAATAGCATATAAATTGAGATAAATGAAGCGATGACAAAAATAAGGCAAAATAAACAAGAGAACATTCAAGCCATGGTCTTAGTCAAAGTTTTTGGTAGAGTCGTAAAGAATGACGAAAATCATTTAGACTGCTGATTATACCCGTAATTAGTATTGTGATGATTGAGGAACTGGATAAGTTGCAACAGAGAAGGTGAGTCAATAAACAATTAATAATTTTGTAAAATGAAAATTAAATCGAAGTCTTTCCTGCGCTTTTCTAATGAAGACATTTTCAATAATTGTTCAATTTCATCATATGAACGCCTCTTTCTCGCCCCAATCTCCATGCAATACCGCGTAAGAAGCGATGTTGTACGGATTCAATATGATGAATATGAACGGTATAGAAAGGGACCACTATCATATTCTAAATGAGGGCGAACTAATGAGCAGTAAAGGGTTTTTAGAGTCTTTATATTCTTAAAGTCACATGCAATTCTATTGATGAAGCCAAGAAGTTTTAATGATTTATTAACTACATTATTAATGTGATCACGAAAGAAAGATTATAGTCTATAGTGACACCAAGATCTTTTATAGATCTGACGGTAGATAAGGAGACATATTTAATTTATAATTGAAGAGGATCGGTTTATGAGTTCTATGAAATGACATAATTTTACATTTATCAATGTTTAATTTTAGGCAGTTAGTTTCACACCATTCATTAAATGAATCAATATCACTTTGGAGAAGAATACAGTCATGAAAAGATTTTATTATTTTAAGGATCTTATTGTCATCTGCAAAAAGCCGCGAGGAAGAAAATACTTTAGCAATGTCGTTAATAAATATGTTAAAAGGAGGAGCTAGATGGGCACCTTGGGGTACTCCAGACGTTACTTTAATATTAATAGATTCAAAGTTATTAATTTTGACTCTTTGTTGTCTATCATTTAAATAAGATTTGAAGAAAGATAATAAAGGACTGATCAGATCTGAATATCCAAATACTTCTCAACTTTCCTCTTCCCTATCTCCCTCCCCCCGCCACTACCTTCAGCCTAACAACTTACCCCAATCGGGGATGCTATAGGGTGGCTCCAGACGGTTGGGAGCCTTTGGAAATCTTGTTCGGTATTCGTTGTAAAATGAATTGTCAAATTGTCAAAATTGTCAATTGCCTAAATAAAATTCAAACATGGGAATAGAACGCGAGTGTAAATTTTTACGTTTGAAAGCATTCAGTTTGAAGTTTCACCATCGAATTTCCCGTTTCACACAACATTATTCGAAGTAATTTATTAGCTCGGACACTGCGGCGGGCGGCCAATTAATCTCATGAATCGCCGATCACCAGCACCTACCTGGGGAAGGTGGCAGAGCCAGGCTAGTTATTATTTGCGCCCGGGTGCCTTTTCGTAAACACGCCCCCACATGACACCCCCCGTGGTCGAGCGGTTAAGACCGTCGACTACGAATCCAGAAGTTGCACCTTCAAATCCCGGCAAATAAACCTGGTCTGATAGTATTAATACGCCAAGCCGTCTTCTGTACACTATTCGTTAGATCGCCGTGTGGGCCGCTGATGTATGCAAAAACAGTACTGGTAATTTTCGCTCATGCGTAAAAAAGTTTGAAATTTTATTCCGATTAGGCTACTTCACGATTTACCCACTACTTCCCTTTCGACGTGTGTGTCAAGACTTAACTAGTTTTATTCAATAAATTTGTGTTTTATCACAAGTAATTAATACAAAATAATATATTGCACAATTGCGGCACGTTCCAGAGTGTTAGATAGTGCGTCACCCTGATGAAAGACTGGCATTTATTACCTAAATGTTAACATAATTTATTATGTTATAATATTGCCTACTGCAATATTTACGCACTCCCGAAATAGTTTTAGATTTTTCACGCCGTCGGGTTCAATTCCATTCAATTATTTATTAATTTAAAAAACATTACAAAATACAATCTCAAGACGTTTTTAAAGATACTTATGTAAAAAAATGTATATGGGGTGTACTAAAAACAGAGTAAATAGCATATATACTAACACAAGAGAAAGATAAATTAGTGATGAAAATGATATACATTTTCTAAAATTTTATAAATAAATCATATTTAATAGTTAACCTTTATGTGACTGAAAGGGTACCCGGGTACCCTTTTCGGTTTTCAACATAGATTTTTTTTATGTTCCAGTAAGTCTAACCGGCTGAAACTTTCCTGACTTCTCCACAATAGTGAAAATAAACAATTGAACATAACAGTTCGATATATATACGGTGGTATGTTAGCGGAAAACGCATAAGTAAATTTTCAACTTCTGATGACTGAAAGAGTACCCGTGTACCCTCATCTGTTTTAAGATGAATTTTAAGCTTGTCCGTATTTATTAATCATTTAATCTTATTTGAAATGATAAATATGATGTACTGTCGTGTTCAAAGTACATCACCTGTATCCTTAATACTATTTTTAAACACCTTTTTAATTAAAAATCCCAAGAAAATATGGTAATGGGTGAAATTCTTATCCACTTCCCCAAGTAGTGGACATGTATTACGTCATAAATGTGGTCCAGCAAACTTCAGCAAATGATGTACTGTAAAAGAAACCTTCATATCTATTTAAAAAAGGTGTATTTTTCATTTTAAAGCTGTTTAGGCAGTTTCACTGACCCAAAAAATGTCGATATCCGAAGGGATTCGATTCAACAGCAACAGCTGCGCCTGAGGCCAGCACTTCCGCCGCCGCTTCTTCGCTCCGACTCTGGTGGCCGGCAGGAAGGTGCGCGCGGGTGCCGATGTGACGGCGAAGCTCGGGCCTCGCTTATCGAGCTTCCGTAACGAATTGGGCGGCTGGCAGGAGGTGCCTTCGGCGCGGCGGGAAATCCGAAATGAGGCGGGGAAATTCAAAACGAAGGGATTAAAATTCGAACGGCGGCTAATTGCGACGCGGGCAATTACGGGATTGTTTCCGGCGCGGCGGGCGGGTAATGCGATTAGCCGCCGGCTGGTCCGGCGCGAGAGGCGCTGCGGGCTGGAGGTGGTGGCGCTGCGAGCCGTGATCTCGGAATCATCGGAGCTGGCTTTGCCGCCACACGCCGCCCGCCCTACGCTGCCCGCCCTACGCTGCCCGCCCTCGCCGACCGCCCGGCGGTGGCAGGATTGATCCCATTAGGATTAACGAAGTTATCACACCACGTCACGTCGAATTTGGCATTCAAAACGCCACTGGACGCGAAACCAATATATCATTAAATATATTGAACAATTATTAACACATTGCAGTCACAACTACTGTCAAATTTCGTCACATTTATTGTAACCTCTGAGCAATAATATACAGGAGGGAGCGCTTCTGTAGTCAGTATTGATGATTTTTGCCTGACTCGGGTGTAGCTAGGGCTAGGACTAGGGTATTTATACATCCATTCATAGCACATGTCGACATAATGTTTTTGTTGGTATAACCACTTTTTCACAGTATTGTTATAAACCAAAATATAAGATATAACCTATAAACTATAAACCGTTAAATTCTGTCTTATGTCGCATAATAAAAGGTAGTGGGCGGAGACGCGGGAGACGGAGAACATGCTTACATACTGAATGGTGATGTTATATTATGTGAGAACTTGTTTTGTCTCTTTCTCTCACACGGTTTACGATGTAGAAACCCGGAGAAAGCGATCATTTTTTTATATGACTATTTTTCCATCCAGTTTTTAACTTTTTTCTAATGAATACAGCACAAGAGTCCCAACTGCTTCCAACCATAGATATGGCCAATGTGACTATGGCATCCTTACTTGAAGTTTGTTGTGAGGCTGGAGGTAGTGGGGAGGGGAACGAGATGGGAAAGAGAGAGGTCGGGAAGTACCTGGCTATTCAGATCTGGTCACCAAACGCGTCTGAAGCCATTTCAAGCAACGTTTCGATTTTTAATAGTGGTATTTCACCAGGGCGATACTTATCTACCACTCTGGAACATGCCGCAAATATGCTTTATTTTATTTTATATGAATTAAATGTGTCATGACACATATTAATTAAATAAAATATATCTGCGCAGGCCCTGGTGAATGACCACCATTCAGAATTGAAACGTCGCTTGAAATGGCTTTAGCCGTGTTTGGTGACCAGATCTGAATAGACATGTACTTCCAAACCTTCCTCTTCTCCATCTCCTTCCCTCCCCACTACCTTTAGCTTCACAACATACCCCATTTGGGGTGCCATTATCACACTGGCTCTAGACGGTTGGGAACAGTTGGGACACTTGGGCGGTATTAACAATAAAAAATATAAAATGATAATAATAAAACAGGTTTTCCCCAGTTGCTTTCGTTGCTTTTTTTTATAGTGAATGCCGCACAAGAGTCCCATCTACTCCCAACTGTCTAGAGCCAGTGGAACTATGGCATCCCCAATTGGGGTATTTTGTGAGGCTTAAGGTAGTGGGGAGGGGAAGAAGATGACGAAGAGAAAGGTTAGGTAGTACCTGGCTATTCAGATCTCGCCAAACACGGCTAAAGCCATTTCAAGCAACGTTTCGATTCTGAATGGTGGTCTTCCTCCAGGGCGAGTATCTACCACACTGTTTATTCTCTCAATTGAAGTTAGAATTCTTTCACACGAATGCAAACAGATGGGTTTTTAATAAACGCGTCCTTATTTAAACCGTATTCACGTTTCGTTCTACGTGACACGTGTCATGTCATGTCACTTCGCTGATGATTTTCTCCATATGTATATTGCTATGAATATCGCCATATGAATACCGCTATGAATACCGCACCCAATACTCTATGAATACCGCTCTACGATACCCAAAAACATCATCTATACTTAGGGACTTGCCAGTACAACCCGTTGCATTTAATATAAAAACCTTTTTTTTAAATTACCCTTACAACTCGGTACAACAGTTCAAATCTGATGCAAGTCCAAAATACTACTTTTCGAGCTATCACATCATGGACTTAATATGAATTAATGATTAAAAAACCTAACTAACCCAACTAAAACCGTGTCCAGCAGCAGTAAGCAGAGAGGATGGACCGCCACCCAACTATGTCTTGGCACACACTCCATGCTTCATTCACATCCATAAATCGTTTCATATTTATTATACTGTTCTATTATTCTGACTCTCAACATGGCCCGACTCAAGTATTTGATCCACACAATCGTGCCATGTCTTCCTCGGGCGTCCTCAACTTCTTCCATTCACTTTCGCGTCATTCATTCTTCTCACACTCATTTCTTCGTTCATCTACTCTACATGTTCAAACCATTTAAGCATTCCTTCTTAATTTTATTCATTACGCTTACGTTAGCCTTGCATTCTTTCCGGATATCCACATGTTTAACACGGTCGTACACAAGGTTCAAATTTCTACAGCATTCAGTCTACTTTCATCCTTCCTCTGCCAGTTCCATGCCTCACTGCCATACATCAGGGTTGGTATAAGCACTCCATTGTGGACTGCTAGCTTCGCTTCTTTGGACATTTTTATTTTCTGTTATTTAATATTATTTTTTTCTTTTCTTTTACAATATTTTTGAACCTGTTATTTATTAAATATTATTAGTTATTTTCATCTACAATATTTTGTATCAGCTATTCGATACTCCTTTTTATTTTTATTTTAGAATTTTTTTTTTCATTAATGAGGTTATTGGTTTTTTTTTCAAATAAAAATGTTAACATTTGTTCAAAAGCCTATAACGGGCGTAAATAAATTAATTAATATCACGTAATTTGTATCGAATTCATTCATTTGAAATTAGTCGCAAAGATGCGTCCCGGATACCACCCCGGGGTGTCGGTTGACTGGCTGTTGGGTGCCGGCTGTCGTTCGGTTGCCTAGTCCCAGCGGGTGCCAGAGGCGGCCGGCCGGGTGGTGCTGGGAGGTGCTGGGAGGTGCTGGGTGGTGCCGGGTGGCACCGAGGGCGCTGGTGCGCTGCTCGCTGGTTCTGCCTCACCATGACAACGCGTCAGGCGGGGGGCGTGGCTGGCGTGACGTCACGGGCCCGGGAAGGTGTGCTGGGGGGCGCCTTCCCCTCGCATGCACCCCTGCCCGGCAGCCCCGAGAGGTACACATGTTTGGAATGTGTGTTTGAAGCCAGCGCTAATTAATTCACATCGATAGGAAAAATCGAGCACAAAGAGAATATGATAATAATTTAAATCGTTTCATTAAATTTCATTATGATAAAGGAGTTTGACGACCTCACTGAAATACTTAAGTGTCTCGTGTAAACAAATAATACACACCTCTTTCAAAGTGAATACCGCACAAGAGTCTCAACTGCTCCCAACCTTCTGGAGTCAGTGAGACTATGGCATCCCCAATCGGGGTATGTTGTGAATCTGAAGATATGGGGAGAAGAAGGAGTTGGGGAAGGTCTGGATATATGGTACTTGTCTATTCAGATCTAGTCACCAAACACGACTAAAGCCATTTAAAGCAACGTTCCGATCCTAAATAGTGGTCTTTTATCAGGGCGATACTTACGTATCTACCACTCGTCTCGACTGTGTCCAATTGGGGTATGTTGTGAGGCTAAAAGTTGTGTGCAGGGGAAGGAGATGGGTAAGAGGAAGGTTGAGATGTACCTGGCTATTCAGATCTGGTCACCAAACACGGCTAATGCCATTTCATGTAACGTTTGGATTCTGAATGGTGGTCTTTTATCAGGGCGATACTTACGTATCTACCTTTGGAGTAATAATATATGGAGAGAGAGCTAATTTTTTTACCCGACCCATACAAATTTGAGATAAATCACTTTCTCCAGGTATTTACGTCGTACGCCATATGGAAGAAAGAGACAACAAAATTTCCCAAATTATCACACCGCTTTAAAGTATTGTTAGAATGTTTTTAGTGTCCCGCATCTCTGTTAACTCCACCCACACGTTTTTATATGCGACATAAATGGACGTAATTCAACGGTTTTTTAGGTTATATGCTATATTTTTGTTTATAACAATACTGTGTAAAAGTGGTTATACGAATTAACAAAAACATTATGTCGACATGTGCTATGAATGGATGCATAAATACCCTAGTCTTAGTCCAAGCCACGCCCAGATCTAGCCGAGTCCAGCAAAACTGACTACAGCAGCGCTCTCTCTTGTATATTATTGCTCTGAATATCTACCACTCTGGAACGTGCCGCAAATATGATAAAAATTATTTTGTATTAACCGAATGGAAAATAACACACATTTACTAAATGAAGTTTATTTGCGTACGTCGGTATGTGAACCGGTGATCTCTGGATTTTAAGTCGATCGTCTTTATCACTCGACCACGGAGACCGTCATAATAATACCCTCTCGTGATAACAAATGTCTTAATAGATTTTTTCCATTTCTTGCAGCTTACATTGTACAAGGTGAAATACGTAACTGCAGAGTAAAGTAAAAAACAAAATTAATTATTATTTTTAATTTTGTAACTGTTAATTAATGGTGGAATTCCTAAAAACAAATACTAAATAAAAACAAATTTTCAACTTTATTCCACTTTTTTTATTTTTTTACTATATATATTATCATATATATATATATATATTGATTTACGTATAAAAACTTTACGCTTCATTGTAATATTGATTATTGAATGAATATTAACCTTCTTCTTAGTGTGCTAAATTACTCTTCGCGTTCCGGCGCTGTGTAATCATTACACAGGTAAAAATTTGCGATTTCAAATCAGAAAAATAAGGCTATTCATAGCCAATCGATGAATTAATCGTATTTGAAGAAAAAATCTCTAAAATCTGAAGCCAGTATTTATTATGGTTTTAGATTTATTAAAGTTATTATAAGCATTGTGTAGTCGTTAAACATCATAGTTACGGAAGGGTTAAAAATCTTCAAAAATAAGGAAAAAAAAAAAAAAACACAGAAAATTTTAAAAAGATCCGGGAGAGGCGCATTAACCAAAGTTACGTCTTTCATATGTGATTTTTTTTCTTTATTAGTGGCTTTGTTATTCTTTCCGTTTCTTTTTTAAGAATCATTTCTTTAAAAGCACACGTTTACTTGAAATTTAACTTTTTATTATTCAATCTCTCTTTTCCCAAAAAGCCACGCTTCAACTCATCGGTAATTCCGCGCTAAGCATTACGCGGAATTGTTTCTCGAACGAGCCGAGTCTCCTCGCGCTCTGTTCGAGAACATTTCACCGGTGGGCATGGCAACGGCTACAGCCTCTTTCAGCAGAGGATGTAACGATGTGAAGAGCGCCCTCGGCACAAAACGGATTATCCCCGGAGAGCAGTGAGCGCGGGGGGGTACTTGCTTATATTAGCAAATAACTAGTTATCTCGGGAAGGTTGGAAATTTTAAACAGCATCCCTCTTACGGAATATCTCAAACATTGACGGTACATACGAGGATGGTGAAAATAATACCCTGTATTCTTCCAGATATAATTCAATGAGTGTTTACTCTGGCAATGCATGCCACTTGTTTGATATTTGAGCAGAGTCAATTTGACTTTTTTTTAAATCTATGAAATTTATTTTTACTGTCTTTTAATAGATGTTTTACGCGAGACCAATCGAGTTGTAGAAACTCGTATAAAATTACAAAAACTCACATAATGATTAATAACACAAATAAAACCAACGGCGCTCGACTGTGAATCCAAAGGTCGCGGGTTCAAACCTGGCGTGCGCCAATAACTTGTATTTAATTAACGTGTGTCGTAAAACATTAAATTCATAAAAAATAATAAAAAACTATATTTGTGGCACGTTCCAGAGTGGTAGATACTCTAGGTATCGCCAAAGACCACCATTCAGAATCGAAAAGTTTCTCGAAACAGCTTGAGCCGTGTTAAGTGACCAGATCTGAATAGCCAGGTACTTTTCAACCTTCCTCTTCCCCATATTCTTCCCCTCCGCACTACCTTTAACCTCACAACATGCCCCGATCGGGGAATTCATAGTCTCACTGGCTCTAGGTGGTTGGGAGCAGTTGGGACTCTTGCGAGGTATCTACTATGGTATATAAAAAAGCAAGAAACACAAAGAGAGATTATCGCCGGATCCACCATATCTTCAAACTGTGCAAAAACATAGGCGTCATCTCCGGAGGGGCGCCATGAAAATAAATATCTATTTAAATTTACTTAAAACATTCCCTAAATCATTTAAAAACTACCCACATCATTACTGTGCATTCAACGGCTATCGAAATAGTATAGAAAAAAGTTTTTTTTAAATTAACATGCATTCCTTGCTTCATGCACATTCATGACTCTGACTGTCAACATGGCCCGACTCAAGTATTTCTTCGATTTTTAATTTATCTTCCCTAAACGGGAGTTCCAGACGTGTTCTTCCATTTATTTTTCGCGTCATATTTGAACATTCACACTCTTTTCTTCGTTACAGTCTTCTATACAAATGCCTAAACTATCTAAGCGTTCCTTTCTTAATCATATTTCTATCAATTTCATCATGTTTTTGGGTGCATTGTTATTTTTGGGGGCATTGTTATTTTTTATGTCATTGTTATTTTTTATGTCACTGTTATTTTATATCTGATATAAATAAATAAATAAATATTCATTGAGCTTACAAAATTAATTCTTTCCAATATCCACATTTTAAAACGGTAAGTTACGAATTTTAATAACAAGGATCTCATAGATACATTTTTTAAGTCTACTTTCATCCTTCCACTGCCAGTTCCGCGCCTCACTGTGCCACATAGCAGGGTTCGATCGAATCATATATTGCGAAACGATTTTACCTCAAATTCACCTTTTTTTGCGCTAACAGCGTTATTTTTAATTGAAATAAAATCTGAAGCGTCATTTTGCGAAGGTACGTTTTAGTAATTTTTTTTACCATCAAATTAATCCTGTTTTTTAATGGTCATTTTCATTAAACAAAAGTTGTGTATATAATCTCGGAGATGGATTCAAAAAACCCGATATTTTCCTATAAAACCATTTCCGTTGTTAAACTGAATTGAGACCCCTGAGGCGCGCGTGCGTTAAAACCATGTTTAACCGTCTTAAAAATGTAGATATCCAAAAATAATGCAAGGCTGATGTAAGAGTAATGAATAGCATTTTAAAAACGGACGCTAAGACGGTTTGGGCATGTGCGCGGACGAACAAAGAAAGGAGTGTGAGAAGAATATATGACGTGAAAGTGAATGGAAGAAAAGTCTAGGACGCCCGAAGAAGACATGGCACGATCAAGTGAATCAAATACTAAAGTCGGGCCATGTCAAGCGTCAGAATAACAGTAGAGTATGTATGAGATGGTGTACGAATGTGAATGAAGCAAGGAGTGAGTTTTTATTTAAAAAAAACCGTTCAAAAAAACGTTTTTCCGTACTATTTCGATAATCGTTGAATGCACAGTGATGTTGCCAGCGCAATAAAAAACATAAGACATATACACAGTTGTGTGACGGTCCATCCTCACTGACTACCCCTGCGGAGAAACGACGCGATGGTCTGTCAGGTAGGTAGTTGAACTTTATTAAAAAAATAATGAAAAATGTAAATCGTTATGTATTTTTTTTTTTACATTTAAATAGTAACACTTTACTTTAACATAAAATCTTCATGCATAATATGTTAAGTTGAAAAAGTTTTTTTTTTCGCAAGGGCTCTAATATTTCCCGGATTAAAATCAAGTACGCGTTCGTCCCTTAATATTCATTTACAATTAGCATTGTGGAATATTGCCTTGCTTTTCCTCCCCCATCCTTCCTTCCTGGCCTTCCCTTTACCACCTCCTCCTAACCCCCTCCCCCATCACATGCAGTCCCCCATGCCAGATTTTCCGCCGCCACTGCTCTACACATGTTTAAAGGGTAATATTTCACTCCGAACATGCTTCAGTGACGTGCATTGGCTACGTGATAAAACTTGCTAACAAACTCTAGCTTGTCGGATATGCAGAATGATTTGTATTTTCGCCGGGGTATATATTTTTTCGCAGTTGGCGTATTTTCAAAAGTAAACTTGGTCGGTTCCAAAAAAATTAAAAATAAATTGGCTCCTTCGAGATTTATTAGCGCTGAGTAGCTTTTAAGTTTGTTCAAAAAAACTTATTGTGAATAACAAAAATATATTTTGATTTTAGATTTTACGATTCGCTTTATGTTGCTTATTCACGTTCTTCCAATTTGGGCGTGGCAAACACTACGTGACAGGACGGGTTAATGTTTGAAGAGTCACAATACCAAGACAATATTTCATTTTTATACAATTCTCTAAATTCATTAAAGGCATTTTTTTTACGGTTACATCACTTCGAAAAATATGTCCTACAGCAGTGTTTTAACTCGAATGTTGAAGATTTTATTTTAATAAGCGCCAAATAAAATCAAGCTTTGAATTCTGATGGTAAAACGTAAAAAATAAACACAATAATTTCAATGTTTACCCACACAAACTCCACGCAGTCACTTTTTTACTCTGTAAGAAAATACAATTGGATCTCTTTACTGCGCTGCCATCTTTATTGCTGCATTCCGCGCATCGCTGTAAATTACGCCCTGCGAATTTTAATAAACCAAAATTAATCATCAATGTTAATGATTTTTAAGGTATTTCACGAAGATTTTTAATACGGTAGCATACTTGAAGTAACAATATATGAAGAGGGAGCTAATTATTTTTACCCAACCTATACAAACATAACGGGATAAATCACTTTCTCCGGGTTTTTACGTCGTACACCATGAAAGGGACAACAAATTTTCCCGAAGTATCACACTGCTTTAAAGTATTGTTAGAATGTTCTTCGTGTCCCGCGTCTCCGTTGACTCCGCCCACATGTTATGATACGCGAAATAAATTACATAACTCACCGGTTTATTAGGTTACATGTTATGTATAAATATATTTATTTATTAATTTATATACGCCCTCATGGGCTTTTACATAACATAGACATAAAATAAAATAACAGTGACATAAAAATAACAATGACACAAAAAAATAACAATGCACCCAAAAAACATGATGAAATTGATAGAAACACTAGTATTTTAGAAAGAGGTATGCTATTATAATAATAATAATAATAATAAAAGTTTTATTCCGGAAGGTATGCAGGAGTAGTGCAATGCAATACCTTCCATAATTGATATCAATACATTGTAATAATAATAGTAACAAAATAATAATGAACAGAAATTCATAAGAAATAAATAAATAAGTAAATAAAAAAATAAAAAATATATGAAAATAAAATAATAATAATGATGATAAAAAAGTAAAAAATAAATAAAGAATGTAAGTAAGAAAATATTAATGGAGTATATTAGGCCTCTACCAAAACGCCATCAAGAGGGAGTCCATCCTGGCAGCGTTAAGATTGATAAATAATTTACTCCAATGCGGGTATTTGAGTTCGGGATCTGACGGGATTCCATGATGAGGTTATTTCTGAGATGTAAATCCTTTCCCGCACCCTGGGTTGCAAATCCTGGAACTCGCCCCTCGGTGAACATACCGGAAGTACTGCGTGCCTGAACATCATGCGGTAGGCGTTGTTGTACTGGACCGAAGCCTTTCCATGCTACTCTTCTTAAAATTGGTCCAGAGCTCGCACGTTAGGCAGAACGCCAGGAAGAGTGTCCTTTTCAATGGACTACAGAGCCGAAATCTCTACTGAGCATGTTTGATTTCACAGGTTCTCCTTTAGAACGCCCTCATGGGTTTTTTTACAATGCCGTTTTTAGCATAAATCATAAAATCAGGAGGATGACATAAAAAATATCGTCTGCATAGCTCACATTATTAAAACACTGTCCTCCGATATGGCAGCCCACCTTAGCATTATTTAATCTATGGGTCAGTTCTTCCATATAAATGTTAAACAATAATGGGGACATGCACTTGTCTAACTCCGCTTTTCAGATGAAAAGGTTCGGAAAATCCATCTTTCCACTTTACCAGGTTTTCTTGTTGCCGGTGCCAAGTGTTGAGAATGTGGACGACCTAGCCTTCTTGTAACTAGATTCAGTGCAGTTGAATATATCTACTATTTCAGCGATAGAATTACTCACTGCACGCAATCTAGGTACAAGCGAGTATTTAAATGACTCAGTCCTGATATTATTGTTACATTTAAAAAAAAATTTGGATCGAGTGGATCTGTTAGGTACATATAAGGTAATTAAGCTAAGTAAATCAGGGCTGTCTATAATACCATTAACAAATTTAAAAATAAAAGTCAAGTCGGAAACAAGCTTCCTGTCTGAAAGTGTTAGTAATTTTAATTCTTTCATTAAATAATTATAATTTATGTTTTCAACAGGTAGACCGAGTTTGCAGTTAATGTATCTTAGAAATTTATGTTGCAACTTTTCAATGGAATCAGAGTGGATTTTAAAGTGAGGGGACCAGACAGAAGAATTATATTCGACTTGACTTCGAACTAGTGAAGAGTACAGGACTTTCAATGTAGAAATATATTTTTATTTCACTGGCATTTCGAAGAATAAAGCCTAGCAATTTTAAACCTTTACCTGTTATTATATTGATATGTGAGAAAAAATTTAACTTAGAATCGAAAGTAATGCCGAGATCATTAATTTCATTGACAGATTTAAGGGAAATATTATCAATTTTATAATCATAGTCGAGAGGGTGAGTAATTCTAAAAAATCTGATTGACTGACATTTACTAATATTTAAAAAAAAGTTGGTTAAGTTTACACCAATCATGTAACTTATTTAAGTTAACTTGAATGTGAGAACAATCATCTGTGGTTTTTATGAGTTTGAAGAGTTTCAGATCATCTGCAAAAAGCAGCACATGCACATCGTTATCAAATACATTAATTATGTCATTTACAAAGAGCAGAAAATATAATATAAAATATATTGTTAAAATATATTTTAACAATACTGTAAAAAAGTGGTTATACGAAAAAACAAAAACAATATGCCGACATGTGCTATGAATGGATGTATAAATACCTTAGCCCTAGTCCTAACCACGTTTAGGTCTAGCCGAGTCAGGCGAAAATCATCAATACTGACTACAAAGCGCTCCCTCCTGTATATTATTGCTCTGAGAGTGTAATTGTTATCATAATTTTCTTTCAGGCAGTCAATTAGGGTTTGATTCTCGGCTGTGGAAATTTTTGTTTTCAATTTTTTTATTATTATAATACCCTATGATTTTCACGGGTCTGCGCTAGTAAATAAATAGAGCTGTTGTTATTGTTCTGCCTGTGAGATCATAAATTTAATCCACTTTTAGGTCCAATCCAATTTAGTTTTCAAGAGACATCATTCCGTAACTCATGCCCTCCTATCTCTACCTGGCAGGAGACGTTAAATTAATGTGTTTACTGTTTACCTGCACACTCACTTTTACAAGGTACCCAAGTCTAACAAACTACTGCCCGGCTTACTACTGACTCCAAGCCCCAAGGTGGCCGCTTTTACGACAGAAATAAACAACAAATGAAATAGAAATGTCCAAGACATATATTTTAATAGTTCATCTAATGATAATTTTCTCACCGATTTTGCTTTACAAAACAAAACAAAAATACACTCGGATTTTTTATTGTTGATTTCATGGATTCTTTCGTAAGCCTTCAACTAGCTGGGGCTTCTTCAAATACTCCTCATAATACCGTTCTGACTAGTACTGCGCCTCATAGGCCTTATCACTTTTACTTTATTTTATATGAATACTGCACTAGAGTCTCAACTGCTCCCGACCGTCTAGAGCCAGTGAGACTATGGCATCCCCAAACAGGATATGTTGTGAGGCTGAAGGTAGTGGAGAGGGGAAAAATATTGGGAAGAGTAAGGTTGAGAAGTACCTGGCTATTCAGATCTGGTCACCAAACACGGTTAAAGCCATTTCAAGCAACATTTCGATTCTGAATGGTGGTCTTTCATCAGGGCGATACTCAGAGTATCACCATCTGATGGTTTCATTTGTTTGACTGAATTTAAGGTTATATAAGTGAGTTCTTAGGGAAGAGGTCTTAACTGGATAAAAAATCCTAATCAAGAAAAAGATGTACATAAAATTACTTACTACTGTTAAAAAAGTGTATATCTGTAATTCCATTTTAAAAAAACTTTGGATTAAGATAGTAAAACATAAAAATAGAACATAAAAGCACAATGAAAATGAAAATCAAAGAAAATTATGCTTCACAAGTTTTTTCCCACACAAATTCTATGCAGTCCCTTTTTAAAACTGTAAACAAACCAAATTGAATCTCTTTACTGCGCTGACATCCTTATTGCTGCATACCACGCTTCGCTTCTACGACAGAAATAAACAAACAAACGAAATAGAAACGTCCAAGAAATATGCAAAATTGAAATAGAAAGGACCGTCGACATAATGGTTTTTGTATTTGTATAACCCCTTTTTCACAGTATTAAATATAGCATATAACCTAAAAAACCCTATCAAAACGTGTGAGCGAAGTCAACGGAGACGCGGGACACGAAGAACACTCTTACAATACTTTAAAGCGGTGCGATAATTTGGAAAATATCTGTTGTCTCTTTCTTTCTCATGGTGTACGACGTGAAAACCCGGAGAAAGTGATTTATCCCAAGTTTGTATAGGTTGGGTAAAAAAAATAAATTATAATTTATATAACTACTTTTTCACGATATTGTTATAAATAATATAGCATATAACCTGAAAAACCGTTGAGTTATGTCCTGTTATGTCGCATATCAAAAGGTAGTGGGCGGAGTCAACGGAGACGCGGGTGACATGCTTACATACCGAATGGTGGTGCCATATTATTTGAAAACTTGTCTTGTCTCTTTCTCTCTCACGGTTTACGACGTAAAAACCCGGAGAAAGTGATTTGTCGCAAGTTTGTATAGGTTGTGTAAAAATATTTAGCTATACCATCGTTACTCCAAGATTACACCACTAAAAATTGTAAGAACAACAACGGCATTATTAAATTATTTATACGTACTGAAAATAAGAATTATATATTTTATTTAAATTTTAGAATTTAACGTACTCACCTCAGATAACAGCCAAAATGATATTGTTGTTAAATCAAAATAGTTTAATTCGAATTGTTTAGCAATAGTTTAATTTGTTTATTTAATTGCATACGCACAAATGGACTCACATGTAAGGGTACATTTAACAGTGATACAAGTGAAAATTATTTGCTCATACGAAAAGTAAGAATAAGTAGTAAACAAAAGCATTCCATACATTGTATTTAATTTTTTAATTTTTTTTTAAAAAGTCAAACATTACCGGGTTACGATTAACCTGACAATATTTGACAAACTTCTACTACCATCGTAATAGGCGAAAGATGTTGCTCGTGCAATGATGGAGGACTTACCTAGCAGAGGAATTGAGCCCACGGGGCCCGGGTGGGAATCCGATGCGTTTGATTAATTAATATTGATTGAAGATATGTGATATTGTATCTACATTCCGTGCAGTTAAATACATCAGCCGCCTCTGCTTATGTATTACCAACTACATGCAATTTAGGTACAAGCGAGTATCTGAAAGACTCCGTTCTGACATTATTGTTACAACTAAATAGAATTTTGGAAGGTATTGATATATTGTGTCAAACGTTTTGGTTTATTACATAATATATTTTTTAAATAAACATTGTCTTCTAAAAACCATATATTTTTCATAAATTATGTTGATATTTCTAAAAATCTATTAAATTACTTTGGCAGTCTCTCAATTATCCTCTTGCATGCTTTTGTATATAAAAAAATCTTAAAACTTAATATATTTTTTAATTGTGAATACGAAATAGCTAGAAATAAATGTAATACTTATGTTTTTTTATGTATATATTTTTTTTTCTTTTTAAAAGACAAGCATTCCAGGGTTACGAATAACCTGACGATATTTGAAAAACTCCTACTGCCATCATAAGAAGCGGAAGATGTTGCTTGTGCAATGATGGAGGACTTAGCCAGCGGAGGAATTGAACGCACAACGCCCGGGTGGGAATCCGACGCGTTTGTCCACTCAGCTACCGACCGGTCGAATAATAATAATAAATTAAACAAATACATGTTTTTGCGCGCTACGTGACAATATGAAAACGATAATTTTATTACATAGTAATACATCACATTGATTGACATTCTAAAACTGACACTGAACTTGACACAATTTTAGTATTAAGGCCAGGCGCGCACGGGTGACTTTTGTCACGGCAACAGTTTCGTCACCATCTCCAAATCGATTGGAGTGTATGGAGTTCCGCGCAAGCAGCGACGTGACATTAGGGTGACTTTTTAGTTCCACTGGCTGGCGACTTTTGACTGACGAAACTGTCACCGTGTCTGTGGAGAGTACTCTTGTATGGGCGCTCGCGAACGGGTGACAAAATGTCATTCGGTGACTCATCCGCCTGTTCGAAATCTATTGCCTGAATGAAAAGGTGACAGGTGACAGTCACTCACCGTGGGCGTGCTTGATTGGAAGACAGTGACAGTGACAGCGGCGAAACTGTTGCCGTGACAAAAGTCACCCGTGCGCCTGGTAAGTGTGCATGGTTTTTTTTTAAATTTTATTATGAACCAACGCATAGTGAAATCTATGCTAAGTGTACCGAAAGGCTATAGGCAACTTTGGCGAGAGTTTGTCGGTTATCTAGGGTGGTGTTTTATCGCGGGTGGTCTATTAAGATGCGCCACCCCCCTACCCACCTCCTCGAAAAATGATTTAAATGCCTCCTCCTCCTCCTCCCGCTTTGATCTATTTAAGGTGACATCGATACAGAGTTTATTCACTTTCGCTCCCCCATACATATTAATGTGTATTACTTCATATAGTTTTTATTACTATTTTCATTATACTTACCACGTGATTGCCTAACCTAATAATAATAATAGTGAACTTATGCGCAGTTTTGTGATATTTCACCTCAAGTGCGCTTCATACTAAATTAATTATGCCAATAAAACTAACTTACAAGGAGAAAATAATACATAATATGTACAAAAATTAAAACTATCTGAAATCATAATCCTTATCATAAATCATGAGAGAAAAAGGTTCAGATATGGGTATAACAGTGCATGTGTACATCAACAGAATAAAAAAATAATTTACCAGAAGCTAAGGGTATAAAAATCCAGATGAAACGTATGAATTCATATTATCATATTTGTCAAATCAAAGAAAAGGAAATTAGATTGAGGACAGTTAAAATGTTAGTACTTAAAACACTAATATTCATGTATTATAAGTGAACGATTTTAAAAATGCAAACAGTGTAAATATAGCAAGTAACAAAAGAAAAAGAAATATTTGATGACAATGAGTATATGGTTTTCAGTCCTAATCGTCTGGACCCAGTGGGACTATGGCATCCCCAAATGTTGTGAGGCTGGAGGTAGAGGAGAGGGGAAGGAGATGGGTAAGATGACGGTTGGAAAGTACCTGGCTATTCAGATCTGGTCACCAAACACGGCTAACTTCATTTCAAGCAACGTTTCGATTCTATTGAATGGTGGTCTTTCAGCAGGGCGATACTTAGAGTATCTACCACTCTCGAACGTGCTACTTTGAACTCCTACAGCACGTTAAGAGAGGAATATAAACTTCACAGATTTTCCGGCTAAGCACTTCCGTTCCGAAGTGGGGTTTTAATGTCACCCCGGACGAGAGATGTGTGCGATATCCAGATAAATATTACTGAAATATTATGAATATACTTATCTCTAAGTATTACCAAAAACAAAAATGAATTATCATCTACTACTCTGATCCAATGAATTTTTTTATGTTTCAAATACAGCTAATTATAACTTTTTTATTTTATTTTTTTTTAATTTAAGTTTTGTTAAATTATTTTGATATAAGAACGCATTTATTCAACCCTGATATGACTGAAGAAAAGTATCCCTTTTTAAAATTGAAATAAAGGTTTCTTTTACAGTATATCATTTGCTGAAGTTTTCTGGATCACTTTTATGACGTAATACATGTCCACTACTTGGGGAAGTGGAGAAGAATTTCACCCAGTACCATATTTTCTTGGGATTTTTAATTAAAAAGGTGTTTAAAAATAGTATTAAGGATACAGGTGATGTACTTTGAACACGACAGTACATCATATTTATCATTTCAAATAAGATTAAATGATTGATAAATACGGACAAGCTTCAAAAAATTTTATAAAACACATGAGGGTACCCGGGTACTCTTTCAGTCACCAGCAGTTGTAAATTGTACTTAATCGTTTTCCGATAACATACCACCCTCCACATATCCAACGGTTATGTTCAATTGTTCATTTTCACTATTGTGGAGAAGTCGGGATGTTTCAGCCGGTTAGACTTACTGGAACATTAAAAAAAAACTATATTGAAAACCGAAGAGGGTACCCGGGTACCCTTTCAGTCACATAAAGGTTAATAAAGACGTATGGTTAATTTAAATGTTGATTGTCCAACTGAAAACTCACGATCACAATGTATTAAGATGTGTTTCATATACCCAATATATCACATTACGCATAAAGAATTTTTGCCTGCCGAAAAATGCGTTTTGTATACAGAATATATATGTCCTTCTATGCGCTTCCAAGTCAAAGGTTATAGCAAATCGCTAATTAGGAAATGACATTAGGCGAATAAAAGATTGACACTTTTTTTGACACAAAAGATATCTTTAGTAACATTCGTATTGTTTTCCGTAATAATAACCCATCACAATAAATTCACTGAAAGCTTTTGTAAATTTTGTGAGAAAGTCGAGAGATGTAGAGTCAGCGGAACCATATCGCCACCCCGAGTGGGCGACTTTGTGAGGCGGGTAGTGGAAGGGCTCTGTTAATATGGACAGATTAAATTAAGATGGAAAGGCGTCGACAACTCGTTCCACTTTCGAGTTGTTTTAACAGAGAAAGAGTAGAAAAACCGTCTTGTTTTCAATATGGAAGTTACCTACTTTAAGATGTTCTGATTTACAACAAATGATCTACTCTAGCTCTCTCTATTTCTCTTTCTCTTAAATTTGAACAAAACTAATTAGTAAAACTACCTCTTGACATGTTTTTGATCCGAACGATCTGAATACAGGAGAATAAAACTACCATATTACAAATAATTCAACACTCGCCACACACCAACATTAAACCAGCCTTTAATTCTGACATTCACCAGTACAAAACAAGATCACAAAATCTAATACACTTATCGTCATCATCTACTCACACTACTAAATTTGGAATAAGCTCCTTACAATACAACGCATAACCCAATGAATTAAAACTCCCAGATATTAGACGGATATTTTCTTAATAACTTGTGAATATCTTTCTTGATGTATTTATGATGTTTAATTAATCTCTACTCTTATGATTCCCTTTTTGATGTATTTACTCGCATGTTCCCTCTTATGTTTGTACTTGTAAAAATGTTATTCTTTTGTGTTTTATAATTTTGTCCTTCTCGGAATAAGTTTTATTTAAACTCTTTATGTGAATAGTATATCAAAAAAGGTATTTTTTGCATTTTATTATCATTTTTATAAATAAATAAATAGTTTTTTAAAATAATTCATTATTACTAAACATCAAACAATTTTCATGATAAAAAGGATACAAAATATAACAAAATAATAAATTGGTTATTTATTATGAACACATACTCGTATTTTGTGTTTTTGATTGGGGAACAAGGGCTGTGGAGAGTGGATAGAATGTCCATTAGTAATTGAATTTCAATGAGGGTCTGCCGGTTGGTTTGTAGGATGGTGGATAGTGGATGGTGGATGGTGGAATGGTGGGACCAACGTTTCAAAGGGGAGAATGAAATATTAAATTACACGAGAGTACACCTTCCTTATGTGCAATCCAAATTATAAAGCTTTCACAATAATGCATTGTGATTTATGCATGGTTCATCGCATTCGGCAAATAAAATATTTTTAGATTCCTATTAATTATTGCGTTTGCTTTACGAAACTGTAATCTATAGAAACCTTCGCAGCAGATTGATAAATCCTTGGACATAAATGTTGCTTTTTTTAAAACTAGGCTAAGTGTAAATAAAAAGGTGTATTTTAACGTTAAACCTCAGCACTCAAAAACGGCTTTAAACGTACAGACATAAAATACAAGACACGTCATATTTATACAAATCTTACGAAAAATGTAGCACCACCTAGTACCGTCATGTTTTTCGTTTAACCCGCTTATGAAAAGGATAGCCATTCAAAGAATATGTCTGCACGGATGAGATAGCTATATGAACGTCCCACGCTACTGTTATAATCGGGTATCGCGCCACTAGCCGTGGTTGTCTTCGACACACTTATGTATTTCCGCATTGACACCGTTTTCGAGTAGCTTAAAACCTTGTGAATAATTGTATCTATTGAAATAATGAAATTATAAGTGATTTGTGGGTAATAATGAATTGAAAAAAACTCCATGAGATATGTGTTTTGCTCCCGAATGATTTTTACACCTCTCAAGGTAATTTTTTCTCAGAAAGGAGCCTACAGTGACACGTTTGTGACAGCTGGTGACAGCTTGTCTGTCGAACGAATGTTTGTGTGATACTGAACGCAGTAAATCTCAGTTATGTCTCTCGGACTCAGTTTGGTGCATTCACGCGCGTTGACTCAGTAACGTATCTACATTATTTAATTCATCTAAGCTTAAACGTCACTTGGTAGCATTCTAATACAAGCAATACCATACATCTCGATCTAAAATTCTTTTTAAGTGTAACAATAATATCAGGACTGAGTCATTTAGATACTTTCTTGTACCTAGATTGCATACAGTGGGTAATTCTTTTGCTGAAATAGTAGATATATTCAACTGCAACGAACTAGTTACAAGAAGGCTATAATAGCACACCTCTTCCAAAAATACTAGTGTTAATTTAATTCATTGCTTTATCTCTAGTAACTTAGTTGTGTTTTTGTGTGCTAATCATTTAGTATGTGCTATTTCTGTATAACTGTGATTTTATACTATCTATTGCACAGTTTTGTAAAAGCCCATAAAGGCTGATTCACACCAACGTCCGGATCCGCTCAGTGCCGATATTGTTCCGCATGAGAGCTTATTGATATGGTATGAATATCGATCAAAGAGTATGTGCCAAGACAAAGTTGTATGGCAGTATATCCTTCTGCCCACCCTTGTGATATTTAACTACTTAAACTTGATTCACACCAGCGTCCGGATCCGCTCCGTGACGATGTTGTTCCACAAGAGAGCTTATTGATATGGTATGGAAATCAATCAAGGAGTATGTACCAAGACAAATTTGTGTGGCAGTATATCCTTCTGCCCACCCTTGTGATATTTAACTACTTAGTTAGTTAAATAATTATTTTGAAGTGTAAAAATACTTACATCGCAGATTTTTTTTTAAAAACCATTTTTTATCACTAAATAATATTTTTATTAATTATTAAAAATATTATTAAGTGATAAAAAATTCGTTAAAAAAAAATAAAACTGCGTTGTAAGTATTTTTACACTTCAAAATAATTATTTAACTAAATAAGTAGTTTAATATCACAAGGGTGGGCAGAAGGATATACTGCCATACAACTTTGTCTTGGCACATACTCCTTGATTGATATTCATACCATATCAATAAGCTCTCTTGCGGAACAATTTCGACACTGAGCGGATCCGGACGTTGGTGTGAATCAGCCTTAAAGGCGTATATAATAAAATAAAAAAATACTACAAATTCTACATGGGTAGTAAAAAACATGAAAAGATTTTCTTTTGAATAGATTTTTTTACTTTAATCATGAAAAAACATACTAAATTCCTGCAACAGGTGCAGTTTGAAAATCAGCGAAGGCATTTTCGAACTTTTTACCTAAAATTATTATTACATATATTCTTTTCACACTCCTTTCTTCGTTCATTCGCTCTACATGCGCAAACCATCTAAGCGTCCCTTTCTTGATCCTATTCATTACGCTCACATCAGCCTTGCGTTTATTTAATTAATATGTGTCATAACACATTTAATTAATATAAATTAATAAAAAGTATATGTGCGGCATGTTTCAGAGTGGTATATTCTCTAAGTATCGCCCTGGTGAAAGACCACAATTCAGAATCAAAACGTTGCATGAAATGGCTTTAGCCTTGTTTGGTGACCAGATCTGAATAGCCAGGTACTTCCCAACCTTTCTCTTCCCCATTTCCTTCCCCTCCCCACTACCTTCAGCCTCACAACATACCCCAATTGGGGGTGCCATAGTATGGCTGACCCTAGACGGTTGGGAGCAGTTGCTACTCTAGTGCGGTATTCACTATAAAAAATAATGAAAAATACCTTAAAAATCCACCGAAATTCTTCAAAATGTAAATGTTTATTTCTAATCTTTTCTAATTCAACGTAAATCGTGCAATTATGTTTGTGTTTTGTGTACTTCTTTACTAGAAACTTTAAAAAAAAATTAACCCTTCCGATGCCTTTAAAAATTATTTTTTTTGTTTTTAATTTATGGTATACTGCTTTTCGCAGGCAGGACAACCCAGTAAAAGAGACTGTATTTCAATAACTGTATTTAGTTCGGTCAAGTGGAAGTCTTTCAATTTAACGCGAGTCGTAAAACCGTTTAATTAATCACTCATTCACCCTCGGAGTAAGAATATCTATGGAGAGAGAGTTAATTTGTTTTGCCCAACCTAAACAAATTTTCGATAAATTACTTTCTCCGGGTTTTTGCGTCGTATACCGTGAGAGAGAAAGAGATAGCAAAATTTTGGCAAAATTTCACACCGCTTCAAAGTATTGTAACCATGTTTTTTGACTCGTGCGTCTCCCGGGACTCCGCCCACACGCTTTGATGTGCAACTAAACTGAACATAACTCAACGGTTTTTTAAGTTATATGGTATATTTATTTTTATAAAAATACTGTGAAATAGTGATTATACGAATAAACAAAAACATTGTGTCGACATGTGCTACAAATGGATGTACAAATACCGTAACCCTAGTCTTAGACACGCCCAAGTCCAACCGAGTCAGTAAAACCTAGTGAAAATTGACTACAGATCGATCTACAGCGTTACCTCTTGTATATTATTGCACTAGCATTCACCATTTGCGGCTCTTAAGAATGTTTATCGTCTAAACAAGTAAGATCGACACGCTCAACTTTTCAGCCGGGGGCGTCACTATTGTAGACATTTACGATACAAAAAATGAATAAATAAAATCAAGGTATGTTGCGAGCTTGGAGTAACAATGTATGGAAAGAGAGCTAATTATTTTTACCCAACCCATACAAACTTGCGATAAATCACTTTCTCCGGGTTTTTACGTCGTACACTCCATGAGAGAGAGAGAGAGAGACAGCAAAAATAACACACTGCTTTCAAATACTGTAAGGATGATCTTGGTCTCCCGCGTCTCCGGGGACTTCGCCCACATGTTTTCATGTGACTAAACTCGACACAACTAAATGGTTTTTTAGGTTATATGCTATATTTTTGTTGAAAGCAACACTGTTAAAAGTGGATGAATAAACAAAAACATTATTTCGACATGTGCTATGAATGGATGTATAAATACCCTAGACCTAGTCTTAGCCACGCCCAGGTCTGCCGAGTCCAGCGAAAATCATCAAAAACTGACTAAACTGCCTTGGATAGGTACCACTCTATGTGCTCTATGGTTGCGAGGATGAATGTAGTGGGGGGATGAAGAAGAGGAAGGTTAGGAAGTACCTGGCTATTCAAATCTAGCCACCAAACATAGCATTTCAAGCAACGTTTCAATTCTGAATGGTGGTTTTTCACCAGGACGATACTTGAGTATCTACCACTCTGGAACGTGCCGCAAATATACTATATTTTATTTTTATATAAATTAAATGTGTTATGACACATATAAATTACAAAAAAAATTTGCGCACGCCGAGTTGGAACCAGCGACCTCTGGATTCGTAGTCGAGCGTCTTACCACTCGACCGTGCAGGCCGTCAAAGTACTGTTCTTTCTCTGTTGCCCTTTTTCCCATTTCGTGTTAGGTTTTGTTTTTGTTATCTGATAATGGTACATTAGTATATTAATAAATAAATTACTTGAATGGTGATATTTAAGCAAATCTTAAAAGCCGGATAATTTTCCTAACCAATGTCGAAGAAATACCACTTTCACTTTTGTCGCAAATCGCGTTGATCGAGGGAGGGCCGAATTAAAAAAGAATTAGAAAATCGCATAAACACGGAGGAATAAACCGTCCGATAAATATCGATGTTGGTTTCATCCACACGCCCGTTTGAAGCGAGACGGCGGGATCCTCGAGACTCCGAGAAATTTGTATTCGATTCGCTCTTGTGAAAATCAACCTAATGGATCCCCGCTGTCGGGAAAATTGCACTTTATTTGTGAGACGCGAGTTCTGGGGGGATTTCGTTTGTTGAAAGGTTTTTGTGGTTCATAATTTAATTTTAAATAAGCTTGCCTTAATTCAACGAATCTTTCTCTGGTAAACAATGATAATATTTGGAGAGTCCCAACTGCTCCTAACGGGACTGTAGTAGGGAGGGGAAGGTTAAAGTTAAAAAGTTCCTGGTTTTGTGAAAAATCACCTCAAGGGCGTAACGTTTAATATAACGTTAAACGTTAACACGTTAATAACGTTTTAACTTAAATAATAATTCTTAGTTTTTATATAAATGTGGGAATACCGTACAAGACAACTGCGCCCAATAGAGCCAGTGGAATCTGTGGCATCCCCGATTGGGGTATGTTATTAGGGGCTGAAGGTAGTAGAGAGAAGGGAAAGAAATGGGGAAGAGGAAGGTTGGGAAATATCTGGCTATTCAGATCTGGTCACTTCCAAACATATATCATAATAAGAGACTAACTTAAAATTTAGAATCAAATCTGTTCACCAAACACAGCTTAATTTTTTTTTTTTTTTTTCTTTCTTTATTATTATTTTCATTTTTCGACATTCGCATCTTTTGAATTATATGAGTCCGATACAATTAGATTAAAAATTGAATCTAAATATGTTAGCAAATATGCGATAAATTTACCAATTTAATCAACAAACTGGAAGGATCTTTGTACCCCTTTTCTCATTTATTGTGGGAAGAAATTATGGGGATAAAAGATTCCTTAAATTACAATATGGGTGGCATTTTTCTTATCGAAATATAAAACTTACTTACTGAAAGTAATGAAAATACAAAAAAAGATTTAATAAATATGCTCAAGGAAGCTTCCGGTAAAGCTCTATCGAAACTCGAGACTCATTTATCTATAAATAAGACTAATCTTTTTTATGAATCATTAAACCAACTGTTTAATCCATCTGTAGCTGGAAGTAAATGCAATTTCCAAAGCGACGAAGTACTATTATTATTAATGAATTTACCTCTATTTTCGATATTAACAACGATCCAATGTTTAGAGGGTTATTCACATGTTTTTAAATAATTTAGTATCTAGTATTAAAAGTAGAGTAAAAACAGGCACACTCCAACTCTTACTTGCCACAAAAATAAAACATGTGGAATTTGGTAATGCGGCCATACAATCAATTTGGTGTCCTGCAAACAGTGTAGATGCAGAACGCTACTTTAGCACTTATAATTTAATTGTCACTGATCGTCGTACTAGACTTAAGGAATCATCCATTGAGACATGTTCTATGCTATATTTTAATAAATTTTAATGTCTTTTTTATTTATAAAGAAATTCTCATCTATTTATTTATAGTTTTTGTGTTCAATTTGTAGAACTCCATTTTAATTTTATATAATTTAATTGAATTAAATTTAATATTATTATTATTGAGTTCTGCTATTTTCAGTTTTATTTTTATTTTTTAGTGACAGCTGTTTCGGCGTTTAAAGCCATTGTCAAACTGTCACTAAAAATAAAAATAAAAAACTGAAAAATAGCAGAACTCAATAATAATAATATTAAATTAAATTCAATTAAATTATATAAAAAAACTCATCTATTTACTTATTTTTTAATGTTTTCTACTACTGAATTGCATATTTTATATTAAATTATGTTTAAACTAAATATTTTAATTAAAATAATAAACGCTAAATAGATGCTAAAATTTGTTACTTTATTTGCTCCAAAACGCTAAATTGTAACATTAAAATGCTATTTTTTTCGAAAATAGATGCTAAAAACACGTATCTCTAGTTATGACATATAAATTACAAAAAAAAAATTGCGCACGCCGGGTTGGAACCAGCGACTTCTGGATTCGTAGTCGAGCGTCTTACCACTCGACCGTGCAGGCCGTCAAAGTACTGTTTTTCTCTGTTGCCCTTTTTACCATTTCGTGTTAGGTTTTGTTTTTGTTATCTGATAATGGTCCATTAGTATATTAATAAATAAATTACTTGGAATGGCTGACTATTTAAGCAAATCTTAAAAGCCGGATACTTACTCTTTTCCTAACCAATGTCGAAGAAATACCACTTTCACTTTTGTCGCAAATCGCGTTGTTCGAGGGAGGGCCGAATTACAAAGCAGACTCATTCCGGGCAGAATTAGACATTTTAGTATCGGGAGAACATAAACACGGAGGAGATAAACCGTAGACACGATAATTTATTGTTCCGATGTCGGTTTCAGAATTCTCATCCACACGCCCGTTTATTGGACCAAGTAAGGCGAGATACGGGACGAAGCGAGACGGCGGGATCCTCGAGACTCGAGGGGGAGCGAGAAGACTGCGTTCGATTCGCTCGAAAATCAACCTAATGGATCCCCGCTGTCGGGAAAATTGCACTTTAAAATTAATATTTGTGAGACGCGAGTTCTGGGATTTCGTTTGTTGAAAGGTTTTTGTGGTTCACCTTTAATTTCTTAATTTTTTAAGCTTGCCCTAATTCAACGAATCTTTCTCTGGTAAACAATGATAGAAATAATTTCAGGAGGGTCTCAACTGCTCCAAACCGTCTGGATCTAGCGGGATTGTAGTGGGGAGGGGAAGGTTAAAGTTAAAAAGTACCTGGCTATTCGCGCGTTAGATCAATACCAATAATAAACGTTAATAACGTTTAACTTCAATAACGTTAAACGTTAAAACGTTAATAACGTTTAACAATAACGTTAAACGTTAAAAACGTTTAAAAATAACGGTAAACGTCAATAACGTTTAACAATAACGTTAAACGTTAATAACGTTTAACAATAACGTTAAACGTTAAAACGTTAATAACGTTTAACAATAACGTTAAACGTTAAAAACGTTTAACTTCAATAACATTAAATTTTAAAACGTTTTATTTTTTCTTTTTTTTATAGTGAATACCGTACAAAAGTTTCAACTGCTCCTAACTGTATAGAGCCAGTGGGACTGTGGCATCCCCGATTGGGGTATGTTATTAGGCTGAAGGTGGTGGAGAAGGGAAAGAAATGGGGAAGAGGAAGGTTGGGAAATATCTGGCTATTCAGATCTGGTCACCAAACACGGCTAAAGCCATTTCAAGCAACGTTTTGATTCTAAACGGCAGTCTTTCACCAGGGTGAGAGACTACCTAAGTGGGAAGAGGAATAAGGAAGGTTGGAAAGTACCTGTTATTCAGATCTGGTCACCAAACACAGCTAAAGTAATTTTAGCATTTTTTTCAAATTCTTAACGGTGGTTTTTCATTAGAGTGATACTTCAAGTATCTGCTACTCTGCTTTACCAGCTACCAACTGAAAATCTCTAAAAAATAATCAACTATGATTATACTAATCTTGGTAAAACATTTCTTAAATGGTAAGAAAATCACATTGATTCACAAGTCGCTCTTTTGTTTAAATACAATTAATATCAACAGTTAATCTTAACAAGAAGTAAGGACTACCAATGGAATATACTAATGTCCATTGTCCGTGTTAGAACCTAGGGACTGAATTTCAAAGGAAATTAACACCATACAATCAAAGCTTCAGACTTAAAACTTTTATTTTTCAATATTAATCTTAGATTTACAGCTGATTTCCGTCGTCTTGAAGTTTATAAGCAAAGAATTTTGTAAGGAATTTCTTGATGGAGAGAGAGCAAATATTTTTACCCAACCTCTACAAATTTAAGGTTAATCACTTTCTCCGGGTTTTTACGTCGTAAACCGTGAGAGGGAAAGAGACAAGACTGTTCTGATTTCCGTCGTCTTGAAGTTGATAAGTAAAGAATTTTGTAAGGAATTTCTTGATGGAGAGAGAGCAAATATTTATACCCACAAATTTAAGATTAATCACTTTCTCCGGGTTTTTACGTCGTAAACCGTGAGAGGGAAAGAGACAAGACAGTTCTCAAATAATATAGCACCACCATTCGGTATGTTCGCACTTTCTCCGTCTTCCTCGTCTCCGGAGACTCCGCTCACTACGTTTTGAAATGCTACATAACTGGACATAACTTAACGATTTTTTAGGTTACATGCCATATTTTTTGTTTATAACAATACTGTGAAAAAGTATTTATACAAATAAACTTAACCATATCTCGACATGTACTGTAAATGGATATATAAATACCCTAGCTCTAGTTCTAGCCACGCCCGAGTCATGCAAAAATCATCAATACTGACTACAGAAGCGCTCCCTTCTTGAATACTATTACTCTGAGGATATTTTAATAGTGCGCTAAAGATCTTTGATATATCCACTAATTTGTCAAAATAACGATTGTTGTATAAGAAATATGATTTCGTATAAAAGAGCGTTTAAAAATGTGTAAAGTCAGGTTCTAAATACAAGAAATATTTGTTAGTAAACTATTTGGCAGTGACGAAATAGAGCATATTTTTTAAGAGTATCGACCTATGATACCTTAAAGTAACAATATATGGAGAGAAAGCTAATTTTTTTTACCCAACCTATACAAACTTGTGATAAATCACTTTTTCCGGGTTTTTACGTCGTACGCCATGAGAAAGAAAGAGACAACAAATTTTCCCGAATTATCACACCGCGTTAAAGTATTGTTAGAATGTTCTTCGTGTCCCGCGTCTCCGTTGACTCCGCCCATACGTTATGATAAGCTAAATAAATTGACATAGCTCAACGGTTTATTTATATATTAAAATAATATTATACATATTTATGTATACATAATATTATTTTTATATTTATTATATTTATTTTTCTGTATTAACCTTTACCTAGATCATGAAACATCCAAAATAATTATAAATATACCTTATGCACAACCTCTATACTCCTAAATAATATCTATAAAATGTTACCGTAATAACTTTATTCTTATAAATTTATCTAATTTCATCTTTCTTTTCTTTTCCCTTTTTTTCTTTTTTATTACTTTTTACTTTTGTGCACAACCTAAACAATATATATAAAATGCAACCTCCATGTAATAACTTTGTTGTAATTTTCATTTAATTTCATCTTTCATTTCTTTTCTCCTTTCCTTTTTATTACTTTTTTATTATTATTTACATTTAATATTATATAATTTTTGTCTGTCTCGACATAAGAATATCCTAGTGAGACAGACATGGACCAAACCCATGTATTTTTTAAATATTTTAACAAGAATAAATAAATAAAATATTTTATTAATACTGTGAAAAGTGGTTATACGAATAAACAAAAACATTATGCCGACATGTGCTATGAATGAATGTATAAATACTCTAGCCCTAGTCCTAGCCACGCCCAGGTCTACCGAGTCCGGCAAACCTCGTAAAAACTGACTACAGCTATCTCTACAGCGCTGTCTCATGTATATTAATGCTCCGATTATGATACAGTAATATATTAATTACTTTCAGTTTTGATAAAATGTAATTCCAATATAAATTCAGCTGCATCTCTCAGCTTCCTTCTGTCATCTATTTTAAGCTCGTCCCGGCCGAGGGTTGGCGGATGATTCCGGGGAAGGGGTGCGCCGGGGGGCGGTCGCCTAGCAACGGGGATCAATACAGCCTCCGAGAACCCGGGCGGCCGGCGGGGGCGGCCCGCCCTTCGCCCCCTCCCTCCCGCGCCACGCACCCCGCACCGCCCCACACCAGCCGACACCCGCCGTCCCCCGCCCCCCCGCCCAGCGCTCCCGAGGCAAATAGTTGCCGCACGCAAATATTGAGAATATTCGTGATTTAAAATTAAACACGTTTTGGATTGTGGAGCGGAATACTTTTGCCCTTAATGGGATGCTTTCATCTGGATATTATATATATTAAAATACAAATTCAAAGATAACATTTTGACAAGATAATGATAAGTTTTGTTACATTATTTAACAACACTTATTCATTCAATTACCAACTCGTACGCATAAGTACTTGGAGGACATGGAAAGGCACTTTTGCGAAACAGTGTAGTCAGGACGGTTGACTTTATACTGACTCGATAGAAAGAGACGAAGATATATTAAAGTATTTTGGATAGCCTGTTAGTTACCACACACACGGAATTCGGACATTATTATACTATTTTACCATATATATTTTCGTATAAATCAAATGTGTTATGACACATATTGATTAGATTAAAAATATTTGCACACGCCGGGTTACAACCCGTGACCTCTGAATTCGTAGTCGATCGGCTTGGCACTAAACCACGGAGGCCGTCAGACATATACAAAGGTGCTGCCTCTACAAAAACGGTTCTGTAGCATTGTCAACTTTTGAATGATTATTATAAAGAAACACAGAATTTTGGGTATCAAAATGTTTGTGTTCATTATACTAGGAACAATTTGAAACAATAATCATTAAATGTACCAACATATTTATGAAAGAAAAGTGTATAAAACGCTATATCAACTTTTAAAGAAATAAATTAGGATGAAAATGATTGCTGCCTTTGCTTCTACACCCCTCATATAAGAAATTAGACATAATATTTGCAAAGAATAACAATTTAAGATTAGAATTACAAGAAAAAAATGAACAAAGCATTAAAATTTAAGCCACAGGTCTCATCAAAGAATACGAACCCGCCGTGATTAACTAATACGCACCTTAAAATTTTAAGTAGTCATCCTTTTAACAGTTTTTTTTGTGTAACACCTTAAAATACATTACGTTAAAAGAACGATTATTTTCCATTAAAATGGATCACTTAAAATAAAAATAATCTTCTCAACCTTGGAGGTCGTGGGGAGATACCTTTGCGAAACACTGTAGTCAGGATTGTTGACTCGATAGAAAGAGACAAATATACATAGGATGTTATATAGCCTATTAATTACCGCCTACATAGAATTCGGACATTTTTGATAAATACTATTTGAACACATTGAACCAAAATATCACACAAACACTAATAATAGAAAGTTTGCCTAAATAATGATGGAAGCTTTTTTTATGTCTTTAATGTAAAAATTCTAAAGTTTGGTCAAAAATATTTAAAACTGTTGAAATATCTCTGAAAAGTGATGTTTTATAATCTTTGTTTGGTCTTATTTGAACATTCACGCATAGCACATATCACCATCATGTTTGATTTATTTGTATAACCATTGCAAGTTTTTTAATCAACACAAATATAGAAAATAACTTGAAAATTCGTTGACGTAAGTTATGCGACTCGATGGTGTGAAGTTAGCGCGGACAGAGAACAACCTCACAAACTTAGAAGTGCTGCGATATTATGTGACGGCTTTTTTTGTCTGTTTCTCTCTCATGGTATTCGACGTAAAAACCTAGAGAAGGTGATTTATAGCAAATTTGTATAGGTTGGGTAAAGATATTCCAAGTTCGTTATACCAAGCTTATTCCCTTTTAGACATACTCGTACAATAACCACTTTTATTTCGTTTGGTCTAAAATGTTTTACTCCTATTTATGCGCCTATATCCAACAAGTATCCATTAATGCATTGATAATTTGACGGCCTCCATGGTCGAGTGGTAAGACACTCGACTACGAATCCAAAGGTCGCGGGTTCAAACCCGGCGTGCGCCAATAACTTTTATTTAATTAATATGTGTCATAACACATTTAATTCATATAAAAATAATAACAAGTATATTTGCGTCACGTTCCAGAGTGGTAGATACTCTAAGTATCGCCCTGGTGAAAGACCACCATTCAGAATCGAAACGTTGCTTGAAATGGCTTAAGCCGTGTTTGGTGACCAGATCTGAATAGCCAGGTACTTCCCAACCTTCCTCTTCCCGATCTCCTTCCCCTCCCCACTACCTTCAGCCTCACAACATACCCAATTTGGGGATGCCATAGTCTCACTGGCTCTAGACGGTTGGGAGCAGTTGAGACTCTTGTGCGGTATTCATGTAAAAAAAAAAAAAACTATCTCAACATTAGTTCCTTATATACTTAGAAGTGCTGCGATATTATGTGACGGCTTTTCTTGTCTCTTTCTCTCTCATGGTATACGACGTAAAAAACCCGGAGAAAGTGATTCATCATAAAATTGTGTACGTCGGATAAAAATATCAGCTATACCTCCTTATATCGTTACTCCAAGATCTAAACCATTCTGGCTTACGTGGGGAATTTTAATGTCACAAATACCTCAATTGTCACAATTGACAAAACGTGAAAGTGCCCATACACAGATTAGTCATTCCGAGTTCCTTAATAACTTATGAATTGAAATAAATAAAAAAAAGTTCGGTAGAGGGAAAATTACCTTTGTTCGCATTTACCTTGTTTAAAACATGCTTCAAAAATTTTAATTTCTTTTAGAGTATTTGTTTCAAAACATGGTTACTTATAACCTCAGATAAAGAGCTAAATATTTGTACCCTACCTATACAAATTAACGATAAATCAATTTCTTCTGGTTTTTACGTCGTAAACCGTGGGAGAGAAAGAGATAAGAAAAGTTCTCACACAATGTAGCACCGCTTTTTGATATGTAAGCATGGTCTCCGCCTCCCGCGTCTCCGGCGACTCAGCCCACTACGTTTCGTTATGCGACATAACAGGTCATAATTCAATGGTGTTTAAGGTTTTATCCTTCATTTTCGTTTATAATAATACTGTGAAAAAGTGGTTATACGAATAAACAAAAACATTATGTCGACATGTGCTATGAATGGATGTATAAATACACTAGGCTTTGCCCTAGCCACGCCCCAGTCAGGCAAAAATCAACAATCCCGACTACAATAGCGCTCCCTCCTGGTATATTATTTCTCTGAACTTTTAACAGATCAATGTTATTCTTTTAAAATGATTCCCATCGAGACATCTTTTTCATAATATCTAGAAAAAACCTACAGACAATCGCCCTTCTTCGCATTTTCAACTGTGATATCTTAATTAAAAATCATTATTAATATCAAAACGATTAAACACCGTAAATTTGACAAAATTTGTTCCTAAAGTTTAAATAATTCTGAAAATGCGAACTGCGCTAAACGAATTCGCCAATTCTGTAATGACGAGTGGTAGAGAACCTTCACATTATTTAATGCAGTCAAAGGGGCGCTTTGTTTTTTTTTCACAGTGATTACTGCACAAGAGTGAGGCTATGTCATCCCCAATCGGGGTACGTTGTGAGGTTGAAGGTAGTGGGGAGGGGTAGGAGATGGGGAAAAGGAGAGTTGGGAAGTACCTGGCTATTCAAATCTGGTCACCAAACACGGCTAAAGCCATTTCAAGCAACGTTTCGATTATGAATGGTGGTTTATAGTTTTGGTGTTCAATTTGTAGAACTCCATTTTAATTTTTTATATAATTCAATTGAATTAAATTTAATATTATTTTTATTGAGTTCTGCTATTTTAAGTTTTTTATTTTTGTTTTTAGTGACAGCTGTTTCGGCGTTTAAGCAGTTAGACAGTTTGACAATGGCCTTAAACGCCGAAACAGCTGTCACTAAAAACAAAAATAAAAAATTTAAAATAGCAGAACTCAATAATAATAATATTAAATTTAATTCAATTGAATTATATAAAAAAATAAAATAATAATAATAATGAATAGTGGTCTTTACCACTCTGGAACCTGCCACAAATATACTTTATATTATTTTATATAAATTTAATGTGTTATGACACATATTAATTAAATAAAAGTTATTGGCGTACGCCGGGTTTGAACTTTGAAATTTTTGAATTTAAAAAATTGTGGATCTCTCTCGGAAGGCGAGGATAATATTAAACAGCATCCGGTGTAGTCACAATCTGTGTGCATACCCAAAAAGGGTAAAATTTTCGTTCGAACAGAAGAATGGTACCAACTCGTATCAAGTATAAGACGAGAGGCGCGGGTTTTATTCATCGTCGGGTCGGGAACTTACGGGTTCAATTGCCATCCATGAATAGTATTTTTTTTTCATTTTATATCATATTTATAAAGCACTGCGATTAGGCACTATCAGCGCCTTGGCGATCCACCGCTTGGAACGGAGTGCTGCAATTGCGCCTGCACAGGACCGGCCATGTACATACCTATATACAATGCAATAGTAATAATTAAAAATATAACGAATTATTTTGCATTCGTACGTGTTCTATCGTATACGTTCTATTAAATTTCGAAAATTATTTAAGTCAACATGTTAAAAAACACAAATATTCATTAAAATAAATGTATAATTCATGCTGACGTTAAGTAAATATTTGACGTGTTTATCGGCCCACTGTCGGGCGGCGACTCAACAGAAAACGACCTAACTCGAAAGACAGAACTAAAGAAATAATGCTTGTCGTACGGCGTATGGAAGAGGCATACGGTCGAGTTTGGTGTAGCAGGCCTAGAGTGCGATTTCAAATATTTTTTTGTGAATCTTTCGGCAAATAACTAATTAATTATAAAATCTGCTCCTTACCGCTAGCCAGAAAATTGTCCAAAGAAGCGAAACTAGCAGTCCACAATGGAGTGATTATACCAATCCTGATGTATGGCAGTGAAGCACGGAACTGGCAGAGGAAGAATAAAAGTAGACTGAATGTTGTAGAAGTGAGAACCCTGAGGCGTATGTGCGGTAGAACCATGCATGACCGTGTTAAAAATGTGGATATTCGGAAAGAATGCAAGGTTGATGTAAGCATAATGAATAGGATTAAGAAAAGGACGCTTTGATGGTCTGGGCATGTAGAGCAGATGAACGAAGACAAGAGTGTGAAAATAATATATGACGCGAAAGTGAATGGAAGAAGTCGGAGACGCCCGAGGAAGACACGGCACGATCAAATCAATCAAATACTTGAGTCGAGCCATGGCAAGAGTCACAAAAATAACAGAGGAGTATGTATGAGACGATGAATGAAGCAAAGAGAGTGCGCCAAGATAGAGTTGTATTGTGGTTCATCTTCTCTGCCTACTCTTGCGGAGAAACGGTTTAATGGTTAGTTAGTTATGGTAAAAGTTGGTTTTTATGCGTCATAAATATGAATTACTTACATCCCTTCATCATTATTTTGGGAGTTTTTTTAAAGGATTCATTTATCAGAATTATTTCAAATATGATTCTCTGTTAAATTCCTCGTCTTTGTTTGTCCATTTAATATCTACATTGTAGAAATGTAGACATCATTATTCAAACCAAAAAACACAGTGCAGAAGAGTGTCCAATCTACCAGTTCTCTGGACCACATTGATGCTGTACAATACGCTGGACTAATCATTATGTAGCCACCATACTAATTCTACAGTCAAACGAAGAAGATTTGCCAAACAATTCCACTAAAAACTTAGCCCAGGATACGATTATCTCACGAACACTCTACAGATGAAATCGAACAAATAATAAAACGTAGCTCTTTATCAAACCTTTCGTCCAACTGAAAAAATGCACAAACCGACGCGGTGCTCGCGGGCAGTGGAGCCTGATATTCTAATGATACGATAAAAACGAGATGTTATTGAAAGGCGATTATTCTGATGTTTGCCGAAGACTCCGGCCGGGTAGCAGCCCCCGCCCACGCCGCTCTCCGCCCATCCCGCAGCCGCCCAGCTCGCTATCCCGCCCGGCCCGCCGCCCCGGGCAGCATACAACTAGAATCCAATTAGCCGCCTCTGTAAATAGAGGCGCTTTTTACAGCGAGGGTGCACTGGTCATCCCTGCGGACTCTTCTCTCGGGTATTACCGGGACATCGAGGGGTGGAGATATTAAAAAATAATAAATATAAAAGGATTTTTCCCCGTTTTACGGAAAACGGAGAAATATAATTCAAAATGAGGAACAAAAGAACCCCTTATTGAAAAAATATTTTGACTGCCTTTTTCGATTTGGATTGTAAGCAATAATAAATCAAAAAAAATATGGACATCTCTGTGTGACGTTCTGTGTTTCTACACAGAAATGTTCATACATTCTTTTCATTTATTTCCCAGTGTATAAAGCGTCGGGTTCGCATCCCATCGTCGCGAGCTTAAACTCAACATGTATAGTCAAGCATAGTCCTCCATCAAGCTTTTTGGTATTATGAATAATTCAAATATTGTCATGTTTAAAAATATATATATACAAGAGCAACTGCTTCAAACCGTCTGGAGCCAGTGAGACTATGGCATCACCAATTGGGGTATGTTACGAGGCTGAAGGTAGTGGGAAGGGGAAGGATATGGAGATGAGAAAGGTTGGGAAGTACCTGTCTATTCAGATTTAGTCACCAAACATGGCATTTAAAGCGACGTTTTGATTCTGAATGCAGGTCTTTCGCCAGGGCGATAATAAAGAGTATCTACCACTCTGGTGCGTGCCGCAAATATACTATATATTATCTTAGAAGAATTAAATGTGTGGTGACACATATTAATTAAATAAAATTTATTCGCGCACGCTGAGTTCGAACCCGCGATCTCGAATTCGTAGCGTCTTACCTACAAAAAAATACAAAATTCATCATAAAAATTTTATTTCAAATTTTCATTCGAAAATAAAATAATGATTTGAAGGATTTATTTTATTAATACAGATGTTGGATTTTTGTTAGGTTCTTACCTTCATAATTTTCATCCAAGTTCCTACCTATCCAACTGTTTCGCAATATTGAATTCCGTATTCAACAACACCGTGTCCGAAACAATTGAATATGAAACAGAATAATTTTTCGTTTATTTCGTCGGTTTGTTGTTTTGATTTCCAAATAATATAAAATAAGTGTGGTGTTTTGTGAATAAGAAGACTAAAATCAGTGTATATTTGTTTTGTTAGCAATACAATTGTGTAAGAAGGCTTCAAAAACTTTCAGCTTCAACTACATCGGTGAGTGAATGGTTTTTCATTTTTCCTTCATTTCATAATGTTTCCACACACTACAATTAGACACCTCCATCAAGTAGTACAGTTCTTCGTTTACAGTCCACTATTTTCCAAATTTATCTGAAGCTGGAAACACATTCGATGTTTTATCGCAGCTTCGGACCCAACGGCAGAAATAATTATTTATTTTTTACCTCCGTATTCCAGTTTCAATTCCTTTTTTTCCTACAGAAAAGTAACACGTAACACAAAGTATATTACATAATTTGCTCATTTTAATATGACAAGAACATCATCAAACACTTGCCGAGTCGTGACGTAGGTGGTGGGGGTGGGTACCTACCCGGCTAGTTGCCGTTTATCATCATTTCCGAAGGACGCGAAATTACCCCCTTTAAAATGTCGCCCTTACCCTTTACCGCCGACACAAAGACAGCCAATTAAAAATTTGAATTGCAAATTATCCGACGCGCTTTGCCGAGAGGCGAGCGGGCAAGTACTTAGCGCTCGGCCACCTACCCATCTTCTCGTTCGCAGCCATTTTGTGGATTATCGTTTTTTTTTCACTGGCAACATTATTCTAATTTTTTTTAATAGGTACGGTGGGGAAGTTTATCTGCCTCGTTAATGGACGGTTTTCTTACCTCGGCCCTCGGCGCTATGGCGGAAAATTTGAATAAAAAATCTTCCATAATTAGTCCTTACTTTCTTTGAATTTATTGCAGTACCTACTGAAGTCATAATTGGTAATATAAGCCAATCTTAAAACGAAAGCACTTTTTAATTAGCGGTGGAAATTCGTAATAAGTAAATGTGTTCATTTGTTGGAAAAACAGATATCTTACTTTTAATAAAAACATTGGCTTAATATTCTGAATAATATCGACGGTTTAAAGGCAAAAAGGCTTAAGCGACACTTGAGTTAAAGTCGAACTTGGTTAAAACGAGCGCGAAGGAACCAACTAAATTTGCTCCTTAAAGCCATTACTCGTTATAAACGTAGGTAGGTAAAAAAAGTACCTACCTACTAATATTGATACTTAAGCCAGTATATGAAAGCTTGCATATTATTAAATTTACTGTTTTTGAGAAATAGGGAAAACCAGATACAAATTAGACATAGAGTACAAACGAATTTGTAAAAAGGGAACAGAATTGCCAGGAAAAGATTTCATATGACTTTAATTTTAAACGACACTTTTACATAGTGTCCGATAGTACTGGATAGAAATGTTTCTTAGAGCGACAACTATCACGGATTATAAACCCTCCTTAACGTGATTTACGGCATTTTTTGTCTTATTTATGACAATATTCGACTGTTTCGAGAGTTTTTTTGTCATACCCGGGCGCATTGAGTTGACAATATTATTTGGACGTTATATCAGTGAAGCGACCTCGTTATAACCCCACACCGTTGTATGAAGATAAGCCTGAACTAACATATCATTGAGTAATTGATCACTATAGCCGTGACCTCGCTATTACCGTGATCGTTATAACCAAGTTCGACTGTATATAGTTTTAGTCAAGTTTTTTTCTTCATCGGATGCTCTGACTCTCGCTTGATTCTAAAGGCTTTCATTTCAGTAATCTAAAATATATTCACCATTTGAGAGAAGGCTTGATTCAAGCGACACAAATTTGTGACTTTTTTTTAGTTTTTGTCAACTTTTTTTTTAGTCAACTTTTAATTTCAATATTTAACCAGGTACTAAAGACTTATACATTTTATTGTTAAAAAACTTTAAAAATGCTCTGGTGTAAACTTCATAAAATTGCGATTCAGCCGTTTGCTTTTCCGGCGTCGATGTTATACCGTCATCATTTCCTGTTGGCGCAAATAATGAAAATGTCAAAAGAAACGAAGCTAGTAGTTCACAATGGAGTGCTTATACCAACCCTGATGTGTGGCAGTGAGGAATGGAGCTGACAGAGGAAGGATGAAAGTAGATTGAATGCTGTAAAGATGAGATATTGTGTGGTAAAACCGTGTATGACGCGTATGATGTAAGCGTAATATATAGGATTAAGAAAGGGATTCTTAGATGCTGTGGGCATATAGAGCGGATGAACGAAGAGAGGAGTGTATAGAGAATACATGTCGGGAAAGTAAATGGAAGAAGACGTTGGGAACGTCCGCGATAAAGCCTGCAATAAAACCATGTATGACCGTGTTGAAAACATGGATATCCGGAAAGAATGTAAGGTTGATGAAAGCATAATGAATAGGATTAAGAAAAGGACGCTAAGATGTTTTAGGCATGTAGAGCAGATGAACGAAGATAAGAGTGTGAAAAGAAAATATGACGCGAAAGTGAAAGGAAGAAGAAGTCGGAGACGCCCGAGGAAGACACGGCACGACCAAGTGGATCAAATACTTGAGCCGGACCATGTCAAGAGTCAGAATTAACATAACAGTACGTATGAGGCGGTGTATGAATGTAAATGAAGCAAGGAATATGTTTGAAACGACGTGATAGTCAGTTCGATAGTTCACTAATTTTTGTTTTTGCTAAATGTTATCCACAAACAGTTGAACTTCTTATAATGTTTTATAGCGTTGTGACCGCTCCGTAAGAACTGCTTCTTTTAGCAGCAGTTCCCACTTCCTTCATTGTTCTTTGAACAAATACTTCAATTGAAGCTGGTAGTTCCGCTCATATGTTCATTTTAGGGTTGTGACCGCTCCGTGTGAACTACTTCATTTTGCGGCAGTTCAAACTTCATTCATTTTTCATTGAGTAAATACTTCAATTGAAGTTAGATTACAAATAACTACTTTATTTTGCCGCAGTTTGGTTGCGAAGTTGAACTTTAAAGCCTACAAAGAAGTACTTGAATTGAAGTTTGACTTCAAGGAACTACTCCATTTTGCGGTAGCGCACACTTCAATTAATAACAAAAAAAGTCGACCACAAAGATTTGGCAAAGAACTGGTTCTTCCCCAGTTTCATCTCATTTTGGCAACACACCCAATTCCGATATCGTCTTCGTCTCTAATTTCACATCTTTGTTTGGCGAGTTCGACTTCATCTCTAATTTAAAATCTCTCTTTGGCGAGTTCGACTTCATCTATAATTTCAAATCTCTCTTTGGCGAGTTCGACTTCATCTCTAATTTTAAATCTCTCTTTGGCGAGTTCGACTTCAATTGAAGTATTCACTGCGAAGGGTTCATTTTATATAACTAGCAGATCGTGAAGCATTCACAAAACATTGAAGTTTTTCCCAACGCTAATGTAAGACATTATTTTCTATTAAGACAATAAAATCCCACATATTTAACATTATTTTTTTATATGAATACCGCACAAGAGTCTCAACTGCGCCCAGCCGTCTAGAGCCAGTGAGACTATGGCATCCCCAAATAGGGTATGTTGTGAGGCTTTTTCTAATGAATTGAGTCCCAACTGCTCCCAACCATCTATGGCATCCTTACTTGAAGTTTGTTGTGAGGCTGAAGGTAGTGAGGAGAGGAAGGAGATTGGAAGAGGGAAGGTTAAGAAGTACCTGGCTATTCAGATCTGTTCACCAAACACGGCTAAAGCCATTTCAAGCAACGTTTCTATTCTGAATGGTGGTCTTTCACCGGGGCGATACTCTGGAACGTGCCGTAAATTTATTATTTTATTACTTTCATTTGAATTAAATGTGTTATGACACATATTAATTAAATAAAATTTATTGGCGCACGCCGGGATTGAACCCGCAACCTTTGGATTCGTAGTCAAGCGTCTCACCTCTCGATCATGGAGGCCGTCGAAAATAAATAATATTACATGCCGTAATGCTACATATTGGTTTCTTTTTTTAAATTGCCTGGTACCTGATGTGATTATTTTTTCACACCTCGGGATGTTACACAGCCTTTCCTTTGACGTTTCCGGTGAGCGTTCCCCTGGAAGGAAAAATGAATTTTCCCTCTTTGCTCTTTGACCTTAGTTTTCCAGGCACGAGTGTGTATGGAGTGATGTGTGTATGAGACCAGGGACACACACGCCACTGGATAACTGAAAATTTTATAGCCCACACCTAACACTTAAAAATCGGGCAATTTTTAAATACATAGCCTGTTCAAAAGAAAAGGTGAATTTTGAATTTTTTGCGGGCTGTGTACATTCAATTGTCGGTTTTTTTTTTGTTATGTTGGTACACATATGTTTATCATATGTTAGCATTATCAGCCATTTTGGATTAGTGGTTTGTTTTTGACAACTGGAAAGGTTACTTACGTTTTTGTATGTTCTCCGATTTTTTACTTTTGAAAAAAATGGATCAAAGAATAAAATCCATGATTTGTTATTCCACAACTCCAGGACGCTCATCGTCATTAAACATCTTCTCGGCCTTCTGTAAAGCGCATGTACCACTTATAAACACTTTTTTGAGACAAAGTAGACTCGCCGAATGCCACAGTCAACATTTTAAGTGCGTTGGAGCACTTTATTCCATTTTTAACGCAAAATTTAATACATATTCCTTGATCCATTTTTTTTTCAAAAGTAAAAAATCGAAGAACACACAAAAACGTGACTAACCTTTCAAGTTGTCAAAAATAAATCACTCATCCAAAATGGCTGATAATGCTAACATATGATAAACATATGTGTACCAACATAAAAAACAAAATCGATAATCGAATGTACATAGTCCGCGAAAATTCAAAATTCACCTTTTCTTTTGAACAGGCCTCGTTTATTTTTTCTTGGAGTTAGGTGATTTAGTGTGAAGCGCACTTGAGGTGAACTATAAATTGCGCTATGTAAATCAACTGTTAGTATTATTATTACATTTGAAAACAATCATACAAATGATTGTCTGAGTGACCGAATCGGAAGTAAAGTATAGGGTGTTCGCAAAACAGATTTTTCACCAGTGAGTGGATTTTAAAATATTTTTGCGTCAACTTTCAGACTTACGACGAGTCTCAGGAAACGCACTCCTCCATCACAACTCCGCGCTGTTGGCAATGAGAGTGGAGGGCGTTAGAGGTTCCCGTAGAATGCACTCTGCCGCTTGTTCACGTCAAAAGGCTGTAAAGGGTGTAAAAAGTCACCCGCTGTAGTACCTACCTACCTGCTATAGTACAAACCAGGCACCAAGTAAATAGGTATTTAACATTATGCAAATTCTGTATTGTGTCCACTTCGTTACTAATTTCAAAGTGCGTAATTTATTTTTTTATAGATGATATCGCACAAGAGTCCCAACCGTTTTGGTTGTTGAGGCTGAAGGTAATAGGAAGGGGAAGGAGATGGGAAAGAGGTAGGTTGGAACTGGCTGTTCAGATCTGGTCACCACGCATCACTAAAACCATTTCAGTCAACGCTTAGATTCTGAATGGTAGTCATTCACCAGGGCGATACTTAGAGCATCTACCACTCTGGACGTGGGCGAATATACCATATATTATTTTATATTAATTAAATGTGTTATGACACATGTTAATTATATAAAATTTATTTGCGCACGCCGGTTTCGAACCAGTGACCTCTGGATTCGTAGTCGAGCGGCTTACCACTCGACCGCGAAGGAAATGTTTTACGAGGAACCAAGTGACATTGTATTTTTTTCTATTTGTGTCCAAATTTACATTATATATGTGTTATTTCACCTTTAATTAATATAAAACTAAATAAAAAGTATATGTGCGGGTCGTTCCAGAGTGGTAGATACTCTAAATACTTAGAGTAATGTAGAGAGCTAACATTGCAAAATTTTGAAGCCGCTTTTTGACCAAGGATTGACCAAAGTAGGTATGACGTATATGCTTCCAGCCAATCGGATGCGAAGAAAACCGTAAAGATAAACATTATTCCGTCTTTATCTGTTCAAACAATTTTGAGTTGCTACATGAGAAAGAAAGACATGGATACGTTCAGATGTTGGACTAATCAGTCAACTTCAAATTTACGTCAGAATCCTATTTCTCTCAGTAAAACATATTGAGAATGCATTCAAACTCATTTTAAATGGGAGTTTATTATATCGAAACAAATAATGCAAAGATTGACTAAATATTGGTGTAGGTAGCAGTTGTATTGTAGGTTAGCATATTTGGTCAAACTAAAAAATACGAGTTCTTGGATAAATACCTGTGGAAACTGATTTTTTTGATTTACTTCAGTTGAAACAACCAACAACTACACATATAACCATATCGTTTTTTTTTTTAATATTGCACTAATTTCACTGAAGTAATTATATATTTTAAGCTTTTTGTCTGTCAATTCGACTGACATGTAAACTACTGTAGTTAGTAATATATTGAAAAATGGCTACAGCTTTAGCACGCCCCAAATCATATGTTCTTAATAGCAATTGTTTGTCTCTTTTTTTCTCATATGTCTATAGAAACGAGCATAAAGAGAGAGCTATATTTTGCGAGTATGAACGATTTGACTCATAATTAGGACGGTCTCTATATATTGTTACTCTAAGTCTAAGTATCAGCCTGGTAAAAAGATGGCCATTCAGAAGCCAAACGTTTTCTGAAATGGCTTTAACCTTGTTTTGTAACCAAATCTGAATAGCCAGGTACTTCTCAACCTTCATCTTCAAATCTCCTTCCCCTCCTCACTACCTTCAGCCTCACAACATACCTCAAATGAGGATGCCATAGTCCCACTGGCTCCAGACGGTTGAGAGCATTTGGGACTCTCAAGCGATATTCACTTTAAAACAATAATAATAATAATGTCAACACTTTAATGGCCTGTTTAACTTTAGGTCTAACAGGTTGCTAATTAAGTACTTTTGACAAATATAATTATAGCAATATTAATAAAGGTTGACTAAAAATATATTTATTATATTAATATAATGTGCATTTTTACAGTTACTTCTAAAGCAATAATATACAAGAGGGATGGCTTTGAACTCGGGCGTGGCTAGGGTTTTCATGGACACACCTTTTCACATCCATTTATAGCACATGTCGACATAATTTTTTGTTTATTTGCATAACCACTTTTGCACAGTATTGCTATCAACAACAAGATACAATATAACCTCAAAAACCGTCTAGTTATGTCGCATAACAAAACGTAGTGGGTGGAGTCGCCGGAGACGGAAAACATACTTTCATTCCTAAAAGTGGTGCGATATTATGTGACAACTTGTCTTGTTTCTTTCTTGTCTTCTCTTCAGACAAACATATTTTCTACTTTATAGTTTCACTTTCATGTATCATCACTCGCGCTGGAACAGAATCCTCTATTAAATATTTCTATATTGAATTTCAACGTGAATCTATTCTGGCCACGACAACCCCTCCCCCCCACTCTACTCTATCAACCTCCCACTGGTCTTGCCCCTCCCTACGCTTCCACCCTACCCCGTCGATCAGAACAACGTACTACCCTTACCAACAAACTGTTTCACATCGTTTGAGTGCTTCTTTGAATATTTTTTCTAGACCGTTTCTAGGGAATTAATGAAAAAATGATTTTAAACAAACATTATTGTGTAGTTAAAATGTTATTTTGGGTATGAAAGCCTATCAATAAATAATTTTGAAAATTTTTTTATTGTAGGTTAATTTTTAAAACACTTAAATTCAAATATTACAGTATTATTGAGTAGGTTTTTAAGTTCTATCTCATTGAAAATAATAAAAAAACAACTAAAATTGAGATTTGATAAAATAACATTTAAAAAAGTCTAAAATTAAGACATAAATAAAAGGAAACTTTTTTAACCCTTATACGACTGAAGAAAATTACACCTTTTTAAAATTGAAATGAAGGTTTCCTTTACAGTATACCATTTGCTGATATTCACTGGATCACTTTTATGACGTAATATATTTCCAGCACCCTTGAGGTGATTTTTCACAAAAACGGCGCCATACAAATTATCCAAATATTATTATTTCGACTCAGTTCAATACTTGGGGAAGTGGATAAGAATTTCACCCTGTACCATCTTTTGTTGGGATTTTTAATTAAATAAGTGATTAAAAATAGTATTAAGGATACGGGTGATGTACTTTTAACAGAACATTTAAAATAATATAAAATGATTAATAAATACGAACGAGCTTAAAAAAATCATATAAAACACATGAGGGTACCCGGGTACTCTTTCAGTCATCAGAAGTTGTAAATTATACTTAATCGTTTTCCGATAACATACCATCCTCCACAAATCCAACGGTTATGTTCAATCATTTATTTTCACTATTGTGGAAAGTTTCAGCCGGTTAGATTAACTGGAACATAAAAAAATCCATATTGAAAATCGAAGAGGGTACTCGGGTACCCTTTCAGTCACATAAAGGTTAAACTAATTTTCGTTCATTTGATCAAATACAGCATATTTTGTTTTCTTGATCAATATTTTAATATATTTGCTACACGGTTGTAACTTTAAATATATATATACAACGTAGAAAGGGAGTGTTAATAAATAAACAATGTTTATATGTAAAAGTAAAATATTTAAAAGTGTTACATTTCGAGTTCACTTTAACGGTTGAGTTCAAAATTAAATCGTTTAAACGTAGGCTGCTGAAAATATAATATTTTACTTGCTTAGTAACTTGTTTAAATGTGTGTTTTAGAGGGGCTTTATTAAACATTTTCTTTAAATTTTGACTGGACAAGTATATGAAATAATACCAGGAAACTAAGTTTGGCAACTCCGCCAGCAGATCACCCCCCTACCCTCTCGACACAGCCTCCCGGCGTTGCCAAACTTCTCGCAATGGTTTGACGAACGTCTACCGTCATAATACGTGTCAGGACTGTGTGGCAATGTTAATGATTGAATCATTAACATTCTGCGCGTGCCATTGGATCATTAATTCCAGAAAGATCTCATCATAACAATGGCATTCGCAATGTGAAAAAAAAGCCTTGGAAAAAGCTTCCCTTCTATAGATTGATCTGTTGATAGTGCGCACTGCAAATACGGAGGTAATTGTATCAATTATTGAACATACATTTGGTTAGGTGATATTCAAGTGATGTTTTTGAAAAGTTTTTAAAAAATACCAGGTAAATGGTAGAAAAGATTATCTCCTCATTTATGAACCTCTAACCACAGTTAACACAGGAAGAGGGACAAATATTCCTTGGCACTGTTCAAAATTTCTACAGTACGATATTTATCATGGAGGTTTTTTAAATAGTTTAAGAAAAGAAGAAAAATAAATTGAATAACAAAAATGTGAGTAAGTTTAACTAAATGTATAAGAAACAACAAAGGTTGTCTTTCCTGTAGAAGCGAAGAATTAACTCTTGAAGTAACAATATATGGAGGGAGAGCTAATTATTTTTACCCAACCTACACAAACTTGCGAAAAATCACTTTCTCCGGGCTTTTACGGCGTACACCATGAGAGAAAAAGAGACAACGAATTTCTTGGCCCGCTTCTATATACTGTCATAATGATCTTAAGGTGCTGGTTCCTTGAAGTAACACTGGCGGGACTCCGCCCACATTTTTTATTATGCCACTAAACTTGACACAACTAAACGGTTTTTTAGGTTATATGCTATATTTTTATTGATAAAAATACTGTGAAAAAGTGGCTGTACGAATACACAAAAACATTATGTCGATATGTGATATGAATGGATGTATAAATACCGTAGCCCTAGTCTTAGCCACGCCCAACTGCGCCGAGTCATGTTAAAATCATCAAAAACAAGTCCAAAACTGACTTCACTGCCTTGGTTAGATACTACTCTATGTACTCTAATAATTAACTTTACCGTCGCCTGGAAGGCAGAAGGGCTGAAGCGCCATTTCGGGAAGTTTACACCAGAGCATTTCAAGTTTTTTTTTTGTTTTATAATAAAATTCATAAGTCTTCTGTAACTGATTGGATTTGAAAAAATGTTAGCTTACTGAGTTACCTGAAGCGACAAAAAGCTTAAAAAAGTCCAAAACTTCGTCTTTGTCGCTTGAATTAAGCCTTCTCCCAAATGGTAAATATATTTTAGATGGCTGAAGGGCCACAAAAGTTTTCAGAATCAAACGAGAGTCAAAGCATTCGATTCCGAAAAAACGAAAAATTGATTTTTGAGCAAAGTGTCGCTTAAGCCCTTTTGTTTTTCCAGTGACATTATGCAGATAAATCTATATTACGGTGAAATTATCATAACAATCGCCCTGGTGCAAAAACACCATTCAGAATCGAAACGTTGCTTGAAATGACTTAAGCCGTGTTTCGTGACCAGATCTGAATAGCCAGGTACTTCTTAACCTTCCTCTTATTCATATCCTTCCACTCTCCACTACTTTCAGCCTCACAACATACCCCAATATAGGATGCCATAGTCTCACTGGCTATAGACGGTTGGGAACAGTTAGGACTCTGTGCGGTATTAACTATGAAAAAAATAAATATTGTAAGGTCGAAATTCGTTTAATGCTTTTTAATACGTCCATAATTCAATAACAGTGACTTCTATTCATCTTATAAAAGGGTAGTTATCTAAAATTATAATTGTTGAAAATCTTACTTCACTACATTGGACATTAACAATAAACAAATCATCCATTTTACAGTTAGTGCATTTTAACCGTCACATCCAGTGTTATCAAAATTAACTCCCATAATAAATTATGCCACAGCACGTTTCGTATTACATAATCCATTCTTTCCGACTTTGTGATTTTTTCGTTAGCTTTATCTCGTTCAATCTTCGAGTCGTGACATTTTGTTGCGCAAATCTCAACCGTTTCAAAATATTTTGGTAACTATCTCCGCTTAAGCCTTGTTTTGTTGCAATCTTTAAACGCTTTACAAATAACGATGTTTTAAAATAGAGGTTAAAATAAAACTCTCTCAAAAAATATCTAGTATTAAAAGTTACCACATTTATCCACAATATACTGGTATCACAAAAAAATGTTTTAAACTTAACTATTAAACAAAAATCTGGTTGTATTGAGCAGCCTTTCCAATGATGAGTTTTGGGGTTATGAAATTTGCAGATATTTTCTGTGTGGACTTCGTGTTTTCAGCCAGTAATGTCATTTCTATTATGAGCTTTTGTACGTTGAAGTATCTATTAAATTGTTCAAAATAAGAGGAAGACGCTTTTTGTATTCTTTCATATTTTTAATTTGTTCAACAAGTAAATATGACCCCGTTGAAGTCACATAGTTTGTACCAAGCTATGTAAAAGCGCTCAGTATATTTATACACGGCCTCCGTGGTCGAGCGGTTAAGACGCTCGACTACGAATCCAGATGTCGCGGGATCAACTCCCGGCATGCCCAAATAAATTCTATTTAATTAATATATAGCATATATCCGGCAAGTTCTAGAGTGATAGATATTCCAAGTATCGCCCTGTTGAAAAACCACAACTCAGAATCAAAACGCTTCTTGAAACGGCTTTAGCCGTATTCGTGTCCAGATCTGAATTGCCAGGTACTTTCCATTCTTCCCCCTACCATCTACTTTCCCTGCATAATACTTTTAACCTCACAACATACCCTAATCGGACGTAATTATGCAGAAAGCATCCAACCTTAAGAAGATGAAACCGAGAAAAGGGCGTTAGAAAATATAACGATACAAAAGCATTAATATGCGTAATCGGCATTTGTAAAGTGAATTTCATTTTGCTTTTCTTTTGTAAGATTTATTTTTAATGTCTTTTTTAAGTCACCTTTCATTTCAATATTTTTAAACTTCAATTTAAATCAAACATCTACAATGTGCGTTCGTAAAAAAATTTATTACCAAAAATGTATTGCATTTAGAGTTTGGATGTTTTCAGCAGATTGAAATCTCGTATTTATCAACAGGAAAACATGTAAAACTCAGTTTTGGAAAATTGTGGGTTGGACGCAAATAAGTCCAATTGGGAATGACATAGTCCCCAGTTGGGATATTGCGTATTCACTATTGTTGGATTTCAAAGAGATAATTTGTTAGGTTCTCACCTTCTTGTTTTTTATCCAGTTCTTACCTATCCCGTCATTTAGCTATTCGATTTTTCACTCAACAACACTGTGTTAAAAAACAATTGACAACCAAGAAACAGAAGAGTTATGTGAAAAATGTGTTACGCGTTGGTTTTTCGCTTGTTCGTCGGTTCGTTGTGTTGATCTTCAAATAATTTAAAATTAATGTGTTCGTCCATTGATGTCTAGTAAAATTGAGTTAAGTGTTGTGATTCGTTGTGTAAGAAGAATCAAGAACTTAAACATCAACTTCATGGTGAGTGAATTGGTTTTCCGAAAAAAATTGAAGATGAGAATACGTTCGGTGTTTCATCGCAGCTTCGGATACAACAATAAAAAAATACATAGTTAACAATTTTAATGATAAAAGAGAAATGAAAATAATTTATTAATGCCCTTTTTGTCAAAGCCACGATAACACGGGGTTCTATAAAATAAATATCTTGTGCCTTTGCTGATCGTATAATATTAATAAGCTTTTAAGATTAAAAGAAGAAAATATCCGTCTCGAGTATCTTTTCAACTTGTAGAATTCGCAAAAACTCCCCGTCAGCCGCTTGCTTCAATCATACTTTCTCTTTGAAGGCGAAATGTTTTTTTCAGACCGTTGAATAAGTAAACGACATTATTACTCTCCGTTCAGGAAAACTGTAGGCAGATAAATAATACTAAATATTGTAATGGAAATATAATTAGCGTCTGGATTTCGCATCTTGAGCTGCGTCGGAGGCTGCTTGGATACACTAATTCAGGTTGTTTTATTGTACAATTATTTTGTTATAAATCAAATTAGGAAAATAATGTTTTAGTTTTGTGGGGAGTGGTAGATTGGCTGTTTGGAAGAAGGTTAAAAAACTTTCCAAATAGCGCTTCAGCCTTTTTGCCTTTACGGTGATGATATATTAACCTTCCCCTTACTGTGCTAAATTATTCTTCACGTTCCGGTGCTGTGTAATCATTACACAAGTAAAAAATTGCAATTTTAAATCACAAAAATAAGAATATTCATAGTCAATCGCATAAATTAATCATGTTTGAAGTAAACAGTAATTATAATTGAAATTAAAAAGCTGAAAACATGAATAAACCATCGGCTGAAGCTCACAAAACAGGCAAGAGGATCACCTCCGAGGGATGTCCGAAAGCCACTGCCAGTAGCTTGAAATCTTAGGCGCTGTTTATCTAGAAGAAAAAAGGACAACTGCAAACTGAGATTCTATTTCTCGGGTTCCCATATAGCGAAGTCATGTAAGAGTGAGACGTGAATAGCGTCGTACAATATTCGCAAATCTTTGCATCGGTTTTTTAGAATGTGCTTATCAATATAAATACTATTTTTTCATTCAATGTGTTAATATGTTATAGAGGAATACCTAAAATCTGAAACCAGTATTTATGATGGCCATAGAGATATGTATCAAAAACAATGTGTAATCGTTACACATCATAATTAAGGAAAGGTTAAAAAGTTGTTGGAATTAGAAGTGCTGTTCATGACTTCTAACTCTAATGGATAATGAATTCCCTTTGAATGCAAAGGAAGCCAAAAGTCTTGCAATTTTTAGAAGATTTTTTCAATGTTATGAAGTCCAAATTTTAGTACATAGTTGAAATATTGTTGTGGTAGGATTATAAATTGTAATGTACTAGAAAGAAGTGCAAAATTTCGCAACTATATAAAACGTAATGAAAATGAAATAATGACTTTGCACAAGATCACAGATTTTATTTTAATATTTACGACCGACCGGTTTCGCTTAACCTGAACATCATCAGGGTACAAAATTAAACGCAACAAAAAATACATAGTGTGCGGTTATATATACAGAGAGAGAACAAAATATAAAATTAAATGAAATTTGGCCGGTCGGTAGCTAAGTGGACAAATGCGTTGGATTACCACCCGGGCGTCGTGCGTCTAATTCCTCTGCTGGCTAAGTCCTTCATCATTGCACAAGCAACATCTTCCGTTTATTATGATGGCAGTAGGAGTTTTTCAAATATTGTCAGGTTATTCGTAATCCGGGAATGTTTATCTTTCTTATTTTTTTTTAATTAACTTTCTCACGCCAAGATTTGAACCCGTGACCTTTGGATCCGTGATCGAGTGTCTTAACCACTCGAGCACGGAAGTCGTCATTTCTGTGGAGTTTGTGTTTCTATTAACTACTGCGCACTAAATGATGATCGAATAATTTGCACAGCTAATATGACGCAGGTTCGTATCGCGAATTATTAGAAATAATTGCGGGGTGCAATCAATCTAAAAGAGGCAGCACTGATGAATTAAGTCGCCTTGGCTCAGGGCTCGGGGTTCAGCTGGTTTGTCATAACACCAACCGGGGGGCAGGGCAGGGTGCATCCTTTCCTCTATTGTATTAAAGCCTCTGCCCCTCCGTCCCGCCCTGTAGCACCGGGGCGCAGGCAGTGCGCGGCTCTACGTCAGTGGTACGCAACCGAGGGTTGCTCGTTTCAATACAATATATCATTACACATATTATGTTTAATTCCCAACCTTCCTCTTTCCCATCTCCTTCCCCTCCCCACTACCTTCAGCCTCACATCCCTTTTGGGGATGCCATTGTTCCACTGGCTCTCGACGGTAGACGGGAGCAGATGGGACTCTTGTGCGGTATTCTCTATTAAAAAATTGAATATGCCAAAAATAACAACTGCCTAAAATACTAACTAACGAAACCATCGCGCCATTTCCCTTCTCTTAGCATACACTCCTTGCTTCATTCACATTCATACATAGTCTCATACATAATCTTCTGTTATTCTGACACTTGACATGTCCCGAATAAGTATTTGGTTCACTTAATGGTGCAATGTCTTCCTCGGACGTCCCCGACTTCATTTTCCACTAACTTTTGCGTCATATATTCTTTTCACACTCCTTTCTTCGTTAATTCGCTCTACATAGTCAAACCTTCTGAGCGTCCTTTTCTTAATTCTGTTAATTACGCTTCGATCAGCTTTGCGTTCTTTCCAGATATCCACATTTTTAACACGATCATATTTGGTTTTATCGCACATACGCCTTAGGGATGTCATTTCTACAGCATTTAGTCTACTTTCATCTTTTACATTATTATAATAGCAAAGTTTTATTTAATTTATTTATTAGAACGATAATATAGTACAAAAAATAGATATTTTAACACAATATTCTCAAGGAGTTGAAAAAAAATTAATTCCAGGAAGGACAACATTATAAAACACAAAGGAATAATATTTATAACGTACGAATTCTTAAAGGGAGTACAAAGGAAGAAAAAAAAACCGAGTAAATATATTAAAAAGATACTCGTATGAGTAGAGATTAATTAAACATCATAAAAACATCAAGAAAGATATTCACACACATAAAGGATATATTACCGAGTTTACGTGGTTTCGGCAATATTATTTGTTCGCAGAATTGTTTATAATAATTAATTTGGTAATGCATTGTATTGTGTATGGTATATGCGATGTATTTTGAAGAGTTAAATCCAAAATTAGTTGTGTGAGTAGATGGCGATAAGTGTATTTGATTTTGTGATCATGTTCTACATTGGTGTATGTCGGAATGAAAGGCTGGTATAAGCTGGATTCACACCAACGTCCGGATACGCTCGTTTGTAAAATATTATTTAGTGATAAAAAAATGATTTTTAATAAAAAAAACTCTGCGATGTAAGTATTTTTACACATCAAAATAATTATTTAACTAACTAAGTAGTTAAATATCACAAGGGTGGGCAGAGAGGATATAATGCCACACAACTTTGTCTTGGCACATACTCCTTGATTGATAATCATACCATTTCAATAAGCTCCCATGCGGAACAGTATCGTCACTGAGCGGATTCGGACGTTGGTGTGAATCCAGCTTTAAGCTGGATATTTTGTAGTCTTGAAGTGGAGCTTCAATAAGAAGATGTAAAAATTTATAAAAAAAAAAAAATAGAAGAGAGTGGCTCCGCTATATAGGCAACCTACATAACACGAAAAAAGCTAATGTAAGTGTTACCTAAAATTCCAGTATACGTTCAATAAATAATTTTAAAGATTACTGTTTTAAAAATTATTTTCACTGGAAACATTTTCCTTACAACCCGTATGAAATTAACAGATAAATCATTTGTAGTATTGTTTATATTAGAAAGCCAAAAGGCGTGTATTTTTGGGTGTACCCTTAACATACAATTTTTAAAAAAATATCATAATTGAAATAAATATCATTTTGTAAAACACAAGTGCGTTGTTGCAAAAGTACAGTCAGCAAAGTACAACGGAAGTTGTACTTTGTAGGAATCCGGCACTCCAAAGGTTAAAAAAACTTTTTGTTTGATTTTTTTTTTATTTCATTTTTATTTATTTTATATTCGTTACTTTGTACATTGAAGTTTACAAGAAGCTAATTATTTTATTTTCTTTTTGACTTTATAATATTTAAACTTATATACTACTTATTATTTTGATTTATGTGCACTCTAATTAGTTTTTACAGACTATTTTCAATTTATTGATTGGCATAATTTAGATGGCTTCCGGCAGCGCATTATAAGATTTCATCCCTTTATTCAGCAAGCTATGTTGTGTGTTGGCTTTATTTTTTTCTGGTAGTCTTTTTTTTGCATGCCCTTTTATCATATTTGTGATTGTCAGAAAAATATTTTGGGAACAAGTTGTTCTTCATTTTATGTGTTTAATGTTAGCATCTGTTTTACTGTTAGCCAGTTTAGTTCCTCTGACATTTTAGTTACTTTTGAGTATCTGTTTCGCCAAAGTATAATTCTCATTGCTCTATTTTGGAGAATTTGAAACCTGTGTTATTATCTATCGTCACACAAGAAAAGAATCGTTGAACAGTAATAAAAATGTGGAGCAATAATGGAGTTGTATTTTTTTTTTTTTTTTTACGTGAATACCGCACAAGAGTCTCAACTGCTCCCAACCGTCTAGAGCCAGTGAGACTATGGCATTCCCAAATAGGATATGTTGTAAGGCTGAAGGTAGTGTGGAGGGGAAGGAGATTGGGAAGGGGAAGGTTGGGAAGTACCTGGCTATTCAGATCTGGTCACCAAACACGGCTAAAGCCATTTCAAGCAACGTTTCGATTCTGAATGGTGGTCTTTCACCAGGGCGATACTTAGAGTATCTACCACTCTGAAATAGTTGTATATTGTAATTGTGGTTTTTCTGTTTTTTTTTACCAAGGATATGCTACAAAAGGGGGTGCTAAAGTCACCCTGGCTTTTGGCAAGTGGAACTCGCCTGACGGAATCAGATATTTTTAAATTCACCGGTCAGGTTTATTGCAAAATTGTCAGGTCGGTCGGTCGGTTGGCCAGCCATGACTTCGCTACTCCAGCGAGAGCAGCACTGCACGTCGCCCAGGGCAGGGCTGGTATTACATTAGTGTACGCTGTACACCCCGTGCGGGCTTTTTGATTCGGTCGGGTTACACGCCGTGCAAGGGTGCAAAATGGCGGCTCCACCCGCACCCCCCTTATACACCGCCCACTCACCACCCACCCTCGGGATTCAGTAGCAACCGAAAAATACCGACGTAGGTACTACATAAATTACGTAATAATTTATCTCTTTTTAGTTTGCCCGCTGTTTTTTTACGTGGAAGAACAAATCATTCATTCGGGTGGTTTTTTCTCATGGAAGATTACTTACTCCCTCGGTGGTGAAATGGTCAGACTACATTTAGGCCATTTTCTTTATTTAAGTATCAGAGAATTTACAGTTTGCGTAGTTTTGTATGGCTTAAGATAAATAAATGAAATTCCTTCACGACACAAACCATAAAATAGTATTAATACCCTCGTACACACTCACTATGGAAGCATCTCCGCGCTTTGGCGGCCTCCGTGGTCGAGTGGTAAGACGCTTACTACCAATTTAGGATTCAAACCCGACGCGCGCAAATTAAAAATTAATATGTGTCACTACATTTAATTCATGTAAAATAATAAAAGGTATATTTGCGGCACGTTCCAGAGTGGTAGATACTCCATAATATAATAAAAGTATTTTTTTTCCAACATGATTACCGCACAAGAGTCTCAACTGCTCTCAACCGTCTAGAACCAGTGAGACTATGGCATCCCCAAATAGGGTATGTTGTAAGGCTAAAGGTACTGGGAAGGGGAAGGATATTGGGAAGAGGAAGGTTGGAAAGTACCTGGTTATTCAGATCTGGTCACCAAACACGGCTAAAGTCATTTCAAGCGACGTTTCAATTCTGAATGGTGGTCTTTCACCAAGGCGATACATAGAGTATCTACCACTCTGGAACAAATATACTTTTTATTATTTTAATATGAATTAAATGTGTTATGACACACATTCATTAATTAAAAATTATCGGCGCACGCCGGATTTGAACCCGCGACCTTTGGATTCGTAGTCGAGCGTCTTACAACTCGACTATGGAGGCCGTCTAAATATCGCCATGGTGAAAGACCATCATTCAGAATCGAAACGTCGCTTGAAATGGCTTTAGCCGTGCACGGTGACCAGATCTGAATAACCAGGTACTTTCCAACCTTCCTCTTCCTTATCTCCTTTTCCTCCCCACTACCTCCAGCCTCACAACATACCCCAATTGGGGATGCCATAATCTCACTGGCTCTAGACGGTTATATACTATAAAAATAAAATAAAACCCAAACCATCAAATAGTATTAATGCCGTTAAACGTCTGTCGTACAAACTCGATATGGAAACGTCTACGCGTTTTGACGGCCTCTGTGGTTGGGTGGTAAGACGCTCGTTTACAAAATCAGAGGTCACGGGTTCAAATAATAATTATTTAATTAATATGTCTCATAACACATTTAATTCATGTAATGATCAATATTATATTTTCGGCACGTTCCAGAGTGGTAGATACTCTAAGTATCGCCCTGGTGAATGACAACGTTGCTTGAAATGCCATGTTTGGTGACCAGGTCTGAATAGCCAGGTACTTCCTAACCTTTCCTCTTACCCATCTCTTTCTCCTCCCCACTACCTTCAGCCTCACCAAATACCCCAATTGGGGATGCCGTAGTCTCACCGGCTCTATATCAAATGACCGATCCGGTCAAATATAAATAAAGTATTTTCAAATCACTATTTTTTAGTATTTTGACAACATAATTTGTTTTGTAAATGCATTTTCAATTTTAAAAAAAAATCGCTTTCCATTTTTTTCAAAAGTTTTTCTGTGATTTTCCACGGCCATACATCCTTGTCTTGTCACACACTCCTTGCTTCATTCACATTCATACATCGTCTCATACATACTCTTCTGTTATTCTGACTCTTGACATGGCCTGACTTATTTTAAATATTTGATTCACTTGATCGTGTCATCCTTGGGCGTCCCCGGCTTCTTCTTCCATTCACTTTCGCGTAATATATTCTTCTCACACTCCTTTATTCGTTCATATGCTCTACATGCCCAAACCATCTAAGCGTCCCCTTCTTAATCCTATTCATTACGCTTACATCAGCCTTGCATTATCTCCTACATTCCTTACATGGTTTTACCGCGCATACGCCCTAAGGATCTCATTTCTACAGCATTCAGTCTACCTTTTATCTTTCCTCTGCCAGTTCCATGCCTCACTGCTGTACATCAAGGTTGGTATAAGAACTTCATATAATATAATTTTGTAGAAAATAAAATTTTAATTTTTGAAATTATTTATCGGTTTAAGTATTATAAAAAATCATGCTCAAAGGTTTGTCAAAAATGCTATTGGCCAACTGCCAGATATATTATTAGTGGGTTTATTTTTCTAAACTTCATCATCATTTATTCCACTCACTCTTCTCGTCTCCATGGCAACGACCTTTGCGGAAGCTGGCCTCAGAATTCCACCGTATTTTGATGCCTAACGTCTAGCCTTGGTAATTAAGGGAGGTAATTTGCTTAGTCATGGATTTGAGATATTCAACACGTTGCACAGTGAGTTCACACATTCTGAACAATGCCTTATCGTAATTAGCTTAATACGTACATAAATAGCTACTGACCTTGCAGTAAGAATATACATGGAGAGGTAAAAGTGATGTTTTATGATCTTTGTTTGGTCTTATTTGAACATTCACGCATAGCACATATCACCATCATGTTTGATTTATTTGTATAACCACTGCAAGATTTTTAATCAACACTTATATAGGAAATACGTACAGTGAAAAACGTACAATGAACGAATTTCGCACTATAAACTTCACTCTTTGTCAGCCAGACGTAAACTTTCTGATATATTAACTTTACACATAATTATACATTCATCAATAATTGATGCACCAAATATTTTATCCCAAATTAACATTAACATACCAATAAGAAAATCAACGAGGAGGATAAACAATATTTTTAACATTAAAGCCTAACACACAAATACAGGATATTTCTCTCCTTTGGCGAGAACATTAAGTAACTACAACACAATTCACTGCACACACAATGAAGTAGACATTTTTATTGATACAATAAATAATTTTTTTTAAAAAATCTGTCGATCATATCAAGCTGATATTGTAATGATGCCCTTTAGTTATGGACTGGTTATATGAAATACCAAGTACCAAACGGCTAATAGGCATCTCTTCAGTACAGGTGCCAATAATCCATGAATTTATATTCTACCTTGTATAATATTATTTTTTTGATTTTGTTTGTTATTCATTTACTTTTGCATTTTTCATAAACTTTTACTTGATTACTTACTATTGTTAAATATTCCAATTAAATAACCACTCACGTATATATGTCTTGAGCATCATGCCTGTTATATGTACTAAAATAAAATAAAATAAAAAAATAACCTCAAAATCCGTTGACGTAAGTTAAACGTATAAAAATGTATAGTTAGCGCGGACGGAGAACAGTCTTACATACTTAGAAGGGCTGCAATATTATATGAAGTATTTTCTTGTCGCCTTCTCTCAGAAAAATATATTTGTACATTCTTCGGGTTTTTACGTCGTATACCAGACGTGATGAAGTGATTTATCGCAAATTTGTATAGGTTGGGTAAAATTATTTAGCTCTCTCTCCATGTATATTCTCATTCCAAGCTACAAAAAGCTTCCATCATTATTTAGGCGAACCTTCTGTTATCAGTGTTTGTGTGATATTTTAACTTTATAAAACATTTTAATAGTGTATTGATATTGTTTTGTTTAATGTGTTCAAATATGTTTATTAAAAATGTCCGAATTCTAACTAATAGGCTATCCAACATCCTTTAACATATCTTCGTCTATTTCTATGCGAGTCAGTATAAAGTCAACAATACTGACTACACTGTTTTGCAAAGGTACCTCTACATGCATATTCTCACTCCAAGCTACTGACGCAGTCCTGCGAAGTTATTCGGGTGGATAAGGTAAAAAGGTGGAAAGAATTTTCAGCACTCGTCTTTCCTCCTTCGTTTAATATGGAGTTTTCCAGGACACTGACTAAACTAACTAACTAACCATCACGCAGTTTCCCCACAAAGATAGGCAGAGAGGACAGAGCCATACGGCTCTGTCTTGGCAGGCACCTCTTGCTTCATTCAAATTCATGCATCGTCTCACACATACTCGATTTTTGATTCTGAATGGCGGTCTTTCACCAGGGCGATACTAAGAGTATCTACCACTCTGGTTTGTCTCCACATCGCCCACCCACCCACTTTCGGCTTCATCCAATTATGATTTAAAATAAATTATTATCCGTAGTAGTCGATTATCTTCCATCCTTGCTGCATGATCTGCCTAGCGGAGCTGTCGTAATTTTACGAATTCCATAAGTAAAAACTAATTGAATAATTATTTGACATCTCATGGTTGCATCATATTCACACTTAAAAATAATAGATAAAGGCAATTATTAAAATAAACATTAGAGCACATAAAATTATTTCGCGTTAATCAATAAAACATCACACAACTCTCCGAACGTTGTATTTCGATTTGTGAATTTTCTTGTAACAGTTCACATGTTACATTTTCCCTCTTGGCCACAACATCGCAAAATTGGTTAGACCTCTCCGTCGAGATTAAATCCTCGTCTCTTGATAAAGTCTGCGGCTATCCGGAGTATGGGGTCCCCCGTGGAGCCCGATTAGAGCCTGCGCCCCTCGGGCCGCGGGGGGCCGCAGGGGGGCGCCCTGCCAGGGGACCAGAGTACCAGGAGAGCAGAGAGCAGAGAGCAGAGAGCAGGGGAGCTTAAAGGATTAAACAGTGCCTAGGGCGACAATCTACGAGGATTATAACAAATTCACTAAAACAGTTTACTGCGGGGAGAGTGATAACGACAGGGCCATTGTTTTTGACAGAATCGTTTACAAAAATACCTATTAGGGGTGAAAATTGTTTACCCTAGTCGAAATTATAATTGTTTGGCTGAACATCACTTCTAACCTTGGAGTGACAATATATGGAGAGAGAGCTAATTCTTTTTACCCAACCTATAGAAACTTTGGATAAATCACTTTCTCAGGATTTTTACGTCGTACACCATGAAAAAGAAAGAGACAACAAAATTTCCTAAATTATCAGACCGCTTTAAAGTTTTGTAAGAGTGTTCTTCATGTCTCGCGTCTCCGTTGACTCCGCCCACACGTTTTGATATTCGACATAAATTTGACATAACTCAACGGTTTTTTAGGTTATATGATATATGTTTGTTTACAACAATACTGTGAAAAAGTGATTATACGAATAAACAAAAACTTTATGTCGACATGTGCTATGAATGGATGTATAAATACCCTTGTATTTATACATCCAGTTTTTGATGATTTTTACCGGACTCGGCGGACCTGGGCGTGGCTAAGACTAGGCTAGGGTATTTATACATCCATTCATATCACATATCGACATAACATTTTTGTTTATTCCTACAACCACTTTTTTGCAGTATTGTATCAACGAAAATATAGCATATAACCTAAAAACCGTTTAGTTGTGTCAAGTTTAGTGGCATAATAAAAAATGTGGGCGGAGTCCCGCCGTGACCCAGGAGCCCGAGATCATCGTGACTGTACATAGAAGCGATGTATTATATTTGTTGTCTCTTTCTCCCTCATGGTGTACGACGTAAAAACCCGGAGAAAGTGATTTATCGCAAGTTTATATAGGTTGGGTAAAAATAATTAGCTCTCTCTCCATACATTGTTACTCCAAGGAAAAGAGAGATTCAATATTAAGAGGGAGACAACAATATATACATGCACATTCCTGTTATTAATTGAATAATTAGTTTACTTTAAGTCCTGAAGAGGATTCAGTCGAATCGAAACTAGTCGACGTAATTATACCAAAATAAAAGTGTTTTTGAATTAAGTGTATTTTCATTTAATTTAAAAACTTATTTTTTTATCAATTGTTAACAAAAACAGAGTAATTTATTTTTTTCATTATTTATTTCTTAATATAGATGTAGGTGCTATATTTTCTTAGCAAAAATGTTTTGTTTTACTACGCTTGCATCAAAAGCAAATGCTTGGGAACTTGTGAAAGCAAATGATTTCAACTTAGGTAGCACATGACCAAGGTCACTTCGACGGTCATCGTGGCCGAGTGGTTAACACGCTAGTCTACGAATCCACAGGTCGTGGTCTTAAATCCCGGCATGCCCAAATAAATTATATTAAATTAATATGTGTTTTTTTCACATTAAAGTCATATATATAGGACGTTTACAGCACGTTCCAGCGTGGTAGATACTCGGTAGAGTAACGTTTCGATTCTGAATGGTGGTCTTTCACCAGTACGATACTTAGAGTAGATAAATAGAGTATCTACCACCCTGGAAGGTGCCGCAAATATATTATAAATTATTTACAAATTCCATTCGTTTTTAACTTGACTGTTATTTATAAAATTGTGAATAGTATTATAGACAGTTCTGATTTACTGAACCTTATTTCCTTTTACTTACCAACGAGAACTACGCGATCCGAAATTATATTTTTTTGTAATAATAATATCAGGACATTCATTTCGATACCGCTTTTACCTAGATTGCATGTAGTTGGTAATACATACGCAGAGGTTGCTGATGTATTTAACTGCACGGAATGTAGATACAAGGAGGCTTCAATATCACATATCTTCAACCATTATTAATTTAATGTAATCAATAACTAACTAACTAACCATCACGCCGTTTCTCTACAGGGGAGAGGACGGACCGGAACATAACTCTGTCTTGGCACACACTCCTTGCTTCATTCGCATTCGTACATCGTCTCATACATACTCTTCTGTTATTCTGACTCCTCACATGACCTGATTCAAGTATTTGATTCAATTAATCGTGCCATACCTTCCTCGGGCGTCTTCGACTTCTTCTTCCATTCACTTTCGCATCATATACTCTTTTCACACTCCTTTCTTCGCTCATTTGCTTTACATGCCCAAACCATCTAAGCGTTCCTTGATCCTATTCATTACGCTTACATCAGCTTTGCTTTTTTTCCTTTATCTCACCTACGTCTCAGGGATCTCAGTTCCACAGCATTCAGTCTACTTTCATCCTTCCTCTACCAGTTTCATGCCTCACTGCTATACAACAGGGTTGGTATAAGCGCTTCATTGTGGACTGCTAGCTTTTTTTGGACAATTTCTTATTTGCGCCAACAGCGTTCAGTTCTCTATTAATGGAGATTCCTGCATTCATCCTTCTTTCAATATCCTTATCAGCCTTTCTATCTCTCGTAAACATACTGCCTAAATACACTTTCACAATTGAATACTATTTTACAACTTTTCTTTCCTTTGTATGAGCAAACAATTTAATTTTTTTTACTCTTTGATGTAAACCTTTGTATGTAAAAGCACACTCGGGCGTATAAAATAAAAAAAGAGATTTCACGAAGGTAATGGGTGGTTGATATTTATGTCTACACACCCTCGCTACTTGCGAAAACGTGCTACGAGTAAGGCTAATATTTATCGTCACCAGAAAACAATTTAAAATTTCTCGCTCTTCCCGAATGCATTCAGCATCCAACCACTAAGTAGAGGGGGGCGGGGAAGGTTTTTGCATCTTATTACGTATGAAAATAAGGGAGGCGGGGCTCGAACCAAAGTGATCCCATTCGTTTCACAGGGAGGGAATTTATGGAAAAAGGAAAAGCTGGGGGGAAGCCGCGCTCGTCTCGGGTGTGGAAGGGTGGGAGGTTTGAGATCTAATTCCGCTGCTATCTAAGATTTCAGTCGTGGAGAGCTTTCTGGTTTTATTGTTGGGGCTACATTGAATTTCAAATCGTTAATCTTAAATACAGAAATAAATTGTTCATTCACAGAATCCTATCATTTCGCTCCGGAAAATTAAAAAAATATATTTTTTCCTTTTGTTAATCGTGATTTCAACGTGTTCCATGTAAACAAATTTATTTGCATATTCGTAAAAAGCATTTACTTTGTGGCTTCCCATATTTATAAATAAAACAGATAAACTTGTGTATAACCACTTTTATTATTCAATATTATGTCGACCGGTTTCGGGAGCACCCTTCCATCATCAGGACAATATTGAAATTTTGATTTCATCAGGACAATACTAAAATTTGTATTTCATCAGGACAATATTAAAAATTTTATTTCATCAGGACAATATTAAAATTTTGATTTCATCAGGACAATATAAAAATTTTAATTTCATCAGGACAATATAAAAATTTTAATTTCATCAGGACAATATAAAAATTTTAATTTCATCAGGACAATATTAAAATTTTAATATTGTCCTGATGATGGAAGGGTGCTTCTGAAACCGGTCGACATAATATTGAATAATAAAAATGATTATAAAATAGGTTTATCTGTTTTATTTATAAATTTATTTGCTTTTAAGAGTCCCAACTGCTCCCAGCCGTCTGGAGACAGGGCACTATGTCATCCCCGATTGGGGTATGTTGTAAGGTTGAAGGTGATGGGGAAGGGAAGGAAATGGGTAAGAATAAGGTTGATGAAGTATCTAGCCAGGGGTAGCCAATAACCATTCAGATCTGGTCACTAAACACATTTTTAAATATTGTTTTGTTTAATGTGTTCAAATATGTTTATCAGAAATGTCCGAATTCCATGTGGGCGGTAACTAATAGGCTATCCAATATACATATATTTATCTCTTTCTATCCGAGTCAGTATAAAGTCAACAATACTGATTACACTGTTTTGCAAAGTTACCTCTCCGTATATTCTTACTCCAAGTCAACAACCCATTTAAAACTGGTATTAACCGAAACCGTCTTGAGAACATTAGGGGGAGGTGGTATCATCAAGCGGAATCCCAAGGGTTTCCGGAAATCTTTTTTGCAAAAAAATTTGGATACCACGGCTGTGAAAATGGTTATTACAGTATTGTGTTATAAGATTATTTTTAATGCAAATCTTTAAAGTTATGTACAGTTTTTGTTATTTTCTTATCACACAGCTTGTTTTTATCGTTATATCTCAAATTCTCTATATTCATTGCTACCCTCTTTTAGCTTAAGAGAGTAGATTAAAAAGATTAACTTATCTAAATTATTTTTAAATATTTTGAATTGTAAAACTTATAAACACACTTTTCCTCCAACTTATAACCTTCAAATCGAAGATAAAGAACACTTTATAGCCTGAAATTAAAATAAAAAAGATTATCGTATTTAGTTAGAAAAAAAATATGGGAATAATTACTTTTAAATTTTATAGATTGGAAAACAGTTTTTGAAATATTTTGTGATTTTTTTTTTGAAAAATAACGAAAAGAATTTCACTTGTGTAAACAAGTGGTAGATATTCTAAATACCCAGAGTGGTAGATACTCCAATTATCGCCCTGGTGAAAGACCACCATTCAGAATCGAAACGTTGCTTGGAACGGGCTTAGCCGTGTTTTGTGACCAGATTTGAATAGCCAGTTACTTTCCAACCTTCATCTTCCCCATCTCCTCCCCCTCCCCACTACCTTCAGCCTCACAACATACTCCAACGCATAGCACTGGGAGCCCCCAAATGGATAAAGGTTTCCCAACTCCACAAAGACTCTGAATACATGATAAGTCTCGCGGATTCGTTTTATGCGGGAATTCCCAATTACAATAACGATTCAATCAGTTCCCTCGCGAAGTATGACGAAAACCTTCGTACAAAACAAATTCTTCGGAAGGATTAACCTTCCCAACATGCAGCCATTTTTAGCATAACTTATTTTTAAAAACTACACCAAAATTCCTATTTCAACAACCATAAACTTAACATCATGATGAGAAAGAAAAAGGGCCTTATTGGCCCGGAGCTTTTTATGCCAAAATTACAAAAAGTTAAAAATACAGACTGTCTCACTTTCCCTAGACGGTTGGGAGCAGTTGGGACTCTTGTATGGTATTCACTAGAAATAAAATAAATTAAAAATGACTTAAATCGACGCCAGACGAGAAGTCGAAAAGGGATAAGAAAATAATCTGAGCTTAACTGTGGCTTATTTCGAAGCTGCGATCGTAAAAGCGAGAAGAAGTCCTCGAGAATAAATCACATCTTATCAGAACTGCATCATCGGTGCCGCTGGCTCTATGAATCTAGGAAAATATATATTCCCGTTTCGAGGCGTTTCTCAGCACTGACAATCCAACAAATCATACTTAATGCCCGCTGCCATAAAATATGGCGACACGAACAAAATAAATTTGCAATAACGACAGACACGGCGCAGAGGCGCTCCTGAACCCCGGATGTCCACCGTGACGCGGCGGCCATCTTGTAAGTGAACCCAATTTAAAAATGGAGCGCTCTCCCGGAAATGGAATAAGGCGGGAAAAATGCAAGTGAAATATTTACATCCACTCCTTTTTTTTTATCAGTTTCGAAATTATTGCGGAAATATGTGTTTTTGCTCAATGTTAGTAGTTTATTCTTTACAGATAAAGAGAGAGACTTGGAGTAACAATGTATGGAGAGAGAGCTAATTCTTATTTTTACCCAACCCATACAAACTTGCGATAAATCACTTTCTACGGGTTTTTACGTGGTACACCATGAGAGAGAAAGAGACAACAAAAATAACACACCGCTTTTATGTACTGTAAGGATGATCTTGGTCTCCCGCGTCTCCGGGGACTCCGCCCACATGTTTTATTATGCGACTAAACTAGACGCAACTTAAATGTTTTTTAGGTTATGTGCTATATTTTTGTTGATAACAATACTGTAAAAAAGTGGTTATACGAATAAACAAAACATTATGTCGACATTTGCTGTGAATAAATGAATAAATACCCTAGCCCTGGTCCTAGCCACGCCCTGGTCTGCCGAGTCATGCAAAAATCATTTAAAACCGACTACGCTGCCTTGGATAGGTACCACTCTATGTACTCTAAGATCTTACCTGTAAAAAGTAGAATAGCCATATTTTGGTATGATCAAAAAATCACATTCTGAATCGAAACGTTACTTGAAACGGCCGCGTTTGGTGACCAGATCTGAATAGCCAGGTACTTCCCAACCTTCCCTTTTCCCATCTTCCTCCCCTCCTCGCTAATTTCAGCCTCACAACATACCATGATTGGAGATGCCATAGTCCTACTGGCTCTGGACGGTTGGGAGCAGTTGGAACTATTGTGCCGTATTCACTATAAAAAAAGATAAACATAAGAAAGGGCTGCATTTCAAAAATACGCACTTTTTGGATTTTTAGTACAAGCAATACTAAAAATGATTCATCTGTTGATTCTATACGGGTAGTTAAGAAAATGTCTAATGTTTCCAGTGAATACAATAAATGCTTTATGAAAGGAATACTGGAATTTTATGTAAAACTGCACCTTTTATTAACATGTTGGTATGTTTTTCATAAAATTTTAAAGAATACAGTAAATAAATTATTCACAGGAAACCTTAAACATTTTCATAACTACCCATAGAAAATTTACAAATAAAATATTTGTGGTATTACTTGTATAAGAATGCTACAAAGTGACGTTTTAGGTGCTGAGGCTTGGCAAAAATACTTTTGGCTGTTTCTATGATTGCTTTCAAAATCTGATATTAATACGCTAAGCCGTCTTCTGTACACAATTCGTTGGATCGCCGTGTGGGGCGTTAATGCCTGCAAAAACCATACAGGTAATTTTTGCTCATACGTAACAAAGTTTGAAATTTCATTCCGATTGCGCTACTTCAGGATTTACTCACCGTGTCCCTTTTGACGTGTGTGTCAAGACTAAACTAGTTGTTAAATATTTTGGATGACTACACACGCGTTGTTAATTAGTATTTTTATTTTGTAAAAACCTAATTTGTATTGTGTATCACTTCACGTAGAAAGTCTTAAACATACTCGTAGGCGTGGAAACTAAGAAGAGGCACAAAGAAAGAAGGGAGACGGCAGAAGACTGGCGACAGGGGGGGTGTTTCCTGGAGGTGGCTAATGCTGTTAAATTGCGTTCAATTTTTTTTTTTTGTAGGTACCTGTAACTATTTCACCATCTTACATCATATGACGCACACCTTGAATACTTCAACATTAATTCACTCAAAACTAAAAGGCAAATAACTGATTTAATATGTTTACATAAAATAATTCACGGTCTTCTCGATACTGCAGTATGTTTTAGCAGTATTGAAGTAATGTATCTAATTTTTATTGTTTCAGACGCCATAGCACATTCCATCTGAGCTCATCCAGAAACAAAGTTGCCTAATTTAACCCCTCTGTCTCAAATGTGTCGACTAAATAATAAGGTAGAGTGTACTAATGCAGACATTTCCGTCAATGAAATGATTAAAAAATAAATTTTAATGATTAAAAATTAATTTTTCAGAAATTCTACAAATGTAGAGTTTCTGAAAAAATGTCCTACTATTACTTAAAAATATCTAGCAATGATTTGGCTAATTATGTTATATTCTTTCTTTGAGTATCTTTCTTTTATTTATCATTGATTGAGTTTTTGTAATTTTATATTTGTTTATGTAAGAGTATCCTTTGTATTTGTAGCTATTTTTTTTACAATTTTACACTGAGTCTTTATAACTGGATTGTTCTCATGTAAGTGAGAACATCTGTTAAAACCCATAATAAATTAATCAAAATTTAACGAGATTTCTGAATAGCCTATCACGTAAAATTACGTAACCTTACAATAATTTTATTTAAATTACACATATTGCTACTATGGTACATCTATAACACAATAAATAAAAGTATTGAGGTTAGATGGTAATAGACATCAATAACAATGTTTGAAAAAAACTTTATTAATAAATTATCCATCGCTACATAATACATAGGCTGTTTCCGCCCCCGTAGCCCAACCGTAGGCGGAGTGGTTTGGTAGGAGGAGAGGCTGGAGGCTGTAGGCTGTAGGCTGTAGGCTGTAGGCTGTAGGCTGGAGGGATGAAATACGACTGCCGTCAGATACTGTCAAAGCGAACAACAAGCCCTCTGGCTGAATTTGATACCAATTCGCCAAACAAGCTTAGCCTGCGAGTGTACGCCAGTCCACCATACAATGTACATCCACTGAATGTATCTTATTTCAGTAATTATTTTAACAGGATTCAGCTGACTGAAATATTTTTCGTAAATTATCCAACGTCTTTTAATCATATTATCTACTGAAATAACCCTGATGTTACAATATATGGAGAGAGAGCTAATTCTTTTTACCCAACCTATACGAATTTGAGATAAATCACTTTCTCCGGGTTTTTACGTCGTACACCATGAGAAAGAAAGAGACAGCAAAATTTCCCAAATTTTCACACCGCTTTAAAATACTGTTGTCATGTTTTTTTGTGTCCCGCGTCTCCGTTGAATCCGCCCACACGTATTGATATTCGATATAAATTAACATAACTCAACGGTTTTTTAGGTTATATGCTATATTTTTGTTTATAACAACACTATGAAAAAGTGGTTATATGAATAAACAAAAACATTATGTTGACATGTGCTACGAATGGATGTACAGATACCCTAGCCCTCGTCCTAGCCACGCCCAAGTCTAGCCGACTTCGGCAAACCTAATAAAAACTGACTACAGCAGCGCTCTCTCTTGTATATTATTGCTGTGAGGAAATAACTTGTTGGTACTTTTTTTATATATTATTTTTTCGGTATTTGAAAAATATGAAACAAACAAATAATACGGTGGTTTGTCACATTTTTATGGATACTCCGAAATTCATGGTGGTAAAATCAATGCACTATGCTTATTCGTATCTTTGTTATACATATTGAAAATTCTTAACACATCTATAAGAACCCAGCAAAGTACTAAAATGTTTAATATTATTATTTTTTTTTTCGTAGAAAGTAATCACTTCGTGGTTTGACATATTTAATGAAAATGAAATAATAACTTTGTACAATACCACAGTTTTTATTTTTTGTGACCGACCGGTTTCGCTTAGTCTAAGCATCATACACCCTAATGATGCTTGGGCTAAGCGAAACCGATCGATCATAAAAATTTGAATAAAATCTGTGATATTGTACAAAGTTATTATTTCATTTTCATTTGATATTATTGCTTAAAATGATAATATAGTACAAAAAATACATTGTTTGATATATTATTCCCAAAGAATTTTTTAAATACTCATTTCCCGAAGGACAAATTTTATAAAACATAAAGCAATAATATTTTTACAAAGACATCCAAATTTTAAAAGGGATTACAAAATAAAATCGAACGAGTGAGACACAGCAATAAAAAGAGACTCACAAGAGTAGACATTATGTGAGGGGCTTAGAAATAAAGGCAGCAATCTCCAAAAAAGGTTCTGTAGCATTGTCAACTTCTGAATGATTATTATAAAGAAATGGAGAACGAAGTGTGCAAAAGTGTTAGTTCACATTAAACTAGGAACAATTTGAAACCATTATCTCTAAATTTATCAACATATTGACAAAAGAAAAGTGCATTAAACGTTAAATCAACTTTCCAAGAAATAATTTGAAATGAAGGAGATTGCTGCCTTTGCTTCTAAGCCCCTCATTTATACATTAAAAAATATATGCACACATTCAGGAGGTTTCCCCCTTATTTGTAAACGAGGTTTTAACGTAACTTGTGTTTGTTGTAAGGTCAGAATAGCAAAAAAATTGGTTTATAACCATGATTTATGCGTTTAATTTAATGGACTACGTCCGGTGTAACTAAACCACCGCTGAACCGGCGCGTAAAAATCTAATAAGTAAGACAGAAAGAGTTTACAGAAAGTAAATTTCACCGATTTATAAACTTATAGAAAGAAAATATCCTTTTAGTGCTTCTGCCAATATGCTTTTATCTGCAATTGAGAGTTTAATTAATTAAAAAATACATTTGTATTGTGTAAATGTGATGTATTGCAAGGAGTCAATTCCAAATTTATTTTGTAATTTTCCTATTCAAAAGTGAAATTTCAAAATTGTTTAATATATATACAACTGTAATAGTTTTTTGAAGCATTGTTCTCAACCTCAATAATACAAAAACAAACTTTACTTGTTTTACTTAGAACGGCTGAAAACATAAACATTTTTACAAGTCCTGTATAGATCGACAAACGTATCTATGCTGTCGAGGGCCTCACCAATGTAGATAGTCGGCCTGCGTGGTCGAGTGGTAAGACGCTCGACTACGAATCCAGAGGTCGTGGGTTCAAACCCGGCGTGCGCAAATAAAAAATTTAACTTAATTTATATGCGCCATAACACATTGTATTCATATAAAATAATATATAGTATATTTGCGGCATGTTCCGGAGTAGTAGATATCATGGTATCGCCCTGGAGAAAGACCACCATTCAGAATCGAAACGTTGCTTTAAATGGCTTTAGCCGTGTTTGGTGACCATCTGAATATCCAGGTACTTCTCAACCTTCCTCTTTCCCATATCCTTCCCCTCCCCGCTACCTTCAGCCTCACAACATGCCCCTATTGGGGGTACCATAGTCCCACTGGCTCCAGATGGTTGAGAGCAGTTGGTACGCTTGTGCAGTATTAACTATAATAAAAATAAAAAACATTTTTGGTGACCAGATCTGAATAGCCAGGTGCTTCACTACTTTTAGCCTCACAACATACCCTAACTGGGGGGTGCTATAGTCTCACTGGCCCTAGACCATAGGTTCTCAACGTGGGCGACAACGCCCCCTTGCGGGCGTTTGAGACTTTCAGGGGGGCAATAGAAGACCCAGAGAAAATTAGGGGGCGGTTCCAGTTCTTTTCACTTTCAAATCTCTACCGACTAGTACTTTTTTTGGCGACGAGTTTTTGTAGATTTCGTGGTAATTTTCGAAAAAACACCAGGAACCGGTTCCAAAAAGAACTGGATAAATAACCGGTTCCTTGGTGACTGGTACCGCGAACGCGACAGATGGCAAGTAAAAAAAATGGGGGGGGCTCTAGAAAAATATATTCCAGGCGGTTCCAGTCCTTTTCACTTTCAAATCTCTACCGACTAGTACTTTTTTTTGGCGACGATTTTTTGTCGATTTCGTAGTACTTTTCGAAAAAACACCAGGAACCGGTTCCAAAAAGAACCGGATAAATAACCGGTTCCTCGGTGGTCCCCGGTAACTGGAACCGCGAACGCGACAGATGGTAAGTAAAAAAAATAGAGGGGGGGGGGGCTCTAGAAAAAAATATTCTCAAAGTGAGCGGTGGGCAAAATAAGGTTGAAAATATAAAAAAAATAATTAAAAAAATACAAAAAAAATCATGGATTGATAATTAATTGGTTTCTTCGCTTGTTCCTCTTTTACAGATAAGTACGAAAATCTGTTTACAAATTCAAAGCTTAATTTTTATGTTCGTGAAATATTACGTAAGTTAATTACTTTTCGCCAAAAAACACCCGAAGGCGTAAGAACGAATAATTTCAATTTTCTTTCAACCACTCGTCACATTTTTTTTTCTCAACGAACAAGACACAAAAACAGTCACTCCACTGTGATAGGTAATTACCGGAGTGATGGATTCTTCCCTCGCGGTCCATTTAATTCCGCAATGTCAAGAGCGTATCATCCAACACAAAGTACCCAAAGATGAAAATAATTCCAGAGGAAACTTCATCTGTGATCTACGCTTGACGGATACGATGTTATAACATTGTCACATTGATCTCAATTTCATTTAACATTATGATTTGGGGTGTATCGTGATGTGAGTACGTAACATTCAAACGTTGAAAAATACATCACTCTTTTTAAAATTGGAATCAACTTTAAAGCTTATTTATTGTTAAATATTTAAATAGTATTAATAATCTAAAACACAAATATGAACGGCCTCCATAGTCGAATGGTAAGACGCTCGACTACGAATCCAAAGGTCGCGGGTTCAAACCCGGTGTGCGCCAATAACTTTTATTTAATTAATATGTATCGTAACACATTTAATTCATATAAAAATAATTAAAAGTATATTTGCGGCACGTTCCAGAGTGGTAGTATCACCCTGGTGAAAGACCACCATTCAGAATCGAAACGTTGCTTGAAATGGCTTTAGCCGTGTTTGGTGACCAGATCTGTATAGCCAGGTACTTCCCAACCTTTCTCTTCCCAATCTCCTTCCCTCCCCACTACCTTCAGCCTCACAACATTCCCCATTTGGAGATGTCATAGTCTCACTGGCTCTAGACGGTTGGGAGCAGTTGAGACTCTTGTGCGGTATTCATATAAAAAAATATCAAAAAAATGAAATAGAAAAAAGGCAGAAACTAAAAAGAACAACGGTCATGACTGAGACTCGAACCCGGACCTACTTAATTGTAGTTTTCCGGGATAGAACGGGAAGAACAATAAAAAAAGACGAATAAAAACTTCAGAAAAAGAAATCGAAAAACATTTGTTGAGGTTCAATTGAATAATTGTCCAGCTAAGCTAAAACCAACTGGTAGGCATCTGCTACGCTGTAGATTTTAATATTAAATTTTGAAATGTTTTCACTGTATCAGGAAATGTTAAATTAATTAACGTTTAGAATACTGCCAATTTCCTGCATAAAATGTTTAAATTCAAATTAGGAATAAAATTCACCCTTTTCAAATCTCGACTTTTCAGAGATTAATTTGAATAGAAAACATTAACGAGTTTTATTTATTTATGTTTGTTAATACCCGATTTCATCATAAAACCCTTCCCGCCCAAGTTAATCTTAACCCCTTCGGGACCCTGGCGAGATGATAATCCTCCAGGTGCCATACAAATTGAACTCTTTCGCAAAGATTGAAATGTGTTGTGCTCTCTTAGCGAGCACCTCGAAGAATGGTCCGTAACATTTCATTAAAAATAAATTCAACCCCCGGAAGTGGAGGATCGGTTGCCATGGCGACGGCATCAGCTGCCTTTGTTCTGCTGCCTCTGCCACATCGCCCCCTCCTCCTGCTCCCGAAGCCCCCGGGCCGCCCCCATCCCCCAACGGCCCCACCTCCCACATTGTATTCCTTTCTGTGATCAAATGTTGATCACTGACCGGGCGCTGTAGCTGATAAATTCGACGTGACCAAATTATACAACTAAATACGTGTAGGTATGTGAGATTATATTAATAGGTACCTACCCACTTAACTTCGATTCAATGTAAGGTTAATATTAAATAATGAAAATTAAATAATAACTTTTTGTAAAAGACAACAGATTTTATTTAATATTTTGTGACCGACCGGTTTCGCTTAGCCTAAGCATCATCAGGGTACAAAATTAAACTAAACAAAAAATACACAGTGTGTGGTTATATATATACTCATACATATAGAGAGAGAACACAATATATAATGAAATAAGATAACGGTAAGAAAACAAAAGAAAAACATTTAATTCATAACAAATGAACAAAGAGAAAGAGACAGATAATATGAAATAAAAGAGGCAAAACGTCAACTGAGAAGGTGATTAAAGAATAATGAGAAATGTACCTAATATTGGACCACTGGACAAATTTAACTGATTATTAAGAAAATGACTAATAATTTAAATTTTATTCTTTTGTTTTCTTACTATTCTCTTATTTTATTTTTATATTGTGTTCTCGCTCTGTATGTATGAGTATATTTAACCACACACTTTGTATTTTTTGTTTAGTTTTATTTTGTATTGTGTACCCTGATGATGCTTAGGCCAAGTGAAACCGGTCGGTCGTAAAACATTAAATAAAATCTCTAGCCTTATACAAAGTTATTATTTCATGTTCATTAAATATTTCAAACCACAAATTGATCGTTTTCCACGAAAATATCAATTTTAACTTAAATTATATATTGGTAATACGTACGCAGAGGTGGCTGGTGTATTTAACTGTACGGGATGTAGATACAAGAAGGCTATAATAATATCATATATCTTCAATCAATATTAATTAATTTCATTTAATCAAATACAATGTATGGAATACTTATGTTTACAACTCATTCTAACTTTTCGTATGAGCAAATAATCTACACTTGTGTCACTGTTAAATTTACCTTTACATGTAAAAGTCCACTTAAGCGTATACAATTGAATAAAAAAAATATGAAAACATACTTTAAATAGAAAAAATAACTTAAAAAAAAACTAATAACTTAATTTTTTGTTATGAATCCGCTTGCATATTTCGGTCTGGTGAAAGACCCCATTGAAAATCGAAACGTTGCTTAACAATGGCATTAGTCGTGTTTCGTGACCAGATCTGAATAGCTAGGTAATTCCCAACCTTCCTCTTCGCCATCTTCTTCCTCTCCCCATTAACTTTAGCCTCACAACATACCCCAAATGGGGATGCCATAGACTCACTGGCTCTAGACGGTTGGGAGCAGTTGGGACTCTTGTGTGGTATTCACTAAATTTTTATTTTTTTTAAAGTAAAAGGTTTTTTTGGGAGGGTCGTCTAATAAAGTAAAACTTTTTTTAAAATATATAGTGAGACTATTGAGGGATGATCGGCAGTGGTGTGCACAGAGTTTTTGAACTGGGTAGGCATTAGGAGACAGGGGATTAATTGATAATAGAGAAAGGTACCAACAAATATCGCTGATTGCTATTGAATTTGTTCTGTAAAAGCATTGCACTAACAAAGATACTAGCACGCAACGGGCAACAGCTCACACCATACCATATCTTGTTTAGTCTAATGAACATATAATAATCTATTCTGAAGTTGGCGGCGTTTGAGCATATGTAGTTACTGCTTTTGACACGTTATAGTAGGACGGTCGGTGGGGCGCTCGCGGCAGCGCGCATAGCTAAATTTCGCGCGTAGTTTTGAGAGTGTAGATTTATTTATTGCAATAATTTCATATTATTTAATGCAATATTATATATATTTTTATGCAAGTACGATAGGGTAGGCAGTGTTTATGTTCCTTTATGGAGTGCACGCCAAATGAACTTAAAAAAATAAGTGCTTTTATTTCCACTAATCTTAACTTAACTCAACAAGATTATTGAAAATATAGGCTATTCCATATATAAAAGTATTCTTTTTTAATATAAGTCTCATTGTTAAACATACAAACCTAGGCACTGAGAATTAGTTTTCTAAGGTTAACCCACAAAGTTGTAATCTCCTAAATGTCACCGATCACTACACTTCACCACACACTACAAAACAGTTTTCTATCAAACTTTCCGACAAGGAAAGCGTACGAAAAGTTTTCCTGAGAAGAATAAAAAGCACAAACAAAAGCACTCAAAAGCAAGGTGAGATCTGGCGTCATGAAACTTTCATAGCTTTCGTCGGCATTTCTTAGTTTAGTTTAGATTATTTTCATAATCTAATTCATCATTAATCTCCATCTTTTTATAGTAAATACCGCACTAGAGTCCCAATTGCACCCAACCAACCGTCTGGAGCCAGTGAGACTATGGCATCCCCAATTAGGCTATGTTTTGAGATTGAAGGATTACCCATTAGGGGAGAGGAATGATATGGTTAAGAGGAAGGTTGGGAATTACCTGGCTATTCAGATGTGGTCACCAAACACGGCTAAAACCATTTCAAGCAACGTTCGATGCTGAGTGGTGGTCTTTCACCAGGGCGATACCACGAGTATCTACACTCTGGAACGTGCCGCAGATATACTATATATAATTTTATATTAATCAAATGTAAATCAATATTAATGACATAAAATGTATTTGTGCACGCCGAGTTTGAACCCGCGACCTCTGGCAACGTAATCGAGGGTCTTACCACTCGACTACGCAGGCTTTAAAATACTATTTTAACTGTTGAAAAATATATCGCGGCGCCATATAATGTTATTATTTTACCGTTTTGGGGGTTATCGTTAAAACGTAAGACGTCATTGAGAAACTTTAGTCAAAAATATTATGATTTTTAAATAAAATATTCACGCAGAACAATATACCTCGATTCTGAATAATTACAAAAGTTTAATTGCTTATTTTGTAATTATTCGCACAATGAATAATACCTGCTTCGATTTTGAAAAGATAATTAATACGTAATAAAAAAATGAATTAATTTAAACGCCTCTGCTGTCACCTTATCCTGTTTGCGGCGCCATTGCGATTCTCAGAGCAATAATAGGAGGGAGCGCTTCTGTAGTCAGTGTTGATGATTTTTGCCTGACTCGGCTAGACCTGGGCGTGGCTAGAACTAGGGCTAAGGTATTTATACATCCATTCGTACCACATGTCGATATAATGTTTTTGTTTATTTGTATGACCACTTTTTCACAGTATTGTTATAAACAAAAATGTAGGATGTAACCTAAAAAACCATTGAGTTTTGTCCCGTTATGTCGCATAACAAAATGTAGTGGGCGGAGTCGCCGGAGACGCGGGAGACGGAGAACATGCTTACATACCGAAAAGCGGAGCTACATTGTGCGAGAACTCGTCTTATCCCTTTCTCTCTCGCGGTTTACGACGTGAAAACCCGGAGAAAGTGATTTATCGTAAATTTGTATAGGTTGGGTAAAATAATAATAGTAATAATTTTTTTATTTATTCTGGAAGGTATGCAGGAGTAGTGCAATGCAATACCTTCCATAATTGATATCAATACATAGTAATTATAATGTTAACAAATAAAAATTAACAGAAATTCATGAGAAAAAATAAGATAAAATAATAATTAAATAATAAAGGTAAAAAATATGAATGGAGGATATAAGGCCTCATTACTGCAAAACACCATCAAGAGGGAGTCCATCCTGGCAGCGTAAAGATTGATGGGGCCAATAATTTACTCTAATGTTTAGCTCTCTCTCCATATATATTCTTGCTCTGAGCTTTCATCACTTGAAAACGGGGGCCGCTTTAACGAGGTAAAACAAATCTCAATTAAAATTTTATGCTTATATAACAATAATTGGAATTTCGCAGAAAAACTTGCTTGGTCAACGAAAATCTTTTAAAAAACAAGTTGACAGGAGTTAATGATTGTCATTGTTGAGAAATAAAAATATTTGTCTTGTTCGCGAGGACCGGGCCACTCTCAAAATGATTTTTGCCGACATTCGCTAGAGAGATACGTAGAGAGAGAGAGAGAGTGGTAGATTACGAATACGAATCCTGAGGTCGCGGGATTAAAGCCATGGTGCGCAAATAAATTTTATCCAATTAATATGTGTTACAACCTTAGAGTATATAGAGTGGTATCTACGCAAGGCAGTGTAGTCAGTTTTTGATGATTTTTACCGGACTCGGCGGACCTGGGCGTGGCCAAGACTAAGGCTATGGTATTTATACATCCATTCATATCACATATCGACATAATGCTTTTGTTTATTCGTAAAACCACCTTTTCACAGTATTGATATCAACAAAAATATAGCATCTAACCTTAAAAACCGTTTAGTTGTGTCAAATTTAGTGGCATTATAAAAAATGTGGGCGGAGTCCCGCGGTGACCCAGGAACCCAAGATCATTGTGACAGTACGTAGAAGCGGAGTATTATATTTGCTGTCTCTTTCTATCTCATGGTGTACGACGTGAAAACCCGGAGAAAGTGATTTATCGCAAGTTTGTATCGGTTGGGTAAAAATAATTACATCTCTCTCCATACATTGTTTCTCCAAGGTTATAACACATTTAATTCATTTAAAGTAATTTGTAGTAAATTTGCGGCACGCTCCAGAGGGGTAGATACTATATAAATGGCTTCAGACGTGTTTGGTGACAAGATCTGAATAGCCAGGTACTCCCCAACCTTTCTCTTATCCACCTCCTTCCCCTCCACTACCTTCAGCCTCACAACATATCTCAATCGGGGATGTCATAATCCCACTGGCTCCAGATGGTTGGAAGCATTTGGGACTCTTGTTGAGCATTTACTAGCGTTGGGAAAAACTTCCATGTTTTGTGAATGCTTCACGAATTGTTAGTTCTTTAAAATGAACCCTTCGAAGTGAACCCTTCAATTGAAATCGAACTCGCGAAAAAAGAGATTTGGATTTATCCGCTTGTTTGTTCAGTTCTTTTTGGAACCGGTTCCTCGCCGAAAAAGCACGTACTAGTCGGTAGAGTTTAGAAAGTAAAAGGAACTGGAACCGGTTCCTTGCCAAATTACATAGTACTAATCGGTGAGTTTTGAAAACCAAAAGAACTGGAACTGGTTCCTCGCCGAAGAAAAAACTGGTTCCTTCATTTTAGTAGTTCTTTGAAGCATTTCTTTCAAAGCGGTCACAACGCTAGTATTTACAAATTCTTTTTATTTTTTTATAGTATTTCATTTTTTTAAATATTATCGCTCTGTTACTGCCTTCACGCAAATCTTGGCGTTTAAGGGTTAGCACCCAAAAATTCACACTTCTTGGCTTTCTAGTACAAGAAAAACTACAAATTATTTATCTGTTAATTCCATAAGGGTATTTAGAATAATGTCTAAGGTTTCTAGTGAAAACAATTCTTAAACAGTAATCTTTTTAATTCTTTATGAGATGAATACTAAAATTTTATGTAAAACGTTAAAAATGCCTTTATTGGTTTTCAAACTGCACCTTTTGCTGAAATTTTAGTTTATTCTTCATAAAATTCAAAAAATTACATTTAAAAAAATGTATTCATTGGAAACTTCAAACATTTTTCTAACTACCCATAGAAAATTCTCAGATAAATAAATTGTAGCATTGCCTGTATTAGATTGCTATAAAATAACGTTTAGCGCCATTCTTGAGTGCTGGCCTCAGAACACGAATATATATGGAGAGAGAGCTACATATGTTTACTTAACCCATACAAATTTACGATAAATCAGTAATAAACAGGACGGTTTTCAACGGTTTTTGAGGTTATATCCTATAATTTTGTTAATAACAATACTGTAAAAAAGTGGTTGTACAAATAAACAAAAATATTATGTTGACATGCGCTATGAATGAATGTATAAATACCCTACCCCTAGTCCTAGTCACGCCCGAGTCAGACAAAAATCATCAATACTGACTACAGAAGCGCTCTCTCCCGTACCATATATTATTACTCTGAGGTGCTGAGCCCTAAGTGAAACGAGAAGATAATATCAAATATTAAAAAAGGTACCCCATCTCTCTGATGAGCCAACTCGGTTCATTTAACTTTCCTATCCGCGGGGCCTTTTGGGGGACTTTATATTGTGCAGTTGTATATCACATTGTGTTCTTTTTGGGTACCTACCTTCCTTATATTCCGCCACAGGGTAACACCGAAGTCAACCCTTCAATCCCTCACAGGGTTGTCATCTACAATAATCGGGAAGAATTTCTAGAATGTTGATATCAAGCGCCAGTACCTTTGAGGCTACATTTTGATTAAGGTTTAATTCACAACCGAATAATTTGAATTTTCGTCCTCAGCACTAAATTCCCTCGCGTGGGTAAATAATAATTAAATAATTCGCATTATTATATTTTGCTATTTAATGATTTAATGTTTGTAAAAAAACACTTTTCAACGGACATTATAAAATACTTGGAGTAAGAATATATGGAGAGGTACCTTTGCGAAACAGTGTAGTCAGTATTGTTGACATTATACTGACTCGATAGAAAGAGACAAAGATCTGTTTAAAGGATATCGGATAGCTTATTAGTTACCGCCCATATGGAATTCGGACACTTTCAATAAACATATTGGAACACATTAAACAAACCAATATCAATACTATTTCTAATTTTGAAACTGTTAATTCGTGGTGGAATTCCATTTTAATGATTTAATAAAACAAATTTTTAACTTTATTCCACGTTTATTTTTTGACTGGACCGGTTTCAGCCTATGACGGCCATCTTCAGACTAGTCTGAAGATGGCCGTCAAAAAAATGTTTTATTAAATCAATATCAATACACCATTAAAATGATTAACAAAGTCAAAATATCACACAAACACTAATAACAGAAGGTTTGCCTAAATAATGATGGAAGCTTTTTGTTGATTTTATGTCTTTATATCATTAAAAATGTAAAAATTCTAAAGTTCGGTCAAAAACATTTAAAACTGTTGAAATACCTTTGAAAAGTAATGTTTTGTAATCTTTGTTTAGTCTTATTTGAACATTCACGCATAGCACATATCACCATCATGTTTGATTTATTTGTAAAACCACTGTAAGTTTTTTAACCAACACAAATATAGGAAATAACCTCAAAATCAGTTGACATAATTTATGCGACTCGATGATGTGAAGTTAGTGCGGACGGAGAACATTTTTACATACTTACAAGTGCTGAAGTATTTTCTTGTCTCTTTCTCTCTCACGGTATACGACTCAAAAACCCAGAGAAAGTGATTTATCGCAAATTTGTATCGGTTGGGTAAACATATTTAGCTCTCTCTCCATGTATGTTCTTACTCCAATATTAAATGTATTTCATTACTATTTAGACGTGTTATCTATTAGAATGTAATTTTATTACTTTATCGACCAAAAAAGTTATTAAATTTGTTAATGTTGTGCGATGTATTCATGTGATTGTGTATGCATGTGAACATTCTGTGGGGAGTAAAGACATGGGGAAGGAATTAACTACTTATTTATTTAAATAATTATTTTGAAGTGTGTATACTTACAACGCAGATTTTTTTAAGCCATTTTTTTATTACTAAATATTTTTTAGTGACAAAAAAATAGTTTTGATTAAAAAAAATCTGCGATGTTAGTATTTTTACACTTCAAAATAATTATTTAACTAAATAAGTAGTTAAATTTTCAGAGGATGGTTCACTTGATTTTTAAATATTGAATCAGGTTTAAATGTTTATTTTGTGCGATGTATTCATGTGATTGTGTATGCATGTGAACATTCTGTGGGGAGAAAAGACATGGGGAAGGAAGTAAAGAGGAAGGTTAGAAGGTCTCACCGTAAAATAATTGCACAAACCTTTGCCGGTACATTTTGAAGTTCAGAGATTTTAGATGGTTCACTTTTTTAAATATTCAGTACACATTTACTCTTATACGAGGCCTGTTCGAAAGAAAGAATGAATTTTGAATTTTGAATTTTCGCGGGCTGTGTACATTCGATTATCGATTTTTTTTGTTTTATTATGTTGGTACACATATTTTTATCATTTGTTAGCATTATCAGCCATTTTGGATTAGTGGTTTGTTTTTGACAACTGGAAAGGTTAGTCTCGTTTTTGTGTGTTCTTCGATTTTTTACTTTTTGAAAAAATGGATCAAAGAATATGTATTAAATTTTGCGTTAAAAATGGAATAAAGTGCTCCGACGCACTTAAAATGTTGACTGTGGCATTCGGCGAGTCTACTTTGTCTCAAAAAAGTGTTTATAAAAAAAAATAAAAACCTTAATTTTTTCTGTCATTAAGCTAAGTACTAAATAGATATTAAAATTGTTATGACCGGAGGCGTGCACACCATAAATGCACATAAGCACTGCCTACCCTGTAGTTCTCGCATAAAAATATTGGAATAAATAATGTGAAATTATTGTAAAAAATAAATCTACTTTTTCAAAAATACGCGCGAAACTTAGCTAATCGCACCGACGCGAGCGCCCCACTGACATTCCTACTATAACATGTAAAAAGCAGTAACTACATGTGCTCAAACGCCGCCAATGTCAGATGTTTGTTTTGGTATCTTTGTTAGTTTCTAAGGCAGTGATTTTACAGAACAAATACAATAACAATCAGTAATATTTGTTTGTATCTCTATTAAAAATTAATCCACTGTTTTTTCTACTGCCTACCCTGATTAAAAACACTGTGAATGCCACTGGTTATAACTAGGTCTTAATTTGATTTGCCACTTCTACTTTATTATGTAAGCATTTTAGTTGTCTTTAGTTTTTGTTTGATTCATACACCATCCTGTATTTATAATTTACATTATTCTTCTAGTACGTGTTACTTGTTACATATACTTTACTTTTTAAGGTCGTGGGTTAAAACCCAGCGTACGCAAATATCACATTTAATTCATATAAATAGTAAACTTGCGGCACGTTCCAGAGTGGTAGATACGTAAGTATCGCCCTGGTGAAAGATCGCCATTCAGAATCGAAGCGTTGGTTATAAATGCCTTTAGCCGTGTTTGGTGACCAGATCTGAATAGCTAGATACTTCCCAACCTTCCTCTTCCCCGTCTCTTTCCCTTTCCCACTAACTTCAGCCTCACAACATACCCCAATTGGAAATGCCATGGTCTTACTGGCTCTAGACGGATTGGATCAGTTCGGACTCTTGTGCGGTATTTACCATAAATAATAAAAATAAACTTGTATTATAAATTGGACATTATTACGTAAAAAAAAACAATAAATTTAATCACTGGGATCCATGTCACCCTTTGGTGAGTGGATTTGAGTGCCATTTAAAATAACATAATTAATATAAATACAAGCAACAAATAAATTGCAATAAAAATATTTTTCCATACGATTTTGATTGATTAATTAACATTTTTAGTTTGTTTAAAATTGGTGAAAAGCGCACTATCGCACCATCTTTGGATATCGCCTGAAAGGAAAAGCGTTTTATCTCCGGCCAGCGCACATTTGGATGGAAAGCATATGCTGCGAGTCGCGAAAACATATGCTCCGCCAGGGTTGCCATCTGCCGCTAGAGGACTACAACACGCTTTTTGGGCACTACTAAATTTATTCCCTTTTTAAACCTTTTCCCGTTAGTTCGGGGGTGCATCGTATTTATTTTCAAAACACCTGTTGCACAAAATATATTTTTGAAAAAAAAAATCTTTGGGCTGATTGATAATTATTTTAAGATGTTATGTAAAATATTTTACCATTTCTCTGCGTATAATCACACGAAAATACAAAAATTCAATTAGTGGAACGATTGAGCGGCTCTAAAGCAAATAGTTCAAACAGTTTTTTAATATTAATGTTAATGTCTACATGTTTACAAAGTATCTATTTATTTATTTTTATTTTTTCTTTTTTACTTTATAAAATTTTAACTTATATACTATTTATTATTTTGATTGAAATGTATTTTAAAAACAGTTCTTACGGGCTATTTTGAATATATTGACTGGCATAACTTTGATGGTTTCTGACAGCGCATTATATGATTTCATCCCTTTATATAGTAAGCTATTTTGTGTGTTGGCTTTATTATTTTATGGTTGTCTGATTTCTTTAGTTATTATCATTACTTATTTATTTTCGTTTCGTTATAACAATAAAAATCATTTATTTTATTATTTGCTTGCAGGGAAGTTAATTATTTTATACAGAATTATTTTAAGAATTCTAGAAACACGTTATTAGATAATAAATCATTTAGCACACAACGACAAAAAAATGGTTTGTGTATAATTTAAAAATATATTGAATGTTTTAAATCGTTTTCCCATTGAATAAGTAAAATGATACGTTTTTTAAAGTTATATGTTGACGGTCAGTTACCCGGGTGCATATATTTAAGAATACAAACATTAATGATTTATTAACACCAAATTTTAAACATTATTCCACCATTTTTACCAGTCTGAATATGCCCGTCATAAGGTGAAACCAGTCAGGTCGTAATAAAAAATAGTGGAATAAAGTCAAAAATTTGGTGTTGTTAAATCTTTCAATGAAGTTCTTTCAGGAATTATCAGTTTCAAAATTAGATATTTAATACAAACTTTATTTTTAACATTTCGATGTTTTGAATTGTGTATAGAATATAGAATTGTAAAGTAAAACAACATTTTTTTATAAAATCAACATATCAAAGAGGGTTGGTTATTTTAATGTGAAAATATATATTTTATAAATCATTTAAAATACAACGGTACATAATTACACCAGCAGGGGAATTGTGTTTCCAGCATTTTCAGGGGAATTGTGTTTATGTGTGTTCCTTTTTACGTGTGGAAAAATAATCATTTTAAAAGAGATGATTTACGTATATAAATATTGACAAACCAAAAAAAAAACTGTTTTAATTTTCCTTTACCATGCTACGTTTTAAAATATTAAGCAATCTAACAACAAAAAAACAGAGCAAAAAAAAAATATTGAACGCAAAAATATTCAGCTTCTAAAAACAAACTTTTCGCAACCTTAGCTGGGGAGGAATAACATTATCATCAAAGCGGTGATACTACCGCCTCCTAGCGGCAGAGCTTAGCCGAGTTTCATTTCAACTCTTAATTCCGTACCCTGAACGAATGTCCTGCCAAAAATAATCCGAAATTACGTATTACTGCCATCTAGCGGTTGATTTTACTTCAGCGTCGAATTTTGGGAGCAGAAAAATATGGGGGTACGTTGCATAGTACATTTGCAGCCCAGCGGTGATCATTGAATTGAACGACTCTTATTTAGGGGTAGGGAATCCACCCCACATTTAGCTAGAGAGCCATTCAGACTGGAAAACAATGCAACGAGGGGCTTGGAACCGTTGTGTTGCATGCGCTTGAAATTTCTGTTAACTTGTTTTGAATGCGTCGATAAAGAAATAAAAATATATAATATTGCTAACATGGTCTACTAATGCGGGAATATATACAAAATATTGCTGAGATTGCGGAGATAGTACGAGAATGTCTAATATAATTTAATATTATTTCGTTACAGACGAAAATTCAATATATCGCTAACTTAAAACATTACTTTAATTTTGATGGGGTGCTTATACCAACCCTGACGTATGGCAGTGAGGCATGGAACTGGCAGAGGAAGGATGAAAGTAGACTGAATGCTGTGGGAATCAGATCCCTGAAACGTATGTGCGGTAAAACCATATATGACCGTGTTAAAAATGTGGATATTTGGAAAAAATGCAAGGCTAATGTAAGCGTAATGAATAGGATCAAGAAAGGTACGCTTGGAGTGTGAAAAGAATATATGATGCGGAATTGAATGGAGGAAGAAGTCGGGGACGCCCGAGGAAGACATGGCACGATCAAGTGAATCAAATACTTGTATCGGGCCACGTGAAGAGTCAGAATAACAGAAGAGTATGTATGATATGATTTATGAATGTGAACGAAGCAAGGAGTGTGTCCCAAGACAGAGTTGTACGGCGGTCCGTCCTCTCTGCCTACCGGGGAAAAATAAAACTGTAATAACGAAATCAAAATATTTTATAAACCTGCCAAATGTCGAAACTAAACGGAAATTCACATTTCAAACGAAAAATGGACGTAGTTATGCAGAATGCGTCCAACCCATAATTTTCCAAAATCGAGTTTTACATGTTTTCCTATAGATAAATACGAGATTTCTATCTGCTGAAAACATCCAAGCTCCAAATACAATAGATTTTTGGTAATTCAATTTTTTACTAACTTACTAATTGACTTAAATTGAAATTTTAACGGAGGACATGGTGGACGATGCTTACAACATGCAGCACTTCGGCTAGCAAAATCCCAGGAAAGACGACATACACGGAAAAGGACGCAGCCCGAGGATGAAAAACATGAAATATTTAACATCAGTCAAGTATAAATTTTTCTATCAGTAACAATTTCAGAACTTTTTTTTTATCTTTTCTTTGCTTAGGGTTTTTTTATCCAGCTAAGACCTTTTCCCTAAGAACTCACTAATGTTAACTTAAATTCAGTCAATTAAATACAACCATCAGATGGTGATAGTAATAAGGCCTAATGAGCCGCAGTACTAGTAGGATAGTCATTATGAGGGTTATTTGAATAAGTCCCAGCTAGTTAGTAGAGGATTACGAAAGAATCCATAAAATCAAAAAAAAAATCTGACTCTTCACGTGGTCCGATTTAAGTATTCGATTCACTTGACCGTGCCATGTCTTCCTCGGGTATCCCCAACTTCTTCCATTAACCAAGTCTTATGGTGGATTCACACGAACTTCCGGATCCGCTCAGTGACGATACTGTTCCGCAAGAGAGCTTATTGATATGGTATGAATATCAATCAAGGAGTATGTGCCAAGACAAAGTTGTGTGGCAGTATATCCTCTCTGCCCACCCTTGTGATATTTAACTACTTAGTTAGTTAAATAATTATTTTGATGTGTAAAAATACTTTCATCGCAGATTTTTATTTTATTAAAAATCATTTTTTAATCACTAAATAATATTTGTAATTATTAAATTACACTGCCTTGGATAGATAGATACCACTCTTTATAATTCAAGGCTAGTGTTATTTAAAAACGTAATAATAATATTTGGAAGATTTGTATAGCGCCATTTTTTGTGAAAAATCACCTCCAAGGGCGCTGTACAGATCTTATTTTCTAGCTGATACTAATTCCTAGTTTGAGTAAGTAGTAAGTAAAGGTTTTTTCTTTGCTTAGTTAGCTAGCTGTCAAATCGAGCTGTCGTACTGCACCCACTTTTTGCCTCTCATGATCAGCACAGTCTGACAAATCATGATGAATAGACTTGCGTTTCAACAAAGCTACCAAATTTTCGAAATTTGCTTTGAATTCGCGCAACTTGTCGATTTGCGCAACTTATAGACGTCTTCGTGATTTTTACGGGCCCATAAAATCTTCCATCTCAGCAAACCATCCTTAGAACTGCGCGTAGATTTCAGACCACATACTCTCTAAATCAGAGGTTCCCAATTTTTTTGTCCCGTAGACCACTTGCCGATTATTTCTGTTTTGTATAAACCCCTGGTTTCCTAATATTGATTTTTTTAAGCGTTGGGAAAAACTTCAAAGTTTTGTGAACGCTTCAGGAACTGCTAGTTCTTTGGAATGAACCCTTCGCGTTGAACAATTCAATTGAAGTCGAACTCGTCAAAAAATAGTACTAGTCGGCAGAGATCTCAAATCGAAAAGTGCTAGCAAATCAGCAAAAAATCCTCTCCGAAAAAAAGCACTAGTCGGTAAAGATTTGAAATCGAAAAGTACTAGCAAATCGACGAAAGTTCCTCCCCAAAAAAGTACTAGCAAATCGATAAAAAGATGGAACTGAGGAAGAAACCATTTCCTCTCCAAATCTTTGTAGTTCTTTTGGTTCTTTGTAGTCTTTGAAGTTAAACTTCCATTTAAGTACTAAGAACCAAGTACTTCATTGAAGCCGACTTCAATTGAAATATATGAACTGCCGCAAAATTAAGTAGTTCGCACCAACGGAACTACCAACTTCAATTGAAGTATTTGTTCAATGATAAATGAATGAAGTTGAAACTGCCGCAAAAGGAACACGAGTAGTTCTTTGAAGTTTGCGGGAAGCCAACATTTTGGTGACGGCCTGCCTACATAGAATCCACTCTCGTGGACCCCCATTTACGTCTCATGCATCCTAATTTTTTTTTTCACTGACGTGGACCCCTTGCAGGTCGGAATCGACCCCTGAGTGTTAATATAGACCACTTTGGGAATGACTGATCTAGACGAGATGTGGTTTCAACGGGGTGGTACTACGTGCCATACAGTGACCACAACCAACGACTTATTGAAATCAAAATTTGGCGATAAGGTGATTCCGAGAAATTAACCTTTCAATTCCTTTCCTTAGTAGTGTAATTAGACACCTCACGATTATTTTCTGTGGGACTATGACTAACCTTTCAATTGGTTTCCTTAGTAGTGTAATTAGACACCTCTCGATTATTTTCTGTGGGACTATGACTAACCTTTCAATTGGTTTCATTAGTAGTGTAATTAGACACCTCTCGATTATTTTCTGTGGGACTATGACTAACCTTTCAATTGGTTTCCTTAGTAGTGTAATTAGACGTTATTTTCTGTGGGACTATGACTAACCTTTCAATCGGTTTCATTAGTAGTGTATTTAGGACACCTCTCGATTATTTTCTGTGGGACTATGACTAACCTTTCAACTGGTTTCCTTAGTAGTGTAATTAGACACCTCTCGATTATTTTCTGTGGGACTATGACTAACCTTTCAATTGGTTTCCTTAGTAGTGTAATTAGGACACCTCTCGATTATTTTCTGTGGGACTATGACTAACCTTTCAATTGGTTTCCTTAGTAGTGTAATTAGAAAATTTTCTGTGGGACTGAAACTAACCTTTCAATTGGTTTCCTTAGTAGTGTAATTAGACACCTCTCGATTATTTTCTGTGGGACTATGACTAACCTTTCAATTGGTTTCCTTAGTAGTGTAATTAGACACCTCTCGATTATTTTCTGTGGGACTATGACTAACCTTTCAATTTGTTTCCTTAATAGTGTAATTAGACACCTCTCGATTATTTTCTGTGGGACTATGTGAAGCCGCTGGTATGTTGATAAACCAGCAATATTTTATTTTGTTGTATTACAGACTGCGTCCATTTACAATACTCATGAACAGTAAAATAAAATAGCACATGTACTAAGAGATATTTTTAACATGTCTCGTGAAATCTGTAAGGTTTATGTTGAAGATATCAAGAGACATGTTATTTAGTAGCACCATACCCCGTGTCATGCTGTGCTGAGCCAACACGTCTGTTCTGCCCTCAGAGCCAGAATATATTATATATGGAGAGAAGGCTACATATTTTTACCCAACCTATACAAATTTACGACAAATCACTTTCTCTTGGTTGTTACGTCGTAAACCGTGAGAGAGAAAGAGATAAGACAAGTTCTCACATAATATAGCACCACTTTTCGGTATTTAAGCATATTTTACGTCTCCCGCGCCTCCGGCGACTCTGCCCACGACGTTTTGTTAAGTGACTTGACTCAACGGTTTTTGAGGTTATATCCTTTGTTTTTGTTTATAACAATACTGTGAAAAGGTGGTTATACAAATAAACTAAAACATGATTCCGACATGTGTTATAAATGGATGTATAAATACCCTAGCCCTAGCCCCGCCCGATTCAGGAAAAACTCAACAATCCTGACTACACAAGCGCTCCCTCCTGGTATATTATTTCACTGAGGTTCTGCCAGTTGAAACACACCGCAGATCGTAATGTCGCCCCTGGCAGTAGTTGTTTGGCACAAACAGTTGCATTCAAGGAGGTGTGGATTGTCTATCAAAGGATGCAATATTTTGTACGCTGTTACTGCAAGGGCCCCTCCGTCTCGACTGGAGACTTTGGTAATGCGTCTCAGAGAGAAAATCTTTTTAATGCACTTGCGGGTACTCGCCGTGGATTCTCATATACTCATAGATATTTGAGAAACTTTTTTTTGATGTGTTCTAATAATTGTATATATATTTTTTGGTATGGGGCCCATACAGCAGAAGCGTACTATAGTTTGTACCTTATAATGCAGTTAAACATAGAAGTCATGGCTGCGGGTTTGGTAAACTGTTTGCTAGAACTTAAAACAAACCATAACATCCTATGGGGTGAAAACGTAGGTCTTTGATTGACTATAATATATATATAATCGTATATACGAGTGTATAGATGAGAATAAATCTTCTCTTATTTTATAATTGAATTTGATAGGGTTCTTTGATGTTTTGGAAACCAACATTGTTCAACATACGGTCAGCAGTGCTCGAAAAAGTGGTTCAAAATTGAACGTTCTGATGTTCAGAGATTTAGATTCGTCAAGAACAGCCAGCTTAGAAACAATTATCAAATTTTAATGCTTTTCATCTTTCGAATACTTTAAAAGTTAATTGTTGTAGTTTTTACAGTTTAACATTATCGTTTAACATTTGGTAGCCGAGCGTCTTACCACTTGACCATGGAGGCCGTCAGAGGCCGTCTTTCCAAATATCAAATAAGCAAAACTTATCACCGGCGTATCAAAATATTCCCATACTTCAGAGCACCTCAAAAATCTTCACTGACTTAAATGTCCCGAAAGAATCCAGTTCAAGCTTTTCTGAGCAGTATTTAAGTCAATTGGTGGAATAGCTCCGGTTTACTTATCGAAACTGTGTATTCTTGGAAATATCAATTCGCGACAGTCAACCCTTAAATCGGCAACGCCGTCGGCTATCGGAAGGTTGAAGGAACCAAAGCGCACACCAGACATTAAGGTTGGAGAGCGTGCTGCGGAGCGTCAGGTCCTAAATCCTGGAATAGACTACCACATGATTTAAAAATGATAGAACAATGACTCAAAACTCACCTTTTCATAAAATCATATCCCTAAATGGATAACAGAATTGCCCAATTTGCATATCTAGACTCGCCCGTGTTACCTACTATAGACTGCCCCCGACCCTAAGATAACATGAATCCGGCTCTGCATCTTATTTAGCCGTGTCAACGACACCGAATACACTATCATCTACAATGGACCCGGAGGTGGACTGCACACGACTCCAGCAACGATATCACTTATAAAAGGGACCGCAACATCCCACAAGACGTTAATCTACGACCTTCAGTTGAAGAGACTACGTGTCTAGTTTTTTGTAGATTCTCCATTTGAAAATTGTAATTAATCTCACTTGTACTGTTTTTCTAATTTAAATAAATATTGTGTTACCATCAACGCATTAATTTTATTAAAAACTAATAAAAGTTAACTCCCGTTACTATCTAAACTCATCCGTATAATATTATTTCTGCTAAACATCAATAATTAATAAAATATCAATATCATGAAATAAATTTGTGTGCGCAAGGAAGAACATAATAAGTCCAAAAACGCAGATTTTCAGAAGAGCTAAAACAAAATATAGGAATTATTTTTTTTAAGTATGTAATCATTTCATATGTCACATACCCTTTTTCAAAAAATAATCGCACATTATTTTATTTTCTGACTCATCTCATTTTTCCTTGCTAGATATGTATCTAAGGAACAATTCTGTATACTCGTACTTACTCAAAACTTGATTTCTTCACTCATTCCGTCTTCCTTGGGCACACAGATATATACGTTTGTATTTAAATTAATGTAGTGTTTTAAAACTTTTTTAAGGTCAATTCTAGCAATTCTAGTAAATAAGCTATAATTTTGACATTTCGATATTTTTTTACAGAAATTTTAGGCATAGTTTTGTTACCTTTTTTAAGCGCCCTGAAGTGTTTGTTAGCACGGTATGACACCAAGCGCCCCCATGAGATGCTGCTGGTCCCCAGTACTAACAGTGGTTGTGTCGATTGCCCCCCCTCCCCTTCTCCAGCATCTCCCCCACACACCGCCCTCCACCTGCCCGTTGGGGGAGGGGGCCACCATAAACAATTTCCTCCACCCTTTCGGCGCTATTCGCACTGGAACGAGCCGCGGCGACGCTGATATCAAAATATATTCATATTATTGTGTGGTGAGATTGTCAAGTAATCGCGAAAATACTATTTGTACACCTGTGTTATTTACCTATGAAATATAGTTATATTTTCATTTCATCGTCGCGAGTTCATCAATCTCAACACAATCCCAAAAGTTCACATCATTCGATTTTATAGAACCTTAGAAAACGACATTGCATTTTTGACCCTAAGTCTTGGAGGAGACTTAGGGTCAAAAATGCAATGGAGATTTATTTGGAGATTTGCAACTAAGGATTTGTACATTTCATCGTCATTAATTTATCATTCTTAACACAATTCCAAGAGTTCACTTCATTTGGTCTCATTGAACCTGAAAAAACGGCATCTCATTTCCGACCCCAAGTCTCGTATTTCGCCCGCAAAGTGGTAGTTATTTAATAATTGTTACCATTGGAGGATTTTTACATTTCATCGTCATTATTTTGTCATTCTTAACACAATTCCAAAGAATAATTATTATTATTTTTAATTTTTAAAAACAATTTTTAGTTAAAAGCTCTGCGATGTAATTATTTTTACGCGTGACAGGGCATTATCAAACTGTTTGATAATGCCCTCAGAAGGCAAAACAGCTGTCACGCGTAAAAATAATTACATCGCAGAGCTTTCAACAAAATTATTTTATTAAAATAATAATTATTATTATTGTAAATAAAATTAAAAAACCTAACAATTAAAATGGCATTCTACAAAATAAACTTTAAAACCATAAATACATCCAAAGGTTCATTTCATTTGGTCTCATAGAACCTGAAAAAACAACATTTTATTTCCGACCCTAATTCTCGCATTTCGCCCGTAAAGTTATATTTTTTCAACAAATGTTGCTTTTGGAAGATTTTTACATTTTATCGTCATTCTTAACACAATTCCAAAAGTTCACTTCATTTGGTCTCATAAAACCTGAAAAAACAACATTTTATTTCCGACCCCAAGTCTCGCATTTCACTCGCAAAGTTGCATTTTTCGAACAAGTGTTACTTTTGGGGGATTTTTTCATTTCATTGTCGTTAGTTCACTATTCTCAATACAATTCCAAAGGTTCACTTCATTCGGTCTCCATATAACCTGAAAAAACGACATCTAATTTCCGACCCCAAGTCTCGCATTTTGCCCGCAAAATGGTATTTTTTTATTAACAAATGTTACGTTTAGAAGATTTTTACATTTCATCGTCATTAGTTCATTATTCTTAACACAATTCCTAAGAATCTCAACATAATCTATTTTTCGACGAATCACCTTTAGATTTACAAAATTTAACCAAATCCTTTACTTTACGACACATTTCACAAGAGTCCCTTTTTAATTTCACTCCCATGCCCTAAATCGTAAAAAATAAAAATAAAATAATATATTAAAAATTTACTATAAAAATCATTATTATTAAAATTTATTTAAAATTAGCTAATAAGTGTGTCTATCGGATGGGACCTGCCAGGTAAGTATGTTCCTGTATATTTTCTTATTTAAACTAGGAATTAATATCTAATAATAGAAAATAAGATCTGTACAGCGCACTTAAGGTGATTTTCCAGAAAACGGCGCTTTACAAATCATCCAAATATTATTATTAAAGGTTCACTTCATGAGGTCTTATGAGTTCTATGAAACCTGAGAAAGCGGCATCTACTTTCCGACACCAAGTCTCGCATTTCGCTAAGAAAGGGGTTGTTCGATCCGGAAACTGCGACAAACGCCGAATGCGTTTCGGTTTCGGATGAATTGTGAAATTAGAGTGGACTGTAAAACGAATACTACTTGATGGAAGTTTCGATTGTATATTGTGGATAAATGAGGATTTAAGCCAATTTGCTCACCTGATGTGTCCTGTTTTTATGCCGACTGATAGCGACACTGTCGCCAGTTTGTTTATGACTATTCATATTTGAAAATCAACGAACAAATTGACAGGATAGGTAGGAACTGGATAATAAGCAAAAGGTGAGAACCTAGCAAGTTGTCTATTTAAAATCCAACAGGGGTATTTTCTTAACAAATGCTACTTTTGGAAGATTTTTTCATTTCATCGTCAATAATTCATCATTCTTAACACCATCCTAAATGTTCACTTCTTTCGGTCCCCGTAGAACCTGAGAAAACGGCATCTAACTTCCGACCCCAAGTCTCGCATTTCGCCCGCAAAGTGGTGTTTTTTTAACAAACGTTACTTTTGGAGGATTTTTACATTTCATCGTCATTAGTTCATCATTCTTAACATAATTTCAAAAGTTTACATCATTTGGTCTAATAGAACCTGAAAAAATGGTATCTAATTTTCGACGATTGATTCGATATTTTCATTAAGTTTGAATTAACTTTGATGTTTTAATTTTGGGCGAATATCAATTAAAAAAATGTTTTCAGCATACTTCATAAAATATTTACTTGTCAACCTTCGTCTTATCGTTCCCACTACATTCAGTCTCTAGTTCCCACTCTTGGAGTAACGATATAAGGAGGTATAGCTAATTATTTTTACCCAACCTATACAAACTTGGGATAAATCACTTTCTCCGAGTTCTTGCGTCGTACACCACGAGAAAGAAAGAGATAATAAAATTTCCCAAATTATCACACCACTTTAAAGTATTTTATCAGTTTTCTTCGCGTCCCGCTTCTCTGTTGACTCCGCCCACACGTTTTGATATGCGACATAAATTGACACAACTCAACGGTTTTTTAGGTTATATGCTATATATTTTTTATTGAACAAGTGGTTATACGAATAAACCAAAACATTATATCGACATGTGCTATGAATGGATGTATTAATACCTTAGCCCTAGTCACGCACAGGTCTAGCCGAGTCCGGCAAAGCTCATCAAAACTGACCACAGCAGCGCTCTCTCCTTTGTATATTATTACTCTCAGTTCTCACTACATAGCAGTATAGTCTCACTGGCTACCGACGGTTGGGATAAGTTGGGTTTCTTAATCAAAAAAACTGCTTGTAATTACGAGGTACAGTTTTCTATTAGCTAATAAAAAAAGAACTTTCAGGAAAGGTTTAATATTTTTCTCTTAATTTAAATTCGTCTTGTGGAAAAAACTTTACAAAACTTTAAGTACTTAATTCTTTTTAACGGTTTTAGTTTATTTTAATCAATAACTTTAAGCCTCGAAACCTGAAATATCGAGAGTACGAGTAATGGTAGATTCACACCAACGTCCGGATCCGCTCAGTGACGATATTGTTCCGCATGAGAGCTTATTGATATGGTATGAATATCAATCAAGGAGTATGTGCCAAGACAAAGTTGTGTGTCAGTATATCCTTCTGCCCACCCTTGTGATATTTAACTACTTGGTTAGTTAAATAATTATTAAAAACAATTTTTTTAACACTAAATAATATTTTTATTAATTATAAACTATTAAATATTATTTAGTAAAAAAATGGTTTTTAATTTTAAAAATCTGCGATGTAAGTATTTTTACACTTCAAAATAATTATTTAACTAACTAAGTAGTTAAATATCACAAGGGTGGGCAGAAGGATATACTGCCACACAACTTTGTCTTGGCACATACTCTTTGATTGATATTCATACCACATCAATAAGCTCTCATGCGGAACAATATCGTCACTGAGCGGATCCGGACGTTGGTGTGAATCCAGCTTTAGAGTGTTCACTAGAACGATGGTTGGTCGAATCAAATGAAACATTTACAAAAGCGCACAGCCCTCGCTAGAACAAAGCCTCCGTCGAGTGCCTTCTCCTCTCGGCCCAGTGGGCGCCGAGCCTAACCCCCCTCCAGAGTCTCGCGCGGTAGTTACCGCAGCATCCCCGGCAGTGGTGCCGCGGCGGCCGCCAAAGGAACTAATACTTCATGCGAGCGCACTCACACCACCCGGCCGCCAACCCTAAGTGAAAGATAATCGGCTCCCGCCCCCTCCCGGCGGCCACCCTACCCAGTCCTAGGGACACCCTACAGCAGAGTGGTAGACGTCTCCGAGAGCAAATCGCCGCTCGAGGCTTTCCCGTAGGTAAATAATTGACCACACGTCAAACTACGCTTTGAATTTGGAACACAATTCAACTATCAAACGCGAAAAGTTTTTTTTCATTAATGTAAGGCATCTCAGTGACGTTTTGACTGTCGGGAGATATTATGTAGCGGGTCGGCGTATTTACATGCCATTCTATAGTTTTTTGTTGACGTTTTTACACGAATTAAATAATAAATAAATAGTTTTTCAAATGTTTGAATTAGTGTAATGTTTTTAAAGGTTTACGAAAATAAAACAAAGTGTGTTTCGCGATAGCTAAGGTGTTATAAAATAAATAAAAACGAAAGGTAAGTAATTTTTTTCCATTAAAACATTAAAACTTTTTGTGTGTTTATTTGCAAATATTTTTCAGTCAACAAACCAGAAATATTGTAGTGGTGAAAAACCACCATTCAGAATCGAAACGTTGCTTTAAATGGCTTTAGCCGTGTTTGGTGACCAGATCTGAATATCCAGGTACTTCCAAACCTTCCTCTTCCCCCACTACCTTCAGTCTCACAACATAACCCCGATTGGGGATGCCATAGTTGCACTGGCTCTAGACGGTTGGGAGCAGTTATCCTGTATTCACTATAAAAATAATAAATACAGATTGATATTTGAAAAAGCAGTTTTATACCCTTTTCACTTTAGGTAAATTATTGATTCTTCGATCAAATTAACAATTACAATGTTTATTATAAAATTAATTATACGGGTGTAGTTTCATATGTAAATGCTTCTTTTGAAATAGTTTAAATTTGGTTTCAAATACGATTCAATTTATACTAAAATTTACCCGCTACATTTGATATAGTTCTTATTATTCAAACTTCTAATCCGTCTGATTGCGATCAACCGCTTTATTCAAATGAATATGATATGAAAATTGGATTATTCTTTTCAGAAGTAAATCGCGTTGATACCTCGGCATACAAATCGTATATCGATTGTATATTCCAACTACTTTAGTGCGTACTTGTCTAGTTTCGTTCAATCTGAGTTATTATGTAAAAACATGGCATTTAAAAAATCTGCGAAAAATCTGACTGCATGCGACATCTATGTTTGCGGCGGAAACTAAACAGCTTCACACATCTCCCGTCGGGCGCCTTTGCCCGCTGTTTTTATTCAAAACTTTTATACTTAACTAGTTAGTTGGCTAACTAACCATCACGCCGTTTCACCGCAGGGGTAGGCAGGGAGGACGGACCGCCATATAACTCTGTCTTGGCACACATTCCTTGCTTCATACATCGTCTCATACATACTCTTCTGTTATTCTGACTCTTCACATGACCCGATTCAAGTATTTGGTTTATGTCATGTCTTTTTCGTGCGTCGCCGACTTCTTCTTACATTCGCTTTCGCATCATATATTCTTTTCACACTCCTTTCTTCGTTCATTCGCTCTACATGCCCAAACCATCTAAGCGTCGCTTTCTTGAGCCTATTTATTACGCTCACATCAGCCTTTATACTCTTGTAATCATTAAGATCTGCTTTAAAACAAATGTTTTCCAATGAAACACAGCAAATACTTCACAGGATTTGTAATAAAGCGAAAATCCTACATCCTTTGCAGATTACTATTTATCCAGAAAGGTAGTTCAACTGCGAAAGGGTTACTGAAAAAACGACTCAATCGAATCACTCCCTTCTTATTACCAACTTACCTTAGCCTTCCATCGACATGCTTAGTGTAACCTTAAGTGAGCAGCTGAGGGGCGAAGCTCCATTGAAGCCAGAGTTAAGTTAGCCTCTCAGAAGCTGGGCGTACTGTACAGGTCCCACAGATAGTTTGATAGCACGCAACTGCTTACCTTGTACGAATCGCAAGTGCGCCCCACTGTTGAATTTGGCAGCCACCTCTGATCTGGAGCCCCTAAATACTTGAAAATAACTCTAGACTCTGTGCAGAAACGGGCGGTCTGTTTGATAGATTCTCCTTTTTTTAACAAACGGATTGCAATCTTTGAAGCGCAGACGTCAAGTAGGAATGCTGTATCTGTTCTACCGGTATTTCAATGGAAGATTCTACGAGGAACTTGCGTCATTGATCACATCAACACCGGTGCGTACTCGAAAAACTCGCCGAAGGCGCGCCTAACATTTGAACACGGTTGACATTCGATAGATGAAAACGGGTTGCTTCTACGACTCGTTCTTGTGTTCAACAGCTCGGCTGAGGAATGATTTGCCGGCTTTTGTGTTTCCTCACTCCTACAACATGGGGCTCTTTGAGACGTAGGTTCACTCCTCCCTTTCCTCAAAAAGTCCCTCCACACAGCATCCCTAAAGAAGACATGGCCCCGAGGGAAATTATTTCTCTTAGGGTTTCCTGTGTGGAGTTTTTGTTACAAAAAAACTTTTTTTCAACTTTCTTTTTTAACAACATTTCGCATTAAGTTCCATTAATTCACTTATTTCAAGCGGTAAGGCTTTTATGGCACCACTATAAGAATTTAACCTCTAAAAATATCGTTGCCGGAAAGGCAAAAGGGCTGAAGCGCCATTTTGGAAAGTTTACACCAGAGCACTTTAAAGTTTTTAAAGTCTTCAGTACCTGATTGGATTTTTGAAAAAAAAGTTAAATTAGTTAATTCAATGCTCTCACTGACTTACCTGAAGCGACAAAAAGCTAAAAATGTCCAAAGCTTTTGTCGCTTGAGTCAAGCCTTCTCCCAAATAGTAAATATATTTTAGATGCCTGAAGGGCCACAAAAGCCTTCAGAATAAACGAGAGTCAGAGCATTCGACGTACAAAAAATAACTCTTAAAAACTGCATATTTTACTCATTTTTGACCAAAGTGTCGCATAGGTCCTTTTGCCTTTCCAGCGACGATAGAGTATTTTGATAATTCCAGGTTTCGGCATGGACCACGGGCAGTACGGCGGCTGGGCGCCCCCCTCGGGTGGAGGGGCGGGGGCGGGCGCGGGTGCGGAGGCCGCGCAGAGCCCCCCGCTGGGCCAGGGCCGCCGCACGCCGCTGGGCGCCGTGGGGCTGGGCGGCTTCTACCTGCAGGCGGGGCCCAACTTGCCGCCCACGCTGCCCGGGCTGCAGCAGCCGCCCTCGCACGACGAGAACAGGCCGGAGCCGTCGGCGAGCCACCACTCGCACAGGTAAAAACCACATCATAATAACAGTGAACTTGTATAGCGCAGTTTTGTGATATTTCACCGCGAGTGCGCTTCATACTAAATTAATTAAGCTAATGAGGCTAACTAACACGGAGAAAATAATAAATAATATGTAACTAACCATCACGCCGTTTCACCGCAGGGGTAGGCAGAGAGGACGGACCGCTATATAACTCTGTCTTGGCACACACTCCTTGCTTCATTTACATTCATACATCGTCTCATACATACTCTTCTGTTATTCTGACTCTTCCGATTCAAGTATTTGATTTACTTGATCGTGCCATGTCTTTCTCGGGCGTCCTCGACTTCTTCTTCCATTCACTTTCGCATCATATATTCTTTTCACACTCCTTTCTTCGTTCATTCGCTCTACATGCCCAAACCATCAAAGCGTCCCTTTCTTGATCCTATTCATTACGCTCACATCAGCCTTGCATTCTCTCCGGATATCCACATTTTTAATACGATCATACATGGTTTTACGCACACACGTCTCAAAGATCTCATTTCCACAGCATTCAGTCTACTTTCATCCTTCCTCTGCCAGTTCCATGCCTCACTGCCATACATCAGGGTTGGTATAAATACTCCATTGTGGACTGCTAGCTTCGCTTCTTTGGACAATTTCTTATTTGCGCCAACAGCGTTCAGACCTCCATTAATGGAGTTTCCTCCATTCACCCTTCTTTCAATATCCTTATCAGCCTTTCCGTCTCTCTAGAACATACTTCCTAAATACACAAACTCATCCACTTGCTCCAAGTATTCATCATTCACACGTGCAATATAGTTGTGAATGATGAATGAATGATGAATATAATATGTATATAAATTAAAACTATCTAAAATCTGATCGTCATCATAAATCATGGGAGAAAAAGGGTCAGACATGGGTATAACAGTACATTTAAAAAAACAATTTACTAGAAGCTAAGGGTATAAAAATCCAGATGAAACTTATGATTCATTTTTAAATCAAAGAAAAGGAAATTAGATTGAGGACAGTTGGTACCTAAGCTTTCTCTGGTTGCTACACCTATAAAAGGCAAATTATATTATTTCACATGGACAATAGCGAAGATATAATATTAATTACTTGTGCTTTCACGTCATGGTGGAATTATGTTTGTGAATAGAGATTGCAAATTTGTTTGCCAACTGAAAAAGCTCATGAAAGTAATTGAATGTTTCAGGATGTCATCTTCCCAGCGGGGGGTAGGTATGAACGCCGGCCTGGGAGGAGGAAAGCAGAAGGCCAGGCAAGGAAAGAGTGTTAGACTTAAACATCAATGCCAGAGAGAGGCGGAGAATGCACGATCTGGTAAAACATCACGTCTTCATACAATCATTATTAATAAAACAATGTAATTTCGGTTGTGATGTGAGCACGTAACATTCTAAATTTAAAAATATACCTTTCTTATTATCGCTAGTCAATTAATAAACAGACACAAACTGTATTGATTTAATCTTTGACATGAAGCACTCACTTTGTGGTAAGACATAATTAAATTTTAAATAAAAGTAACTTTGTTTTGACACCACTTTATTAGATACATATACCAACCGGTTTCGGCTCTACCTGAACCTTCTTCAGGGTTGAAAAAATATGTATTGGCCTATATTGGGTATACATTATTATATCAACCCTGAAGAAGGTTCAGTTAGAGCCGAAACGGTATTTAATAAAGTGGTGTCAGAACAAAGATACTTTTATTTCAAATGTATTAATTTAAGTAAATACTTTGGTGAACCACTTAATTGATTTGTTATCTGTCGACCAGTTTCAGGTCGTTAGGACAAAATGAAAATTAACACCATGTTTATTAAAAACAAAAAATAAAATTAATCATTTAGTGTTGGACACCACAGGGAAAAACTGACAGACGCGTTTTATGGGCATATCTGTTGTGCCCTTAGAGTATACAAGAGGTAGCCCAAGCCAAGGCAGTGAAGACAGTTTTGGACTTGTTTTTGATGATTTTAACATGACTCGGCGCAAAATGGGCGTGGCTAAGACTAAGGCTACGGTATTTATACATCCATTCATATCACATATCGACATAATGTTTTTGTGTATTCGTATAGCCACTTTTTCACAGTATTTTTATCAACAAAAATATAGCATCTAACCTAAAAAACCGTTTAGTTGTGTCAAGTTTAGTGGCGAAATAAAAAATGTGGGCGGAGTCCCGCCGTTAACCAGCGAAAATAACCAACTTAAGATCATTACGACAGTATATAGAAGCGCTCCAAGAAATTTGTTGTCTCTTTCTCTCTCATGGTGTACGATGTAAAAACTCGGAAAAAGTGATTTATTACAATTTCGGATGGGTTGGGTAAAACAAATTAGCTATCCCTCCATATATTGTTCCTTCAAGGTTGTGCCCGAATTATGGAAATTTTTTCCTTACTCTGGGTGAAAATCATCAAACTTTTTAAAATATGGAAATTATTTTTGCCCTTCTAGGAGACAACGAAGCCTTTAGGGCCTAGGAGTCGATTGTTTTTGTGTAACCAGGTAAACACACAGCTGTTTACCGAATATATAATATCAGTATGTGACCGGTTAGAAGCTAGGTGGACAAACGCGTCGAATTCCCACCAGGCGGTCGAGGGTTCAATTCTTGTGCTAGCTAAGTCCTCCATCATCGCACAAGCAACATCTTCCGCTTATTATGATGGTAGCAGGAGTTTTTCAAATATTGTCAGGTTATTCGTAACCAGGGAATGTTTGTCTTTCTTTAAAAAATATTAAAAATGGGCGAAAACATGTGAGCCACAATGTGTCACTAGCAATAATAAATATACTTTAGCATGAAGCACTCACTTTATAGACATGATAAAATTTTTAATTTTATTATTTTATTAATTGTTTTGATACCACTTTAAGAGATACATATACCAACCGGTTTCGGCTCTACCTGAACCTTCTTCGGGGTTGAACAAATACATATATGTTATATGTATCTAATAAAATGGTGTCAAAACAAAGTTACTTTCATTTAAAATTTAATAATTAACATTAACATTACATTTACATAGCGCAGATTTGTGATATTTCACTTCAAGTGCGCTCTACTAGGATAAAATTAAAAATTAAACATGTGTGACCCTATTTAGGGGTCATTTTATAAATGACTCTCATAGTGTTCCTTATATAGATGAGAAAATAAAGTTTCAAAAAACCACACAGTTCAAATATTAATCCTAGTCCGTTACAACACTGTTTCCAAATTAAAATCTAGCTTACTTGAATGTTTTCAATAGAACTCAAAGGTTATTGTTACTTATAGTTATAATTATAAAACCTTCGCTATATTTATATACTTGCAGTTAAATACTTACTTTTCTCCTAATGTTATATTCTACCCATCTATTGTACTCCTTTATTTAAATAAATGTATTTATGTAAAAGCCTTAAAGGCGTTAATAAAATAAAATAAAATAAATCATGCAACATTAATGTAAGACTTAGGTTAGATATGAACACGATAATCGAAAAATATAAATCTGTACTTTTGAGACACGCCACAACTTGCAAAAGAAAATAGGTTTCAAACTCTTTTCATTATGATATGGTTTTATTTTCCAGAATGATGCCTTAGACGAGTTACGGAGTGTGATCCCTTACGCCCACTCTCCCTCTGTGCGAAAACTGTCCAAAATAGCGACGCTTCTCTTGGCCAAGAATTATATCCTCATGCAGTCTAACGCCCTGGAAGAACTAAGAAGGTAATTTTAAATTAACAACCAGTCGTAAAAGCGATCCGTTCTCATGTTTTGAATGTCAACCATGTACAATGTGTTTCCCAACTATACACCGGTGCCGAAAGGATTAGTGACGCAAGTTCCTCGGAGCATCTTCCGTTGAAATACCGGTATAATAATACCGGAACAAGGGCAGCATTCCTACTTGACGTCTGTGCTCCAAAGATTGCAATCCGTGAATCTATCAAACGGACCGCCCGTTTCTGCACAGAGTCAGGGGTTTTGTGAATGTTTTGAAATGATGTCTATTTTTCATTTCACATACTTTATCATTTTTTATAGTTAGCAGTTTGCGAAAAAAAAATACATCATTACGTGAAGATGTAATGAAATTTGTAAGTTCAGAATATCGCTCACGACAAAACCATTCCTTGTATTCCACATTATACAAATTTTACAGGGGACAAAAAAAAATTTAATTTTTTATAACTTGAAAAATTAACATGTCACGTAATTTAACAGTTATAAAAAAATGTGCATCTTAAATTCTAGTTTACCCTTATCCTAACCTCCAATCATGAGGAAGGCTATCATATAAATGATGACAATCGAGAGGAATTTCTGGTTTTAAGGCTTTACAAGGAATTACTAAAAAAAAAAAAAAAACATCCATTTGGCTTACCAGGGCTGTATTTTTTAAATGTTGTACTATAATACACTGAAAAATCACTGTCGACAAATGGGTGGGATGCGAGGTAATAGTAATAATACTTGGCTTATTTATATAGCGCATTTTTTGTGAAATATCACCTCAAGGGCGCTTTAAAGGGTACTGGTAGGGAGGTACTGTTTTGATGTCAGTTAAATCCTCAGTTTCAATGATGTAGGAGGTATTTTATGAAGAATTTTAACACGGAATTAGATATTTTAAAATTATTCTTCGTATATTTGAATGGATTAAAAAGTAAATCACGATCTCCACACTGAAGTGTACGTTTGAATCGCTATCGCATCGTTGGCACTTTTGACATGAGCACCGAGTTTTCGGCACTACAGTAAAGTTCTAACCAATTAGTAAACCTTTTTTATGCAGTCCCAAAATCATGGCATCCTCATTCGGAGTATGCTGTGAAGCAAGAGAGAGTGAGGAGGGTAGAAAAAAGATACGGGTAGCGGGGTTGTGAAATGCCTTATTGAAATCATATTTGTTTACAGACTGATAGCATATCTGCAAGGAACCGCGACGGCCGCCGGCATCGTGGCCCCCGCCGGCTTCGAACTCGGGGGCTTCCCCGCCGCCGCCAAGCTCTTGCAGCAACAGCAGATCCTCCTGCCGCCCTCCGACCAGCCCCAGCCCCCGCCCCCGCCCCAGCACCTACATCCGCAGGACAGCAGTGACTCCTGAGAATACATCTATATCAAGCAGGAGTACTGAGAAATTAACAAAGATGCACCCCCCCTCGCCAATATATATTCCATAGAAGTGTGATTTTTAGGTACTATATTCGAAAGAAAACCGATGTCGTCAATGTACGTATGTTCTTTTGACTCCCAGGTCTCAGACAGGCCAATTAAATTGATCATCAACTCGGTTTATGCCTTCAGTGCTTAACAAAGATGAAAACACATCATGGGATAACTATGTTTTCTATTGCGCTGGCAACATTACTGTGCATTCAACGGCTATCGTGTAAAGTGTGGAGAAAAAAAATTGACACGGAATTTCCTTACGAATTGCACAATAGTTAGCTAGGCGTAGAGTCTGTTTTTCTATCGTGTGTCATACGTTAATTTCGATGCGGTCCAAAGTCAACCACCAATCAGCATGCCTGTGCTATCTTTGAATTGTGTCAACAATTGCACTAGTAGAGGGAGGAATTGTGATTTACTTTTATTTTGAATAATACTTCTGCATTATATTATGAAGATATTGTACCTAAGCGTGTTTATTTATCAAACAAATGATTTTGTATGATCTAGTCAATTCGAATAAAGCAATGTAGATTAATATGTTTATTAGAAACTTTGTGGAAAACAGTAGAGAAAAAAAACCATAACCGTGTATACCCCATTGTATTTAAGTTTCAAGCCGGCCGATTTCAAACACAACTGTGCCCTTTCAATTCAGATTCAATGTCTGCAAATTTTAATTAGATGTTTGACAGGATTGTGTGCGAAACCGGTTGGATTCAATCTAAAATAAGGTTATATCTAGTTACCTATTTTTAACATTGTAGGTTTTTTTAAACGTTTATTATTTGATCAGTAACGTCCAGTAGATAGGAATTTAGTGATATAATTAAATTTAAAGATGTAATATCACAACTTTATTCTCAGAAGTAGGCACTGTGTACCTTCGACGTTATTTAAGGTTTTTTATGTGAATTTCACAGTCCCAAGCATCTGGAGCCAGGGAGACTATGCCACCCCCAATGGGGCGGGGTGGGGAAGGAAATCGGAAAGAAAATGGTAAGAAGTTCCTGGCTATTCATATCTGGTTATACCAAATACGGCTAAAGCCATTACAAACAACGTTTTGATTCTGAATGGTGGTATTTCACCAGGGCGATACTTAGAGTATCTACCATTTTGAGTATATTAGGGTGAATTGAAATAACCGATCTGTGTAGGTACTACGAAAATTCACCCTAATTATTAATGTGCACCTACCCAGCTGGTAAATCGTGAAAGGTTTTTTTTGTATTAATAAGCAATTGAGTTTACTAGGAACCTTCCGTTTTAAATTATGTGAAATGAAAAACAGCGATGTACAAAAACATCGATGTATAAAACATCGATGACAAAAACATCGATGTGCAAAAACATCGATGTACAAAAAATCGATGTACAAAAACATCGATGTGCAAAAACATCGAATGTACCGAAATGAAATTGATTCGATGTTTCGGAGTGGTATTATTGTGAGTAAAATAAATAAAAATTGTGATTATTTATTTTTCAATTTTGATCAATTTTTTTTTTACGATCCGAAGTATAAAATAAAAAATGTAGCATGAATGTAAAATTATCTTAGAACATTGTGCCAAATCATTAATATTTTAATTATTTATAACTCTAATGGGCGAGTTTCAGAATTTATTGTTTATGCTATAATTTATATGTGAAATATTTTTATTCGATATATTAAGCGTCAATATTATATTACCATTAAGTACTACTAATTTAAGAAATTTAACACCAGCTTAAGATTAATGTGTTAGTTAAAACGTGTGCATAAGAAATTAATTATGTGAAAGGGACACCGTATTATAGTAACTAACTCATGAACCTATTTATAAAATATATTATGACTATAAAAATGTATCTAATCTTTTTTTATACCTTTGAGTTGAAAATGGTAATTTGAATATTTATTTTTTTCTTACATCGACTTACTCTTGTCGATGTGAACTGTCGTCTGTTCGTTGGCGATCTGCAGTCAGGTTCGGGAACGATTCAAAATTACCGACCTTGTCGATAAAATCTATATCGACGGAAATATATTTTTAACGAACTTCGGAATATCATTTACTGATAGTGTTTGAAAAGAAGTGACGCTAGCAGTTCACAATGGAGTGCTTATACCAACCCTGATGTACGGCAGTGAGGCGTAGAACTGGCAAAGAAAGGATGCAAGTAGACTGAATTCTGTAGAAATTAGATCCTTGTGCGGTAAAACCGTGTATGGCCGTGTTAAAAATGTGGATATCCGGAAAGAATAAGGAGTGTATAGCAAGATAGAGTTGTATAGCGGTCCAACCTCTCTGTCTACCCCTGCGGAGAAACGGCGTGATGGTTAGTTAGTTAGTTTTAGTATTCGTGTTAAATTTTTAGAACACACTAATAATTTATTTTTTTAAATAATAAAATTTTATGTTATTATTGTCATATTTTATTTATAAAATGATCAATTTTTAACGGAAATTAATAAGTAAAGGGTAAACTGAAATCATATAAATAATACATTTCCATGTGGCCTAACCACAGTTTGATAGTGGCATTGAACGCCGAAATAACTGTAAATAAAATAAGCACAACTCTATAATTATTATTTTAAATTTTATTAAATAAAATTTTAAAATCTATCAATATCACTTTGGAGATACTTTTATGTTTTTTTTCATTTTTTTTTTACCATCATTGAATCGCCTTTGAATATACGAGTGAGAGAAAGTATCCATCTATTTAACTATTTCATAACAATTTGTTCAGAAAATAATATGAAATGGTTGGAAATGGTCACCATCTTTGAAGGAAATGGTCCCAGAACTTTCGTTTTCCACCAACAGATGTCCGTAATGTAAATATAATACGAATAAATAGTATTTTTCCTTGAATTTTCCACTCTTAACTATCTAAACTGCAAATAAAAATAATTTAATTAATGTTATTTATATTTGTTTATGTAACATAATTTATAACTACTATGACGTTATTTTGTTACGGTAGGAAAGGAACCCAGGTTTCTATTTACGTAAGTATTTGAAAAATAGTAATCAGATATTGAAAGATTTTGAATATTTAAATACCTACCTACACTATTCAATTGGCATTTGTTTAAATTCAAATATAAACTATCCCCATCTGTCACAACACAGAATACGTTGAATAATTACTTACATGAGCGTTTATCGCGTGTCTAAAGCATGGCGGAGCCATTTGATTACAAAGAATTCATCGGATACAAGGAATTAATGACATCTAAACTGTACAGAGAGATATTTGCCGAACTCTTGGGAACATTAATGTATCTGTACCTCGGAGTGGCGAGCTCTGTAGAGTGGGTGGCACAGCCGACAAATGCGCTGCAAATCTCTCTAACTATGGGAATAAGTCTTGCATCTTCTTATGCGATTTTCCACCGCATATCCGGAGCGAACTTCAACCCTGCAGTTACAATAGGATTCTTAGTATCAGGAGACACGTCCTTAATAAGATGTTTACTTTACATTATCTCGCAACTAGTGGGCGCTGCTAATGCTGCGTATTTAGTAAAAGTGAGCCTCCCTTTAAATCACGAGGAACTTGGAATAACAAAGCCTGTCGAAGTGACGCCACCGAGAGCTTTTCTCGTGGAGATCATCATAACGTTCATCTTCGTGCTGATGGTGCAAGTCTGCGAGGATCCCACCAGACCTGACACTAAGCCCGGTGCAGCTTTTCTGGTGGGTTTGACGGCGACGGCGTGCAACGCGGCCAGCTTGGGTTTTTCCGGGGGCGGGATGAACCCCGCCAGGAGCTTCGGGCCGGCCTGGGTGCTCGGGGACTTCAGAGACCACTGGGTGTACTGGGCGGGGCCGTGCTTGGGCGGCGCGGGGGCGAGCGGTTTGTACCACCTGTGCCTTAAAGAGGACACCCCAAATACAATGAACACAGCGTCAGACACAGCAGTTTGATAAGTTTGAATGATAGAAAAAATAATTAAATTAATTTTTTGAAGAAATTGAATTTCGTGTATTATTTGTAGTTTATTTTTTTTTGTTTTTGGATCTGCTTCTCTTTTCTTAGTCGTGTTGAGAATACAGTGCTTTACATAGCAAATCTTCCAGTCTCCTCCATTTTTTGGATTTGCGTAAGAATCACCCCTTACATGTCAACTTTCTAAAAATGTATTTCTTTAAAAACCATGCATTTAGTATTACACCAGGTTATTCTCTCACTTCAAACCAAAACCATGGGGTACAGACGTACCCCTAATTGTATGCTGTTGTAAATTGTCGATAAATGTACTAAATGACTACTTAATTCACAAACCCGAACCAACAAGAATGAGATACTGAAATATTATTTCCGGTGAAGATATTCAGTGATATCAATGGACTGAATCAAGAAACGGAAACGTAACGATGTAAATAAAATAATGTATATAACCGGTTAATAGCTGAGTGAACAAACGCATCGGATTCCCACCCGGGCGTCGAGGGTTCAATTCCTCTGCTACCTAAGTCCTCCGTCATTGCACAAGCAACACCTTCCGCTTATTACTTGGAGAAATAATGTATGGAGAGAGAGCCAATTATTTTTACCCAACCGATACACACATTTGCGATATATCACTTTCTCTAGGTTTTTACGTCGTACACCATGAGAGAGAGAGACAACAAATATAATACACCGCTTCTATGTACTGTCACGATGATCTTGGGCTCGTGTGTCACCGCGGGACTCCGCTCATATTTTTTTATTACGCCACTAAACTTGACACAACTAAACGGTTTTTAGGTTAGATGCTATATTTTTGTTGATATCAATACTGTGAAAAAGTGGTTAAACCATACGAATAAACAAAAAGATTATGTCGATATGTGCTATGAGTGGATGTATAAATACCCTAGCCTTAGTCTTAGCCACGCCCAGGTCCGCCGAGTTAGGTAAAAATCATAAAAAACTTACAACATTTCCTTGGATGGATACCACTCTATATATTCTAAGGCTTATTATGATGGTAATAGGATATTTTTTTAATATTGTCATTCGGTTTATTGGTTATTCGTAACCAGGGCGTGTTTGCCTTAAAAAAAAAACAAAGAAATAAAATAAACGGACCCAGAGTGAAATTATAACTCCTGAATCAAGAAACTGATGGGTAACATTGTAACTAACATAATGTTTATAAGTAGTGCCAATATTTCTCAATGTTTACGTTATAATAATTTCATTGCATCAACGCATACGCACAAACGTAAACGTTTAAAATCGACAGTTATTCAATATTTATATCCCTGAATTGCTATATTTATTTGCATTTCATGTTCCTGACACGACAGTTACAAGACAATACCTACCATACTATTGTGACAGTTCAATTTCAACCTCGCAATATTACACTCCAATGCGACGAATTCAACATCTGGGAAACAAACACTCCGATGTTGTTGATATATTTAGTACGTCATTATCACAATATAAGCATACCTTAGTACAGTTTTTTTCATCTAGTAGAGTTGATTTCTGTGTGCGAAAGGAAGAACGGAATAAGTTTTAAAAAAAAAAAAAACAAGTTTTGATTTAAGTATGCAGAATTGTTCCTTAGATACATTTCTAGCAAGGAAAAATGAGATGAGTCAGAAAATAAAATGATGTGCAATATTTTTAGACTATTGACAAAAATTTTTTTGCTCTCGTGAAAACCTGCGTTTTTTTACTCTTTTCTTTCTTCCTTTCGTATTATTTTTTCATTCCTGTACAATATGTTTGTACTATTTATGTGTTACATTTGTGTAAAAGCCTTTAACGGACGAAAATAAATAAGAAAATCTATATTCTGCCTGAAAATCCCACTGCGCTGTAATGCATTTAGCTTCGTATCAAAATGCACCGTACACCATGCAGTACCTACACACGTCCGCTGCACAAAGACAACCTGCACACATGCACAACGAATAATACATAGCTGCCAATGCATGCAAGAAACATTCTGATGGATATCGAGCAGGGTTTAGCGGCGAAATCAATATGGGCAATGGCGGCGCAGTTAGTTGGGCGGCCTCCCGCCGCAGACGGGCCGAGGCGGGAGGGCGCTGCGCGCGCCGCCGCCTCGGCCTGCGTCTAGTGCGAGCTATCGACCACAGGGCGGCGGCGCGCGCTACGGGACAAAGGATGGCCGCGAACCAGCAAATCGAGCAACGTTACTTCTACGCAGACTTGCTTTGATAAATTCTTGCGGAAATCAACCACACGACAATCGAAATCAACAATATTACGCTACACTTCATCAATATTGATAATTAGATCAGAATGAGAACGAGAACAGCGTGCGATTTAGTTGTGAACTTGGAGGACGTGGAGAGGTAGCTTTGCGAAACGATGTAGTCAGGATTGTTGACTTTATACTGACTAAGATTTTAATAAAACGATAGTTAAAGGATGTTGGATAGCCTATAAGTAACCGCCCACATGGAATTCGAACATTTTTAATAAAAAAATATTTAAAATAGGAAATAACCTCAAAATCCGTTGACGTAAGTTATAAGACTCGATGATGTGAAGTTAGCGCGGTCGATATTATGTGACCACTTTTCTGGTCTCTTTCTCTCTCATGGTATACGACTTAAAAACCCGGGGAAAGTGATTCATCGCAAATTTGTATAGGTTGGGTAAAATATTAGCTATACCTCCCTATATTGCAACTCCAAGGTTGTGAATGATGAATACTTGGAGCAAATGGATGAGTTTTGGAAGTGTGTTAACAAGAGACGGAAAGGCTGATAAGGATTTTGAAAGAAGGGGGAATGCAGGAAACTCCATTGATGGATGACTGAACGCTGTTGGCGCGAATAAAAAAAATGTCCAAAGAAGCGAAGCTAGCTATCCAGAAATATAGGATTCAGAAAGGGACGCTTAGATGGTTTGGGCATGTAGAGCCAATGAACGAAGAAAGGAGTGTGAAAATAATATAATGGCGAAACTGAATGGAAGAAGAAGTCGGGGACGCGCTAAAAGACATGGCACGGCCAAGTGAATCAAATACTCGAGTCGAGCCATGTCAAGAGTCAGAATAACAGATGAGTATGTATGAGACGATGTATGAATGTGAATGAAGCAAAGAGTGTGTGCCAAGACAGAGTTGTATGGCGGTCAGTCCTCTGCCTACCACTGCGGAGATTCTCTATATCAATTTTTAAAAGGCGTGCGGCTTTGAAAACATTTTTGCACCAGATCTAAAAAGACATTTGTTTTTTAAAATGCAGAAATGCATCGATAAACGGTTGAAATTTTTTGCATATCTTTGATGAAAAATACACTATCACTACCTGAGAGCAATAATATACAAGAGAGAGCGCTGTAGAGAGAGCTGTAGTCAGTTTATACGAGGTTTGCCGGACTCGGCTAGACCTGGGCGAGTTAAATATGCAGTTTTGATCTGTTTTTTTTTATTTTGCAATTTTTTGACTCTCGTTTGATTTTGGAGAATTTTGTGGCCCTTCAACCGTCCAAAATATAATTACTGTTTGGGGGAAGGCTTGACGCAAGCGACACAAGTTTGGGACTTTTTTGGTTTCTTTATCGCATCAGGTAACTCAGTGAGATCATTGAGTTACCTGAGTTAACTTTTTTTTCGAAATCTTACCAAGTACTGAAAACTTATGAATTTTATAGTAGAACAAAAAAAAAACTTTAAATTGTTATGGCGTAAAATACCTAAAATAGCGCTTCAGCCCTTTTGCCTTTCCGGCAATGATATGTTCGCTACTTGGAGTAACAATATTTGGAGAGAGAGCTAATTCTTTTTACTCAACCAATTCAAATTTGGGATAAATCACTTTCTGCGGGTTTTCACGTCGTACACCATGAGAGAGAAAGAGACAGCAAAAATTTCGCAAAATATCACACCGCTTTAAGGTATGTGACAATGTTCTCCGTCTCCCGCGTCTCCGGTGACTCCGTCCACACGTTTGAATATGCGATTAAACTGGAAATAACTCAACGGTCATTTAGGTTATATGCTATATTTTTGTTTCTAACGATACGGTGATAAGCGATTATACAAAGAAATAAAAACAATTTGTCGACATGTGCTATGAATCCTAGCCACAGGTCTAGCCGAGTCAGGCAAAAATCATCAATATTGACCACAGGTACGAAGCGCTCCCTCCTGTATATTATTACTCTGAGGTTCGCTATGCTATAGTCTCAATAAGCGTCCGTTCCGGACATTGATGGTATATCGTCGTCAACGGGAAAATACCTCCCATGTGGTCAACTTTACAGAAATTAATTAAATATGACATTGCGTAGAGTTTCAATTTGTACTTCAAGTTTCAATGTTTTTATTGGTGAACATCCATTATTGCATCTAAAACTACAAAGCGCATTTTTAATGTCCCAAAAAGCAATATGTAAGTCTCAAAAATCAGTTTTTAATTTCCTCCTGGACAATTACGTTTTTGACACATGATAATTACGTTTTTGGATGATTTGTATAGCACCGTTTTAAGGGCGCTGTACAGATCTTATTTTCTATTATTGGATATTAATTCCTAGTTTAAATAAGAAAATATACAGGAACATACTTACCTGTCAGGTCTCATCAGATAGACACACTTATTAACTTAATATTATAATTATAATTTTTTTTTGAGGTATTTTCGCGTTGACGACGATATCTACCATAGATTTACTTAAAATTGTACCAGTCTGAAGATGCCCGTCATAAGGTAAAACCAGTCAGGTCTAAATAAATAATAGTAGAATAAAGTTTAAAAAAATGGTATTACTAAATCAGTGTGCTTAAGTATTCATTGTATTTTAATGATTCAATATATGTTAAGGTTTTGATATATACGAGTATATATGATATGCATAGTTTCATATATGATTCAAGCAAAAACAATTATTCACGTTTTCACCTACCGTTAACTGCAACAGAAGAATTGTTGTACTCTTTTCAAACCCTGAATATGATTTTCAGATTTCCCAGCCTGTTGGGGAAAACCACCCCTAGCCTCGTAGGCCCTTCTTCCCTGTTCTCCCTGCACTACGATGCTACGCCGGTACTTAGACCGCTCGAACACAATATGTCTGACACTGAATGCTACGAGTCTAGGTTCTACTCAGCTCTTCCTCTCTGACATTTTGCAAAACGACATGCTGGATATTAGTTAACTGTCGTAAAATACATCAATACAACAGTATCGTATTCTGCAATAAAGATTATGATTTTGAATGCAGGGTGAATAAAGGAAATTCTATTAATGGAAGACTATGTTTTTATTTTAATAGTGAATATCGCACAAGTGTCTACTGCGTCCAACCGTCTGGAGCCAGTGAGCCTATCGTATCCCTGATTGTGGCATGTTTAGAGGCTGAAGGCAGTGGAAAGGAGATGTGGAAAACGAAGGTCGGGAAGTATCTAGCTATTGAGATCTGGTCACCGAACACAGTCAACGTTTCTATTTAAAATAGTGATATTTCACCAGGGCGATACTTAGGGTATCTACCACTCTGGTGCGTGCCGCAAATATGCTACGTAATATTTTATACGAATTAAATGTGAAATTAAACATATTGATTCTTTTTTTTTAAATTACGCATGTCGGAATTTGAACCCGCGACCTCTGGATTCGTGGTCGAGAGCCTTAACTACTCGACCACGGAGGTCTAATGCTTCTGTAGCAAGTAAAAAATTGCCCGATGAAGCAAAGCTCGCAGTCCACATTGGAGTGCTGATACCAACCCTGATGTATTGTAGTGAGGCATGGAACTGGCATAGGAAGGATGAAAGTAAACTGTGTGTGTGGTAAAACCTTGAAGTAACAATATATGGAAGGATAGCTAATTTGTTTTACCCAACCCATCCGAAATTGTAAAAAATCACTTTTTCCGAGTTTTTACATCGTACACCATGAGAGAGAAAGAGACAACAAATTTCTTGGACAGCTTCTATATACTGTCGCACTGATCTTAAGCTGGCTATCTTCGCTGGTTAACGGCGGGACTCCGCCCACATTTTTTATTTTGCCACTAAACTTGACACAACTAAACGGTTTTTTAGGTTAGATGCTATATTTTTGTTGAAAAACATACTGTGAAAAAGTGGCTATACGAATACACAAAAACATAATGTCGATATGTGATATGAATGGATGTATAAATACCGTGGCCTTAGTCTTAGCCACGCCCATTTCCGCCGAGTCATGTTAAAATCCTCAAAAACAAGTCCAAAACTGACTTCACTGCCTTGGCTTGGGCTATCTCTAGTATACTCTAAGGGTAAAACCATGTGTGATCGTATTTAAAAAAGCCTAAAGGGAGTGAGAAGTGGGGTTGAGAAGGAGATTTAAAAAAAAAAATAATAGTCACAAGAGTCCCAACCGCTCCCAACTGTCTAGAGCCAGTGAGACTATGGCATCCCCAAACGGGGTATGTTGTGAAGCTGAAGGTAGTGAGGAAGGTGAGGATATGGGGAAGAGGAAGGTTGGAAAGCATCTGGCTATTCAGATCTGGTCACCAAACACGGGTAAAGCCATTTCAAGCAACGTTTCAATTCTGAATGGTGATCTTTCACCAGGGCGATACTTGAAGTATCTACCAATCCGGAACGTGCTGAAAATATACTATATATTATTTTATATGAATCAAATGTGTTATGACACCTATCAATTGAATAAAATGTATTTGCGCACGCCGGGCTTGAACCCGCGAGATCTGGACTTGTAGTCGAGCGTCTTAGCACTTGACCATACAGGCCGTCAAGGTGGGAAGAGGAAGATTGGGAAATACCTGGCTGTTCAGATCTGGTCACCAAACACGACTAAAGCCATTGTAAGCAACGTTTTATTTCTGAATGGTTGTCTTTCACCGTCGAGGACCGCCTATATAGTTAATATAACATTTGCATTTGCATGATCTTAGAGTATATAGAGTGGTACCTATCAAAGGCAGTGTAGTCAGTTTTTGATGATTTTTGCCGGATGGTATTTATACATCCATTCATAGCACATGTCGACATAATGTTTTATGTTTATTCGTATAACCACTTTTTCACAGTATTGTTATCAGCAAAAATATAGCATATAACCTAAAAAACCGTTTAGTTGTGTCGAGTTTAGTCGCATATGAAAACATGTGGGCTGAGTCCCCGGAGACGCGGGAGACCAAGATCATCCTTACAGTACATAAAAGCGGTGTGTTATTTTTGTTGTATCTTTCTCTCTTATGGTGTACGACGTAAAAACCCGGAGAAAGTGATTTATCGCTTTTGACCGGTCGGTAGCTGAGTGGAGAACGCGTCAGATTCCCACCCGGGCGTCAATTCCTCTGCTGGCCAAGTCCTCCATCATTGCACAAGCAACATCTTCCGCTTTTTATGATGGCAGTAGGAGTTTTTCAAATATTGTCAGGTTATTCGTAACCCGGGAATGTTTGTCTTACTTTTTAAAATAATAATAAAAAAATCGCAAGTTTGTATGGGTTGGGTAAAAAGAATTAGTTCTCTCTCCATACATTCTTATTCCAAAGCAATGATGCACAAAAAATACCAAAATTTTATGAGGCTTACAAGTCAGCATTATACTCGGGGAACATAAGATTCGTTTGTGGGAATTGGAAGGTTTTTTAAAGGCTAGCTCAACGTGCAACAGAAGAATGTTTCAACGTTTTGAGACGTAACCTACGTAGGTCGTTCCGAAAGGGTTGCAAGAGGCAAAGAGGGTCTGAATAATGTGTTCAACTTCAAACGAAGCAGCTGAAAACGAACCCCTATTAAATAGGGGAGATATTTTAAGAGTCTCAAATGAATCGATCGACTGTTTGACGACTGGCAAAGGTCAGGAATTTATGTTATGAGGTTGGCAGCGGTAGGTACTAGTTTGTAGATTGACACTTAACTCAAATGAAATAAATCGGTTTCCAGTTAAATTTAAACCACCAAGAAAGCGTAAATAATAATAATTAGCTGGTTTATATAGCGTTGTAACACCGTTTTCGTGACAGAAATATCACTTCAAGGGCGCTTTACATCATAATTAAGATTATATGTAAGACGTAACATTAACTTATGCCTAATACTTATAACTAGTGACTTACATACAACCTTGAAGTAACAACATATGGAGAGAGAGCTAATTCTTTTTACCCAACCTATGCGAATTTGGAATAAATCACTTTCTCCGGGTTTTTACGTCGTACACCACGAGAAAGAAAGAGACAACAATATTTCCCAAATTATCACACCGTTTTAAAGTATTGTTAGAATGTTATTCGTGTCCCGCGTTTCGAGTATTCTTTGATCCATTTTTTTCAAAAGTAAAAAATCGAAGAACACACAAAAACGTGACTAACCTTTCCAGTTGTAATAAACAAACCACTAATCCAAACAAAACAAAAAACGATAATCGAATGTACACAGCCCGCGAAAATTCATCTTTTCTTTTGAACAGGCCTCTTTATTTTGTATTTAACAATACTGTGAAAAAGTGTTCATACGAATAAACAAAAACATTATGTCGACATGGGCTATGAATGGATTTATAAATACCCTAGCCCTAGTCCTAGCCACGTCCAGGTCTAACCGAGTCCGGCAAACCTCGTATAAACTGACTGCAGTTTCTCTACAGCGCTCTCTCTTGTATATTATTGCTCTAAGATTCTAACAATACTTTAAAGCGGTGTGATAATTCGGGAAAATTTGTTGTCTCTTTCTTTCTCATGGTGTGTACGGACTTGTGTAAATATAGCCGGCAAACGTTGTTGCGTGTTGCGCGGCCAACCCGCCATCATTATTTTAACGGAAATCGGTTTATTTATTGAATCGTACCCGCCAACTCCCGCCCTTAAGCCAACTCGTATATTATTTATTCACGGGCAGTACAAACATCATTAAGCTGGATTCACACCAACGTCCGGATCCGCTCAGTGACGATATTGTTCCGCAAGAGAGCTTATTGATATGGTATGAATATCAATCAAGGAGTATGTGCCGAGACAAAGTTGTGTGGCAGTATACCCTTCTGCCCACCCTTGTGATATTTAACTACTTAGTTAGTTAAATAATTATTTTTATGTGTAAATACACTTACATCGCAGATAATTGTCCACTTTATTATGATATCGTCACTGGAAAGGCAAAGGGGCTTAAGCGACAATTTTGTAAAAAAAGAAAAAAGAGTTTAATATGCAGTGTTGATCGGTTTTTTTCTGCATCGAATGCTCTGACTCTCGTTTGATTCTGAAGACTTTTGTGGCCCTTCAGCCATCCAAGATATATTAAGCATTTGGGAGAAGGCTTGACTCAAGCCACACAAGTTTAGGACTTATTTTAGCTTTTCTTCGCTTCAGGTAATATAATATTGAGTTACCTGAGTAAACTTTTTTTTGAAAATCCAACCAGGTACTGAACACTTGTGAATTTTTTTGTAAAACCAAAAATTTCAAAGTGCTATGGTGGAAACTTTTATCAAAATAGCGCTTCAGCCCTTTTGCTTTTCCTGTGACGATATATATATATACATTTGAATACTAGTTTCGGTTGGAGCCTTAGAGTATATAGAGTGGTATCTATCCAAGGCAATGTAATCAGTTTTTGATGATTTTTACCGGCCTCGGCGGACCTGGGCTTGGCTACGACTAAGGCCAGGGTATTTATGCATCCATTCGTATCACATATCGACATAATGTTTTTATTTATTTGTATAACCACTTTTTCACAGTATTGTTATCAACAAAATAAAGCAAATAATCAAAAAAAACCGTTTAGTTGTGTCAAGTTTAGTGGCATAGTAAAAATGTGGGCGGATTCCCGCGGTGACCCAGGAGCCCAAGATCATCGCGACAGTACATAGAAGCGGTGTATTATATTTGTTGTCTCTTTTTCTTTCATAGAACACAAGTTTGTATAGGTTGGGTTAAAATAATTATCTCTCTCTCCATACATTGTTACTCCAAGGTCGAGTGGTAAAGACGCTCGACTACGAATGTAGTAAATATACATTTTTTAATGTTTTCTCTCTTTTTATTAAAGAAAGTAAGAAGGGAGAAAACATTAGAGTGAAACAGAGCATCAAATAATAAAGTAATGAGAGATACAACTAGAGGGGGACAGAGCATCAAATTAGGGGAGATGGAATATGAGGAGAAGGGTAGGGGTTAATGGGGTGAAAGGGAACAACTTACAATAAAGAAGTTCATTTTTGATTTTATTTAAATTTTTTAAACGCCGCCAAAATTACTGTTTCTCAGAGGTAGGGAGAGCTGGGGGTTGCGTGACGTCTTATGTGCCGTCAGAAGGGCATTACACGGTATTTATCTTTGACATATTTTTACCCAACCTATACAAACTTGCGATAAATCACTTTCTCCGGGTTTTTACGTCGTACACCATGAGAGAGAAAGCGACGACAAATATAATACACCGCTTCTATGTACTGTCACGATGATCTTGGGCTCCTGGGTCGCCGCGGGACTCCGCCCACATTTTTTATTATTGCACTAAACTTGACACAACTAAACGGTTTTTTAGGTTATATGCTATATTTTTGGTGAAAACAATACTGTGAAAAAGTGGTTATACGAATAAACAAAAATATAATGTCGATATGTGCTATGAATGGATGTATAAATACCCTAGCCTTAGTCTTAGGCACGCCCAGGTCCGCCGAGTCAGGTAAAAATCATCAAAAACTGACTACACTGCCTTGGATAGATACCACCCTTTATACTCTAAGGTAAAAACACTCTCTACTATATTATTACCATTCCTATTCTCATCGTACTCTCGTACAGTAGTAAAACATATTCAGTTAAAGGTTTAATTACTAATATCATTTAAATTCTTCCAACAAAAAGTATTCAAGTTAAAGTGATATTTTATTCTATATCCCCCGAACAAAAGCGCGCATCACAGTTGGGTAAAAATATTTATCTCTCTCTCCGTATAATATTCTTGCTCCAAGAACGTACGGATGTGATGAAAACACACAGCGTTTTAATGATATCTTTTAACCTATTCAACTCATTATATGGCGTAGAGTATAGGGAAAAGTCGTAAAGGGTAAGCTTTGGCTGTTTCACAACTTCCGCTGATGTATGAAGGTAATATATCGTGGGAGCCTAGCGCCGGGGAACAGTGATCAGCGATCAGGTCATAAGTCGGGTCCCGCGACTTGCCTTCTCAAAATCAAAGACCTGAACCTTTTAGTGGTCGCGAATCTGGATCTATTTATTTATTTTACGATTATTTTTTTTATTTTACGACGGCCTCCATGGTCGAGTGGTAAGACGCTCGACTACGAATCCAAAGGTCGCGGGTTCAAACCCGGCGTGCGCCAATAACTTTTATTTAATTAATATGTGTCATAACACATTTAATTCATATAAAAATAATGACAAGTATATTTGCGGCACGTTCCAGAGTGGTAGATACTCTAAGTATCGCCCTGGTGAAAGACCACCATTCAGAATCGAAACGTTGCTTGAAATGGCTTAAGCCGTGTTTAGTGACCAGATCTGAATATCCAGGTACTTCCCAACCTTCCTCTTCCCGATCTCCTTCCCCTCCCCACTACCTTCAGCCTCACAACATACCCAATTTGGGGATGCCATAGTCTCACTGGCTCTAGACGGTTGGGAGCAGTTGAGACTCTTGTGCGATATTCATGTAAAAAAAAAAATTTAAAAGTATCTAAAAAAAACCGGTTTTCAACAAATAATATAATGATAATGGTACATAGCGTTGTGACCGCTCTGAAAGAACTACGTCTTTTGGCAGCAATTCCTACGTCATTCATTGTTAATTAAACAAATACTTCAATTGAAGTTTGTAGTTCATTATTGCGTTCATTCATTTCATTAACTTCATTCGATGAGGAACCGGTTCCAAAAAGAACTGAACAAATAACCGGATAAATTCAAATCTCTTTTTTTGCAAGTTCGACTTCAATTGAAGTGTTCACTGCGAAGGGCTCATTTTAAAGAACTAGCAATTCGTGAAGCATTCACAAAACATTGAAGTTTTTCCCAACGCTAGTGGTACACAAAGAAAGAATAAAGATTGGAGTGAGAATATATGAGGATATAAATCACTTTCTCCGGGTTTTTACGTCGTAAACCGTGAGAGAGAAAGCGACAAAACAAGTTGTCACATAATATCGCACCACTTTTAGGTATATAAGCACGTTTTCCGAATCCCGCGTCTCCGGCGGCCCCGCCCACTGCGTTTTGTTATGCGACATAACTCAACGGTTTTTGAGGTTATATCCTATATTTTTGTTGATAACAGTACTGTGAAAAAGTGGTTATACAAATAAATAAAACATTATGTCGACATGTGCTACGAATGGATGTAATAAGGTGTGTTCATGAAAACTCCAGCCACGCTTAAGTCAGGAAAAAATCAACAATCCTGACTACACTGTTTCGCAAAGCTATCCCCTTTGGTATATTATTGTTCTGAGGAATAGAGGAAGGTAAAAAACGTGTAGGTATATGCACGGTGTCATGTAATGACGTTGACAGATTTTTTTGATCAGGGTTAGGCAGTAGGAAAAACAGCGGATTAATTGATAATGAAGATAGGTACCAACAGATGTCACTGATTGTTATTGCATTTGTTCTGTAAAAACACTGCCTAGACACTGACGAAGATACTAAACACAAACAAGCCACTTGAACGCGCAATAGCTCACAGTATACATATTTAGTGTAGTCTAGTAAATATATAATAATCTACTCTGACGTTGGCGGCGTTTGGGCATATTTAGTTAGTGCTTTTGACACGTTATAGTAGGACAGTCGGTGAGGCGCTCGCGGCGTGGGCGGTGCGATTAGCTGAACTTCGCTTTTTTTATTATGGTATTTTTACCCCAATATAATTCATATTTTTATGCCGCAGGGTAGGCAGTGGTTATGTGCCTATATGAGTGCACCCATCCGCAAAGTGTAAAAAAATAAACTGAAAGCATTTATTTACAATAAGATAAGGTAGGTAGAAACATAAAAGAGCGTCTTACCACTCGATCATGGAGACCGTCAAGAAACTCAAAATCTTAAATAAAATAACTATTTTCTTTTGAAATTTCATAGAAACTTTTATGTATGTACTAGCTTCGTTTTTTAAAACACGATTGACAGTGAGTGGGGTACAAATGCACTCCGCTCGACCACTCTAGGGTTTAAGTGAATTCTGGGCGTTGGCTGATATGAAAACATACACACCTACACCAAATCAATACCCTTTTCACTTCATATAGACTTACATTTTTTGCATTAAAAAATCGCCGGCATTATAAATTAAATTAACAGAAAAAAACTGTTTATTTAATTAAATAAAATCATAAACCACATCCCGTCAAATGACATAAAGATTTACATAGATTACGCTGTAGTTCCGCAGTTCGTCAACTCAGGTAAGTATTTAAACTACTAAATAAAAAGTAGTCAAACAATTTCAACATGTACAAGAATGTTGTATAAGAATGCTTTGTCATTTCTACTCGTTTGCAGAACATATACATTTCAAATTAGAATGCTGCAGCTCCCTCCATACGTACTTATTGTGATCAATAATCAAACCGAAGAGGGCCGAGCGGAGCCGAGGATGCCCGAAGTCGTCGGCTGTGCACTTTCAAGCTGTAGCCCGAGCGAGGTGTCCGAGATACATTTGAGTTCGCTCGGTATGCCCGTCTCAAACTTTTCTATTGCAAACAACAAGGACGCAATGCTCGCGATAGTTAATTGAACTCTGTTCGGACGGGTTGATCGTTCTGTCGAGATATTTCAAGCGCCGAGGAATAGAATTCGACGGGTTAAATTACACAATGCTGTTCGGATAATAATCTATGATCAAAACTACACAAAGTATCAGATTTTGTTTTCCAATCTTGAGTTTTTAAACTTAGTATGGTTTTGTGGTTCGCTACAATTTGTGACCTAACACCGACATAAAGTTATGCTACGATGCTGAATGCTGAAATTATCTCCGCTGTATTTCAGTTTGAAGTCTTGTATATACAATTGTGTAATGTTGCCAACTGACGTAGAGGTCATAAACAATAAACTACTACAGTGCCCGTGTTGGTATGAAAGAAAAAAAAAATATTATCATACGAAATCGTTACCAACGTGAGTAATATAATTTTAACAGATGTAAATTTTGGGTTATGGTTGAATGTAACCGCTAAGTTGGCTATATACGAACACAAAAATACAGTTTTTGAATAGAATTGCAATGTTTCGATGATGGTTACAGTTTGTTTTGCTCCTTATATAAAAGTAGAATGAGTTAATGATGAATATAAGTCCGAAGTCATGGTGTTTGAAAGAGAGAGTACGAGAACAGCGCGCAATATACCTAGCTGTGAATGATGAATTCTTGGAGCAAGTGGATGGGTTTGTGTATTTGAGAAGAATGTTTAAGAGAGATGGAAAGGCTGATAAGGATATTGAAAGAAGGGTGAATGCAGGAAACCCCATTAATGGAGGACTAAACGCTGTTGGCGCAAATAAAAATGTCCAAAGAAGCAAAGCTAGCAGTCCACATGGAGTGCTTATATCAACCCTGATATGTGGCAGTGAGGCATGGAACTGACAGAGGAAGAATGAAATTAGACTGAATGCTGTAGAAATGAGATCCCTGAGGCGTATGTGCGTAAAACCATCTGTGACCGTGTTAAAAATGTGGATATCGGGAAAGAATGCAAGACTGAACTGAGCGTAATGAATAGGATCAAGAAAGGGAGGCAGGGAAGAAAGAAACGTGAAAATAATATATGACGTGAAGGTAAATGGAAGAAGCCGGGGACGCCCGAGGAAGACATGGCACGATCAAGTGAATCAAATACTTGATTCGGGCCATGTCAAGAATCCTCATATGAATGTGAATGAAGCAAGGAGTGTGTGCCAAGTTAAAGTTGTATGGCGGTACATCCTATCTACCTACCCCTGCGTAGAAACGGCGTGATGGTTAGTTAGTCAGTGGTATAAATATATATATATATAAACCAAATATCTCTGAATAAACTTGTGTACATAAAAGCAACTACGAGTAATAGAATTGGAGGCTTAGAGTAACAATGTATGGAGAAAGAGCTAATTATTTTTACCCAACCTATACAAACTTGCGATAAATCACTTTCTCCGGTTTTTACGTCGTACACCATGAGAGAGAAAGAGACAACAAACATAATACACAACTATGTACTGTCGGAATGATCTTGGGCTCCTGAGTCACATTTTTTATTATGCCACAAAACTTGATACAACCAAACGGTTTTTTAGATTATATGCTATATTTTTTGATAACAATACTGTGAAAAAGTAATTATACGAATAAACAAAAACATTATGTCAATGTGTGATATGAATGGATGTATAAATACCCTAGCCTTAGCCACGCCCAGGTCCGCCGAGTCCGGTAAAAATCATCAAAAACTGACTACACTGCCTTGGATAGATACCACTCTATTTACTCTAAGGTTGGAGGTCAAACACACAGCGACAAAGTTTGTTTAAAGCTGAACTCGTGATGTTAGCGTTGACCTGCAAATTCGACAGTCGGAGCTTCCTTAAAATGCCGCTAGGTGGTATGAACTTAAGAAAAGTTCGCTGACTTTTATTATTCGTGCAACTTTGCATAAATTATTCGTTGCAACGATGATATATCAGGACAAAATTTAAAAAAAAACAATATTGTTTTGATGATGGAAGGGTACTTCCGAAACCGGTCGACATAATATTGAATAATAAAGTGGTTATAAACAAAGTTTATCTGTTTTATTTATAAATATGGCAAGCCACAAAGTAAATGCTTTTTACGAATATATATATATAATGGCAATTTAATTCAATTAGTATAAGGCTTTTCCTGGAGTTTTTCAGAATTAACCAACTAACAATTAACCATTACGCCCGTTTCTCCACAGTGGTGGGCAGAGAGGATGGACCGCCATACAACTCTGTCTTAGCCCACACTCCTCGCTCCATCCACATTCATACATCGTCTTATAAATACTCTTCTGTTATTCTGGCTCTTGAAATGGCCCGACTCAAGTATTTGATTCACATGATCGTGCCATGTCTTTCCTCGGGCGTCCCCAACTTCTTCTTTCATTCATTTCGCCTCTTACATTATTTTCACACTCCTTTCTTCATTCATCCGCTCTATGTTCTATTCATAACGCTTACATCAGTTATGCATTCTTTCCGGATTTCCGCATTTGTAATACGGACATCCATGATCTTACGCACATACGCCTCAGGGATCTCATTTCTACAGCATTCAGTCTACTTTCATCCTTCCTCTGCCAGTTTCATGCCTCACTGCCACATTTCAGGATTGGTATCAGCACTCCATTGTGGACTGCTAGCCACACAGGGATCTCACTTCTGCAGCATTCAGTCTGATCACAATGCACGAAAGTTTGTTTTTTGTCTATTTTGTAAAAAAAATAATTTTCACGTCAGTAAGAATTTTCTAAAAAAGTCCCTCGCGCACACTTACTAGATTTCTAGAATATAAAACACGAGATACTTTCCCTTTTGAAATAATTTCACCCCAGTAACGCACTATTGTAGATAATTCGTCAAGTTTGTTGAAAGTTTAAATAATCTATCAAAATTAAAACTGAAAACTTCCCGAAAATGTGTTGCATGTTGCAATTTTTTCTTCGGATAAAGTGTTTTTTTTTCAACTTTCTTTAACATTAATGTGACTGAAAGCGTACCCTCTTCGGTTTTCAACATAGATTTTTTTTAATGTTCCAGTCTTGTTTTAACAATGCATGGAGAGAAAGAGACAACAAATATAATACACCGCTTCTATGTACTGTCACAATGATCTTGGTCTCCTGGGTCACCGCGGGACTCCGCCCACATTTTTTATTATGCCACTAAACTTGACACAACCAAACGTTTTTTTAGGTTATATGCGATATTTTTGTTGACAACAATACTGTGAAAAAGTGGTCACACGAATAAACAAAAACATTATGTCGATATGTGCTATGAATGGATGTATAAATACCCTTAGTCTTAGCCACGCCCAGGTCAGCCGAGTCAGGTAAAAATCATAAAAAACTGACCACACTGCCTTGGATACATACTAATTTACATACTATATATACTCTAAGGTTCCAGTAAGACTAGTCGGCTGAAACTTTCTGACTTCTCCACAATAGTGAAAATTAACAATTAAACATAGCCGTTGGATATGTGGAGGGTGGTATGTTAGCGGAAAACGAATAAGTATAATTTACACCTTCTGATGACTGAAAAAGTACCCGGGTACCCTCATGTGTTTTATATGATTTTTTAGGCTTGTCCGTATTTATGAATATTTTATCTTATTTTAAATGATAAATATAGTGTACTGTTGGGTTCAAAGTACATCACCTGTATCCTTAATACTATTTTTAACCACCTATTTAATTAAAAACCCCAAGAAAAGATGGTACTGGGTGAAATTCCTATCCACTTCCCCAAGTATTGAACTGAGTCGAAATGTATTACGTCATAAAAGTGGTCCAGCAAACTTCAGCAAATGATATACTGTAAAAAAAACCTTCATATCAATTAAAAAGGTGTAATTTACTTTGGTCACAAAGGGGTTAAAAGGGGTACATCATAATGACGGAAGTCGACGTGCTTAGCGATAAGTGCTGTTTTCTGGTTTAGCAAGCCTGGCTCCGCTAAACAAGTAAACACACGAGGTCGAAAGGTGAATCTGTGCGTTGGCAGAGTGAGGCCTACGCGTACCAGAGGTGTGCGCGAGGTTTGTCGCTGCCGGCAACCAGCCCGCCGGATAATCCACATCGCAAAAAAAACTGCCTTTCTCAAGGCAAGCTAACCGAGTTTCTTTCAGATTCTCGCCCCCCGACCGCTGCAGACCATCACGCCATGCCATCCCCCCTACGAATGAGACTACCGAGACTGAAAGGCACCAAGAACGCGTTCCCTTCAGACAGCGTCATCCATTTCCCGCCGGGAGTCACCTCGGTAAGAATAGACCCGCGCACCAACAACCCCATATTTACCTACCAACTAGCTTCCCCCTTAGGAAGTAGCGGTTGGACCCGGAACGTCCAACAAGACGGTGCTCCATGGAGGTTGAGTGGCAGAGCTCCGGCATCGAAACGTCCGCACTCCCCACCAACACCGACCTTCGAGCTTGTTCAGAGGAACAAATTCGAAGTCCTCCCGGAGGTAGGCAACGACAATTCCGTCGCTTCACCAGTTTTCCTCAAGCGCCTGGCACCCACTTCACGTCCCGTGCCATCAACTTCCAAAGCTACGCCTAAGACACGGCCCGCTCCTACAGCACCGCGCAGAGATCCCAGAAACACAGCGGCCGTTGAGACAGGCAAACCAAGCACCAGGGTGCCGCCTGTGGTCATGTCCATAGACAGCATGACCCACAACGAGATCACTGCCGAGGTGAAGCGCCACATCGGCACCGCACTCCTTCAATTTCCGGTACAACTCGGGAGGGACCATCAGCGTGATGGTGCGCTCGGTCGAGGCGCACCGTGCGCTCACTACCGCGCTCCGAGGTGAGGAAAAGTCCTTCCACACCTACACCACAGAGGCAGAAAAGATCAAAAAAGACCGTCATCAGAGGGCTGCCGAAGATGCCCACTGCTACCATCTTCGAAGATCTCGAGGCCCAAGGCTTCCGGCAAACGTCGTGGTCGAGATGACCACGCCGGGCACTGAGTACCCGCTATACCTCGCCCACTTTGGTCAGCAGACCAACATGGGCCACCTCAAGGCTGCCGTCAGATACTTGTGCTACTGCAAGGTATCGATGACGAAATACCGCAGCAATTACCTGCAGCACGGAACTCAGTGCCACCGGTGCCAGAACTTCGGGCACGGGTCCAGGAACTGCGCACACGTCGCTCGCTGCGTCAAGTGCGAGGGAGCACACGCCACGGCTGACTGCACCAAGATCGACCGCGAAGCGCCCGCCAAGTGCTGCAATTGTGGAGGCGCTCACCCCGCTAACTTCAGCGGGTGCCCAAAAGAGTGGTTTACGTAGCTGCTCTTCAGCGCAGAGCGAGGCCCAGCAGCGCCCCGTAACGCAGAGCGCCAGAGGCGCGCGAGCCAGCCCCGACATCCAGGGTAGACGGCAGATCCTGGGCGAATGTGGCCAGCGGCGGCGCATCAAGCCCCCCCCCCACGACCGGAGCAGCGACGTGAGCCGCTACCTGAGAGACGCGGGCAGGAACCCTCGAACGCCACTGATGACGAGGACATAATGTCTCTCCTGCAGGGCCTCATCAGGGTCTGCGGGAGGCTCGCCACCTGCAAGTCCAGGGCTGAAAAGCTGGTCATCCTAATGGAGCTCCTGACCGACACCATCAACGAATAGTGCGGCGTCGGAGGTCAAATTCACAACATTTGATTCAATTCAAACATCTGAACATCTACAACATCAGAATACGACCTCCCACGAAGATGACCAGAGCGAAGCCGAGGACTTGGAGACGGCCGAGCACTTCAACTTGCGGCACCGCGGCTGAGAACTTTTTCAGGTGGGAGCTGCCAAATGAAAAAGGACGCAGCCAAAGGATGAAAAGACATGAAATATTTAACTTCAGTCAAGTAAATTTTTTTCCATCAGTAACAAGTTCAGAACTTTTGTACACTTTTTTATCTTGTCATTGCTTAGGGTTTTTTTTATCCAGTAAAGAACTTTTCCCTAAGAAAACACTAATGTAAAAATAAACTCAGTCAAGTAAATAAAAGCAGAGGATTACGAAAGAATCCATAAAATCAAAAAAATCAAAAATCAGAATAATTCAAAGACAAGAAAAAAAGGGAGACGAAATAAAATAGAACAGAATACAAGCGTGTACGAAAATTATCGATAAAAGACATTTTTGCGAATAAATTATAAAATGTTAAAAATACAAATAAAGAAATTGAAGAAATCGTTAGTTTACTTAAAAGTAAAACTGAACAAGTAAGTGGTAATTGGTTAGTTAAAATCGACATATTTTTTTTTATTTATTTTTTTTCTTATTTTTTTTCAGCCATGAAAGGTGAGATATTTTTGTTGAAAACAATACTGTGAAAAAGTGGTTGTACGAATAAACAAAAACATTATGTCGACATGGGCTATGATGAATGGATGTATAAATACCATTTGTGTAAGTTTCTTTGTTTGTGTCTAGGCAGTGCTTTTACAGAACAAATCCAATAGCAATCAGTGGCATCTGTTGGTACCTATCTCTATTATCAATTAATCCACGGTTTTTCCTACCGCCTACCCTGATACACTGAATGTACATAACATAATAACTACGTCTACGGTGACGCTCTACTCCATATTGGCCACTCGATAACGTTTGCAAGAGGCTCATTACAGTCATACTTTACCCAACGTTATCGGAATTTATTACGCACGTATTTTATTGACCCAGCAACACATAAAATATATGATCCAGCATTTAAATAATCTATTTTTTACCAATAAAAGATTCTAAAGCTTACGAGAAACTTTTTTCCCCGATATTAGATATTATTCTATACAAAGGATATTTAACCGCCTCTGGGTTAACTTCCGATTAGCGCTACTCGTCTAGTAGCGTATATTGTATTTTTTCACCACCGCTGAGTAACGCTATCCGTCGAGTGTTAACATTCTCGTTCCGAAGGGGGTTCCAATGTCACCCCGAACGAGAGTTTTGTGCGATATCTTAGATTAAGATTACTGGAACATTATGAAGAGTATATTTCTCTCTAAGTATTACAAAAAATAAATTACCTTAGATTGTGTCGTAAAAACGCTTTGATAAGCAAAGTTAAGTGAGGCAACTACGTCACCCTATCATCACTAATGCACTGTTTCTGCATCCTGGTCCATACTAATCATGTCCCTATATTCCGCCCTCTGTACCCGTTGTATATTCCTTATCTTATATTATAAATACAGTTCTTCACTTAGAGTATATAGAGTGGTACCTATCCAAGGCAGTGTAGTCAGTTTTTGATGATTTTTACCGGACTCGGCGGACCTGGGCGTGGCTGAGACTAAGGCTAGGGTATACATCCATTCGTATCACATATTGACATAATGTTTTTGTTTATTCGTATAACCACTTTTTCACAGTATCGTTATCAACAAAAATATAGCATATAACCAAAAAAACCGTTTAGTTGTGTCAAGTTTAGTGGCATAATAAAAAAATGTGGGTGAATCCCGCGGTGACGTATCGGTGTATTATATTTGCTGTCTCTTTTTCTCTCTCGTGGTGTACGTCGTGAAAACCCGGAGAAAGTGATTTATTGCAAATTTGAATAGGTTGGGTAAAAATAATTAGCTCTCTCTCCATACATTGTTACTCCAAGCTTGGAATATTGTATTACCTATGTACAGGCCCGGCCCTGAGCCAAAGGACGCCTGGCGCTGGTTAAATTTTGGGCGTCCTTTGTCAAAACCGAAAACAAAAATAACAGTGAACTTATATAGCGCAGTTTTGTGATATTTCACCTCATGTACGCTTCTTACTAAATTAATTAAGCTAATAAGACCAATATGTACACTAATTAAAACTATCTAAAATCATGATCGTCATCATAAATCATGGGAGAAAAAGGGTTCAGATATGGGTATAACAGTGCATTTGTACATCAACATATCAAAAAAAATAAACGTACTAGAAGCTAAGGGTATAAAAATCTAGATGACGGCCTCCATGGTCGAGTGGTAAGACGCTCGACTACGAATCCAAAGGTCGCGGGTTCAAACCCGGCGTGCGCCAATAACTTTTATTTAATTAATATGTGTCATAACACATTAAATTCATATGAAAATAATAAAAGTATATTTGCGGCACGTTCCAGAGTGGTAGATACTCTGTATCGCCCTGGTGAAAGACCACCATTCAGAATCTAAAAGTTGCTTGAAATGGCTTTGGCCATGTTTGGTGACCAGATCTGAATAGCCAGGTACATCCCAACCTTCCTCTTCCCAATCTCCTTCCCCTCCCCAAGACCTTCAGCCTCACAACATACCCTATTAGGGGATGCCATAGTCTCACTGGCTCTAGACGGTTGGAAGCAGTTGAGACTCTTGTGCGGTATTCATATAAAAACTTTAAAAAAGGTGAAACGTATGAACTGAAACTGACATATTTGTTAAATCAAAGAAAAGGAAATTAGATTGAGGATAGTTAACATGTTGGCACCTAAAAACATTAATATTCAAGTATTATAAGTCAACGATTCTAAAGATGCAAACAGTGTAAATATAATGAGTAACAAAATAACAATACATATTTTATGACAATACTTAAATATCAACAATTGACAAAAAAACTGTTTTTATACGTTTAATAAAATAGCTTATTGTAATATTAAGTGTCTTCGCTATATTCCACGAGGACCCATGATAATTATATGCCAAAAGCATAACTTTTGTACAAAATTTCACCACTGTTAACCACTCGTTTTTGGTAGGTTTCCTCTCTGAATATAACTGAATATAAACTCACAGATCAAACAAATTAGATGGTTAAAGTGAAAAAGTTTTTTTTTTCTTAAATTTAGAGAGTAATGTTATGCTTCGTGTGTTGCTATAAAAAAAATCAGCGCCTTGGCAATTCGCCGCCTGGAGCGGCCTGCTTCAATTGCGCCTGCACAGGACCGGCTCTGCCTACGTAAAAAGTTGATATGTAATATCTTTGAAGTAACAATATATGGAGAGAGCTATTTTTTTTACCCAACCTATACAGATTTGGGATAAATCACTTTCTCCGGGTTTTTACGTCGTACACCATGAGAAAGAAAGGGACAACACATTTTCCCGAATTATCACACCGCTTTAAAGTATTGTTAGAATGTTTTTCGTGTCCCGCGTCTCCGTTGACTTCGCCCACACGTTATGATACGCGAAATAAATTGACTTAACGGTTTATTAGGTTACATCTTGGAGAAACAATGTAAATAGAGAGAGCTAATTATTTTTACCCAACCGATACATACTTGCAATAAAACACTTTCTCCGGGTTTTTACGTCGTACACCATGAGAGAGAAAGAGACAACAAATATAATACTCCGCTTCTACGTACTGTCACAATGATCTTGGGCTCCTGCGTCACCGCGGGACTCCGCCCACATTTTTTATTATACCACAAAACTTGACACAACTAAACGGTTTTTTAGGTTAGATGCTATATTTTTGTTGATATCAATACTGTGAAAAAGTGGTAATACGAATAAACAAAAACGTTACGTCGATATTTGCTATGAATGGATGTACAAATACCCTAGCCCTAGTCCTAGCCACGCCCGGGTCTAGCCGAGTATGGAAAACCTTGTAAAAACTGACTACAGCTCTCTCTACAGTGCTCTCTCTTGTATATTATTACTCTGAGGTAATATCACAATGTCTACGAGAAGAGCAAATACTTCTTCAAACAATCTAAACATTAGACGGCCGTCAATATGGGGATGCCGGGGTAGTGGGTAGGTACTTGCGAGTAACTGACATTTGGAATACCTACCCACGTTTGTTCAAGTACGGCTGTTTCGTAAATGGGCAACACTATTTAATTAATTCGACTTTTAACTATGAATCATGAACAGACAAAAGAGGTATGTTTGTTATTTTTAATACGCATTTTATTATTAATGCTAGGATTATTCCGACCACGAGCACTGAGCACAGTTTATTCTGCACACAGAAAACTCAGAACACATTTTTTTCCGGTCACCGATTATTGGGCACATTGAAAACTCCGGAAACTGATTATTCCCCACAAAGTAGTATTCTTAACCCTTCCGTTACGGAGGGGGGTTCTCATGTCATCACAAACGAGAGTTGTATAGTTAGATAAAGATTACTGATACATGATGAGCATACTTTTCTTCAAGTATTAAAATAAACAAATTACCTAAGATTATGTCATAAAAAAGTTTTTTATTTTTAAGAAAAACAAACATTCCCGAGTTACGAGTAACCTGACAGTATTTGAAAAACTCATACTGCCTTCAAAATAAGCAGAATATGTTGCTTGTGCAATGATGCGGGACTTAGCTAGCAGAGGAATTTAACCCATGATGCCCGGGTGGGAACCCGACGCGTTTGTCTACTCTGCTACTAACCGGTCTATAAGTTGATGGGCAAGTTCGAATGGGGTAGCCACGTCATCCCCCTTCGGAACGTACGGTTGATTTTTACTTTCAGGTACGGAAAGGTATTGAAAATATATATTTATTTAATATGTTTGATAAGAAGGATTGCTGATTTTTTGATACCCGTGGGCTCTATAATATCTATTAAAAAAGTTGTGATTGTTTACAATTATTGACAAAGGCTAATCAAAACATATTTTAAGACTAACTACAAATTTAAAAAAAAAGATATATGTATACGAGTATATATATTTTATTTTTTATTTTTTTATAGTGAATACCGCACAACCGCGAACTTCTCCCAGCCGTATAGAGCTAGTGATACTATGTTTACGTTTTATGGACTATGGAATTGGAATACCCCAATTGGAGTACACTGTGAGGCTGAAGGTAGTAGGGAGGAGAAGTAAATGGTAAAGGGAAAGAGGAAGGTTGGGATGTACCTGGCTAATCAGAGCTGGTCACCAAACACGACTAAAGCCATTTCAAGCAACGTTTTGATTCGGAATGGTGGTCTTTCACCAGGGCGATACTTAGAGTATCTCGCTCTGGAACGTGTCGTAAATATACTACTTATTATTTTATATTAATAAAATCTGAAATAATACGTATCATATAACATTTATTTGCGCACGCTGGGATTTGAACCCACCACTTCTCGATAATAAACCTAACCTAACCAAACCGATAAAATAATAAGGCAGTCTTGCCTGATTTAAATGAATATTGTTAAGTATTTAATAATTTGAAGGAATTAAGCCCTCGTGCATTAAAAAATCAACAATCCAACATTTAAGGCCGAAAATATTTTTTTGGTCGCACTAATCTGTGTCAGAATAATTCGTGTGGGGAATAATCCGTTATACCCTTAGCTGAATTAAATAATGTAGATACGTTACTGAAAAAACGCGCGTGAATGCACTTAACCGAGTCCGCGAGACATACCTAAGATTTACTGCGTTTAGTATCACACAAACATTCATTCGACAGACAAGCTGCCACCAGCTGTCACAAACGCGTCGCTGTAAACTCCTTTCTGAGAAAAAATGCCTTGAGAGGTGTAAAAATCATTCGGGAGCAAAAAATATATCTCATGGAGTTTCTTTCCATTCATATTTACCCACAAATCACTTCTTATTATTTAAATAAATGTAATTATTCACAGGGTTTTTAGCTAATCGAATACGGTGTGAGATAGCGAATGCAGAAATATATAAGTGTGTATAGGACAACTACGGCTAGTGGCGCGATACCCGATTATAACAGTAGCGTGGGACGTTCATATAGCTATCTCATCCGTACACACATATTCTTTGAATGGCTATCCTTTTCATAGGCGGGTGAAACAGGAAACAAGACGGTGCTAGTAGTGAATAGTAAAATATGACGTGTCTTGTATTTTATGTCTATGGGTATACCGAATCCTCAGGTAAGAAATAATTTGTGTGCAATATTGGTTGTCGGAATATTCGTGTTCCCAATTATCCGGGTACCATTTTACACCTATCAACATATCACCGGGTATAACTTTCATTGGCGTGTCATAGTAAGCTCGGCGCAAAACCTAGTCACTGGAATATTATGCGCAATATATTTTATCTTGCTGGAGATAAGATTCAAAACGCCAAGATTATTTCAACCACTTTAAAAGTCATTGAGAAGTTAACCAAATAACTGTGATTCCATATTTAGATGTATATGATGGTACATAATTCTACAGCGAAAGGGCAAAAGGGCAAAAGGGCTGAAGCGTCATTTTGGAAAGTTTACACCCTTAGAGTATATAGAGTGGTACCTATCCAATGCAGTGTAGTCAGTTTTTGATAATTTTTGCCGGACTCGGCAGACCTGGTTTAGTCGCATTTCAAAACATGCGGGCGGAGTCTCCGGAGAGGCGCGAGACCAACATCATCCTTACAGTACATAAAAGCGGTGTGTTATTTTTGTTGTCTCTTTCTCTCTCGTGGTGTACAACGTAAAAACCCGGAGAAAGTGATTTATCGCAAGTTTGTATAGGTTGGGTAAAAATAATTAGCTCTCTCCATACATTGTTACTGCAAATTTACACCAAGAGGCGCTGTAAAGTATGTTTTTTTACAATAAAACTCATAAGTCTTCAGTACCACGTTGGATTTTGACAAAAAGTTAACTCAGGTAACGCAATGCTTACATTGAGTTACCTGAAGCGACAAAAGCTTAAAAAAAGTCCCAAACTTGTGTCGCTTGAGTCAAACCTTCTCCCAAATGGTACATATAATTTAGATGGCTGAAGGGCCACAAAAGTCTTCAGAATCAAACGATGCAGATCAAAAACTAATTTAAACTGCACATTTAACTCATGTTTGACCAAAGTGTCACCCCTATTGCCTTTCCAGCGTCGATATGTCATGCATTGTACAAATATGTTTTTCAATACTCTTTGTCTGAAGCAAAATAAAAGTTAAAATAACAATAAAAACGGCCATCTAAAATTAACGCGTGATCACATGCGTCGAAATAATACAGGCCACTCTTTCTGCGTTGTCAGTTAAGAGGAAGCTGTCAATATGCTCCCTTTTTGGCTTTATAGTACAAGAAATACCACAAATGATTTATCTGTAAATTCTACACGGGTAGTTAGTAAAATATCTAAGGCTCCCTGTGAACATTTTTTTTAACTGTAATATTTTAAATTCTATATGAAATGCAAACTACAATTTTACGAAGAACGTTCGAAAATGCCTTTTCTGGCTTTCTACCTACGCCTATTACAAACATTTTTACTTAAAATCCTTCCATAATCTCAGAGTAAATAAAGTAAAGTATTCTGTAAATAAATTCAAAACACTCCAGAGTAACTAGATTTTTACTGTAATTAGCTCAAACTCTCTGCATTTTTTAATTCTCGTCCGCCATACTAAATTTGTATGGAATTCTAACGCCGCCTAATCTCTCTTATAAACAATGGAATATCGCAATTCTCTTCAGTCTCGAGCTAGCTTCGGCACGGAGAGGGTGTACTTGATTTTTCGACATTTTAATTCGTTTTCGAACGACGAAAAAGCAAGGAAACTGGGGTTATTAAAAAAAAACCAGCTAAAGGATATGAGGCCTGTAGAAACAAACACGGCTAAGTCCATTGACTACAGTTTTCGAGGAAGAACAAAAAACGTTTAATTTAAAAATTACTTGTGATACTGTCACTAAAATAAATTCGACAAATAGTACTTACTAAAAACATTAATTTTCTTCTTGATACATTAGTTTAACTGGTGCGAAACAAAAAATATATTTAAATTATTAGTGGACTTTGCCGTGTTTGTTGTTCACATTTGACAACTGCCGCTTTTGTTTTCAACACAACTGGACTTTGCCAGTTTTGAAATGGACACGTTTTTTCACAAGGTTGCAGTCAAAGTCAGTAAAAAAATAGTTTTACATTTAAAAAAGTATTTATTTTGATGGAAATACAAAACAATAATATCTTACAAAATATTTTGAAAAAGTTTGTAAGTTATGGTGACTTAATTAATAATTAAAAAAAAAAAAAAAACTAAAAAATCGAAAGAAAAAATTAAAAAAGAATAATAACTATTATTCTGATATTTTTTTATATAAATTTGTTTTAAAGATTTAATAAGATATGAATGCGGAATAATATTCAAGAGCAGGAAGATTTCTCCAGTTATCACCGAAATGCTTGGTCTAAAGATAGTTGACATCTCTTACTTTAAACGATTTCAAAACAACTTTTCCGGGTTCTATGTTGCTTGGAATTATCATTGATTCATTTTTGTTTTTCACACAGCATGATTTCTACAATATTAATGACATAACAATAACTACTAATAAAGTAATCATATTATTCAATAAAACTCTAAATCGTAAGTAAAAAACTAATTTATTTTACCACTATGCTGTTTAGTAAGTAAAAAAATTATGTCCATAAAAATAACAGGAAACAAAAGTTCATTATGCACGTCAGCGGACATTTTCGGTAATTTGCGAAATTGTCAATATCTCAACTTTTACAAAAAACAATGTTTTACAACAACAAACCGCCATCTTGAAAACAGCTATTTACAACGCTCCTATTGGTCCGTTTGAAAACTGCCGTCTTTGATTTGGAAAGAAGTGGACTTTGCCGAGTTTGTTATGGAACTCAATTTTAATCCGTAAAAATAAATGGTTTAGAGCCGTGTTTGTTAGGAAAGCAACATTGCATCATGAAGCATTTTTTTTACTCTTTCGAACCTCATATTTAACTCATTTTCCATTATTGGTGGACTTTGCCGTGTTTGTTTCTACAAGCCTCATATGTAGAAATTAAATTATTATATATATTGAATAAATTCAAATCTTTCTGTAGGTACTGTCTTTATTTTTTTTTCAGTTATTAAAAATGAGAAAGAACAAAGGTAATATTGTGTACAGTGCGCAAAACAAAAAGACGAACAAGGTAATAATAATATCAAAATACATAATTTGGGCGGTGCGATTTTTTTTAGTTTTCTACCGATTAGGTTGACGGCCTCCATGGTCGAGTGGTAAGACGCTCGACTAAGAATCCAAAGGTCGCGGGTTCAAACCCGGCGTGCGCCAATAACTTGTATTCAATTAATATGTGTCATAACACATTTAATTCATATGAACATAGTACAAAGTATATTTGCGGAACGTTCCAGAGTGGTAGATACTCTAAGTATCGCCCTGGTGAAAGACCACCATTCAGAATCGAAACGTTGCTTGAAATGGTTTGAGCCGTGTTTGGTGACCAGATCTGAATAGCCAGGTACTTCCCAACCTTCCCTCTTCCCAATCTCCTTCCCTCCCCACTACCTTCAATCCCACGACATACCCCCGATTGGGGATGGCAGTCTCACTGGCTCTAGACGGTTGGGAGCAGTTGAGACTCTTGTGCGGTATTCATATTTTAAAAAAGGTTCAAATTCGGGATTACGGAGTTTGAAGGTGCGCTGAACTCAAATCTAATGTCAAAATGCATAATTTCGGCGGCCATCTTGGATTTTTTGAGTTTTCCACCGTTTAGGTTAAAATTCGGAATTAGAGAGTTTGAAAATGCGCTGAACTCGAATCCAATGTCAAAATGTATAATTTCGGCAGCCATCTTGATTTTTTTGAGTTTTCTACCGTTTAGGTTCAAATTCAGAATTAGGGAGTTTGAAGGTGCGCTGAACTCGAATCTAATGTCAAAATGCATAATTTCGGCGGCCATCTTGAATTTTTGGAGTTTTCCATCGTTTAGGTTAAAATTCGGGATTAGGGAGTTTGAAAGTGCGCTGAACTCGAATCCAATGTCAAAATGTATAATTTCGACAGCCATCTTGATTTTTTTGAGTTTTCTACCGTTTAGGTTAAAATTCGGAATTAGGGAGTTTGAAGGTGCGCTGAACTCGAATCTAATGTCAAAATGCATAATTTCGGCGGCCATCTTGAAATTTATTAGTTTTCTTCCGATTAGGTTTAATTTCGGAATTAGGGAGATTGAAGGTGCGCTGAACTCGAATCTAATGTCAAAATGCATAATTTCGGCGGCCATCTTGAATTTCTTGAGTTTTCTACCGATTCGCTTCAAAATCGGGATTAGGGAATTTGAAGGTGCGTTGAACTTGAATATTATGTCAAAATGCGCAATTTCGGAAGCCATCTTGAATTTATTGAGTTCCCTACCGATTTGTTTCAAAATCGAGATTAAGGATTCTTGAATGCTATTGTAATTTAGTCACAGAAGCTATCGGCAAACACGTACGTTATTTTTCTAGTAAATAGACAGATTAAATTAGAAGTTGATTTGTGGAATTTTTAAAACCCACATAAGTATATATTAAAATATATAAGCCTTATGCATATACTTGCTTTAGTGACCTGGTATTCTTTTTTGATGTCAACGTTTTTTTGCACAGGACGAACATGTATTTTTGGTGGAAAATTCAACGGAAAACCAAGTTCCAGCCGAAACTAAAATCAAGGATCGACGACTTGTGGAGTTGATGTATTTTATGCAGCAATTACAGAGTATAAGTGACCATGCCCCACAATCCGGATGTAATTTCAACTGTCTTGAAATTATTTCCGAAGTTCGAAAAGGACTGGACTCAAAACTGATCATTAAATGCAGAATGTGCGAGCGGAAGTTTAAAGAAAGTTTGATTGAAGAGAAAAAGGATATAATAGATGTAAATAGTGAAATAGTTTCCACTGTAATGTCATGTAGATCGGGCAATACACATTTAAGAACCATTACAGCCGCCGTTGATTTACCCGGAATTTACCTTTCATTATATTTATCTATCCAAAACCGAGTTTGTTTTTGCTCATGTTTGGGCTCATATTAAATAAAGAAGTTATAATTTCGGAAATGTTTTATATTTATTTATTAGAGCATATGTTTTAAAACTAAAAAAAGCAAAAAATATATGAATGCACACTTATAAAAAAATAAAAAAAATTTTGCCGGGTCAGGCATAACACTTACTATAATTGCATCATGCATGCGGAGGGTTAACTAAAATAAATATATTTCAATTGTAAAATGTACTATGTATAGTCAATTAATATCAAACTGTATTATATGTATTACTCTTCAAATACCTGCCTATTCTCATTAGAGCCCTACATTATACCTACAGAACGACATACTTTACTTTGCAGTCAGCGGCATCACCTTTTCCATCAGACTTTGTGGATATTTAAATTTATGTATTTAAAAAACGTTTTTTCGTTCGCTTGTTCCTACTTTAGCCGCCTGCAAAGTTAAGTCGGTCAAGCTGTATCCATTTATTTTCATACAGCGAATAAATTAAAATGTTATAAAGCAAGTGTATTTTTATTTCGTATTTGATCGAAATGCTGCGTCCTTTTTTAAATCCATCATCGTCCCAAGCAAAGTCAGCGAGCGAGCGGGCGCCGACTAGCGGCGATCCACGTTTGTCTATAAGTACCAAAAATACCTAACGGCAGCAAACGCTTAGCTTTTATGCCTGCTCTTAAGTTGTTTTGTTTTTTTACTGTGAAATCAACCATCGCAACCGTCGACATCCAGCACCATACACTTTAGTAAAATTATAATAAAAGAGTTTCACCAACGCACGTTCAAGGCCCTAGCGAGTAGCAGTTGTTGGCGACTTGCGCCCGATTGCGAGTGTGTTGGTGACATTTCGCGTGTGTATTTGATAATGTGGTGAGGTAGTGTGCGGTTTGCTGCACGGCGCATGCGCAGCAGTCTAATAATTTACTCGATTCGACGCCAGTGTTTCTAGCTTGGCAAAAATCCTCAACCTCTGGAATGCCGGGTTCCGGCATGCTATAATTTCCGTCGTACCTTGCTGACTGTAATTTCGTAATAACTCACTTGTGTTTTACAAAATGATGTTTTTGTCAATTATGCCATCTTCTCAGATAATGTGTTTATGTATTTTTTTAAACTGTATGCTAATGGTATAAGTGTTTTTTTCTAGAACAGCTACTTATATTCGGAGTTAGTTTTTTCTTCCGAATGTCACTAAAAAAGTTTGATTTAGAAATGGGAAGATTTTTTCGTTGTTTTATTGAATTTTTGGGTACCTGAATAAACTCTCATTCTTGTGATTTTTTTTCTGCCGCACTGACGTAAGCAAACTTAAAATATTCTTATTACTCGAAATGTACCAAATTTAAAACAATTCAAAATATCTCTATGGATTGATTACAGTGCATTTAAATATGCGAAAAACAGGTTATAAGGAATAAAAACTCCTGATGAATGCCCGGTGATTATTGTGCCTCCGGCACACTAGAGAACATGTTTGTTTTTAGATAATTTTAGGAACACTTTATTTTTAATTCACCTTTCAAAATAAATATGGTACGACCAACTAGTAATCTGAACTATAAGCTTTTCGGAAAATTAAGCACTCAAATTTGAAGTGTTAAAATACATTCAGTTTATTTTTTGATTCATTAATATTATGTAAAAAAATACTCTGCGACATGATTTTCGTATTAAAAATTAAATTATAGAACTTATTTGCAGGGTAAATTATGTATTTTTTTATGTAAGTTATTTCAGTTGAGAGAGGATTAATTTAATACGTCAAGTTGGTTTGTAATATAGGTGTTAATTTGCATTTTTTTAAGAATCTATTAGAAAGTAATAAATTTTATCTGTTTTGCCCGCATAATTTTAGGTAAATCGCCGACTCACACCTGGCAACACCGTTGAAAGGAGAAACGAAAAAGCAAACAGACGGGCCGGCAGAGCGACGCGATCACTTTTGTCCGTCTCCTCTGTTTTCAGTGCGGAGGCGCAGCTCTATCGAGTCGGACCTGTTCTTGTTTTCTGATCATAAAAAAACTACGAAACAAAAAATAATTCAACAGTTAGTTTTTCAATAGACTACCAGATTAAAAAAAAAACGCTAGACTCCAACGATAAACGCGTAAAAGTGTCGAAAAACAGTGAATCTACCAACATCTCAACTGTTAAAACGCCGTGCACAAGTGCTTACAAACTAATAAACATTATATCCATCAAACATTTCAGTTTAATTTTAATGTGCAATTATTATTATTCAGTGTGTGACGTTTCGTAAACATAACCTCAATTAGTATACGCTGGGAGCGGAGACAACATACTGCGAACACCCAGAATAGTACGGCTGCTAGTGTGAAAGGCCAATTTCTTGACGCTCGAAAACCCCGTTTATTTTCCTTGTGCACCATAACTACTCGGAAAAAAAACGTACGTACATGCGTACTGATGACCGAAACACATTCTTGTAAATAATTTCATATTTTACCATCGCCTTTTACGAACTAATCGCCGTGGAAAAATATTGAAATAATGCCCGGCCCACATAGCTCGGAGCTGCCGGAGTGAGTGGGACGGAGAGAGAGGGAACATTCCGCGCCCCTTGCGGCAGAGAGAGACCCAGTATACAGACCAACGTAGAATGTATCACACTCCCCACGGTTTGAAAAATAAACCGGTACGGGCGCTGAAATATCTTTTCAGCGAAAATTATCTTCTGCATTTATAAGGTGAGCACTCTGTTGTTTTATATTATTAGTTTAATGATATATATGTAATATTAAGCAGTTTTTTTTAAATGGTATTAATCAGTGTTGAAGGATAACGTATATAATATCCGCTTGTGAAGTTAGAGCGATGGAGAAACCGATACAAAGTGGTGTTGTGTTATCTGTACAGTAGCGCAAATGGGAGCGGTGCGGAGCTCCGAGTACACTCAGCAAATTAGCAGCAAAAATATTTTCAAGTAGCTATTTATTAGTACTATTCTTGCTCTGAAGGCATACTATTCTTTCACAGTTTTAAAAATTTATTTATTATTAAACATGCTGCCGTGAAATTGTTATGAACTAACATTGTAAAATTATCATGCATGAAGTAGACTGAATGCTGTAGAAATGAGATCCCTGAGGCGTATGTGCTAAAACCATGAATGACCGTGTTAAAATGTGGATATCCAAAAAGAATGACAAATTTAGGTACGCTTGGATGGTTTGGGCATGTAGAGCGGATACACGAAGAAAGAAGTGTGAAAAGAATACATGACGCGAAATTGAATGGAAAAAGAATTCGGGGACGCCTGAGGAAGACATGGCACGATCAAGTAGATCAAATACTTGAATCGAACCATGTCAAGAGTCAGAATAACAGAAGAGTATTTATAAGCATAATGAATATGAATGAAGCAAGGAGTGTGTGCCAAGAGACAGTTGTATGACGGTCCGTCCTCTCTGCCTACCCTTGCGGGGAAACGGCGTGATGGTTAGTTAGTACTTTAAATGAGCAGAAATCTGTTTTCTGAAGTAACAAAATTCGTGAACGTTGAGCTCCGGTGTCATGAATTTGCGCAGTATTATTGATTTGAAGTCTCAAGGTCAACGTAATTATTTTCATCTTGCAGCGTAATTTACATCATGAGCTATGAAGCCTTGAAATATTCATGTTACTATCAAAACCCAAAACAAGACGCTGCATTATTTTTCAATGTGGTAGATACTCTAAGTATCGCCCTGGTGAAAGACCACCATTCAGAATCTAAACGTTGCTTGAAATTGCTTTAGCCGTGTTTGGTGACCAGATCTTAATAGCCAGGTACTTCCCAACCTTCCTCTTCCCCATCTCATTCCCTTCCCCCATGTAGTGCTCTAAAAATAACGTTTTACCGACGGACCAACTTTTGTTGAATTTGTACAAATTGTAGGTTTTTGAAAATAAATATCTCTTCATTTTGACGTAGTCATAATTTATTTATCAAACATCGTTTTTATGAACATAACGCAATAAAATTTACATTGAGTTAGCTATTTTGTGGATGCAAACATTTACGCATTCAAAAGTGTAGTTTCTCTTTTGTCCACCTGCAAAGTTAACCTTGTCAATCTGTATTAAAAAAAAAAACTGCTTTGATCCATGGAGATTTTTTTTTTAATAAAAAAAGTACCCACCCATTTACGTACAAAATTATTAGGTACCTACCCAAATGGTATGAAAAAAAAAAAAATGAATATAGGTATGTTTATTTTTTTAATGCCCAGGTACTTCCCGATTTACGTACAAATTTAGTGGGTACCCATCTGCACTTGAAGTAACAATATATGGAGGGAGAGCTAATTATTTTTACCTAACTTATACAAACTTGCGATAAATCACTTTCTCCGGGTTTTCACGTCGTGCACTCTGAGAAAAAGAGACAACAAATATAATACACCGCTTCTTTGAACTGTGACGATGATCTTGGTCTCCTGGGTCACCGCGGGACTCCGCCCACATTTATTTATTATGCCACTAAACTTGACACAACTAAACGGTTTTTTAGGTTATATGTTTTATTTTTGTTGCTAGCAATACTGTGAAAGAGTGTTTACACGAATAAACAAAAACATTATGTCGATAAGTGCTATTAATGGATGTATAAATACCCTAGCCTTAGCCACGCCCAGGTCTGCCGAGTCCGGTAAAAATCATCAAAAACTGACTACACTGCCTTGGATAGATACCACTCTTATGTACTCTTAAGCATCTGCACCTATGACGGTAAAATACCAGCCGGCCTAAAGGGGAACACTGCGAAACGAACGATGTTATAAATGTTGGTGTTCCGCAAATAGATGGGAAATGTAAGCATTGTGAGCAAGAACTACTCGCCACTAACGAACTAGGGCTCAGCGGGCCTTGAGTGTCCCGATGTTTTCTACCTGCCAATTTCGCCCACCATAGTCGGACGCATACCAAACGCCCAATTCGTAACTAAATCGCTCCCCAAACAAAATGGCATTCGTTCATTCTGTTCCTTGAAGTAAGAATATATATGGAGAGGGTGGGTACCTTTCCCGAACAGTGTGGTCAGTATTGTTGGCTTTACACTGACTCGGATAGAAAGAGACAAAGATATGTTAAAGGAAGTTGGATAGCCTAATAGTTACCCCCCCATTTAATTCTGACATTTTTAATAAACATATTTCAATATCAATACATTTTAGGATCAAGAAAGGGACGCTTAGATAGATGGTTTAGGCGTGTAGAGCGAATGAACGAAGAAAGGATTGTGAAAAGAATATATGATGCGAAAGTGAATGGAAGAACAAGTCGAGGACGCCCGAGAAAGACATAGCACGATCAAGTAAATCAAATACTTGAATCGGGTCATGTGAAGAGTCAGAATAACAGAAGAGTATGTATGAGACGATGTATGGATGTGAATGAAGCAAGGAGTGTGTGCCAAGACAGAGTTTTATGGCAGTCCTTCCTTTCTGCCTACCCCTGCGGGGAAACGGCGTGATGGTTAGTTAGTTATGTCAATACACCATTAAAATGATTTATAAAGTCAAAATATCACACAAACAACTAATAACAGAAGGTTTGCCTAAATAATGATGGAAGCTTTTTGTTGATTTTATGTCTTTATACCATTAAAAATGTGAAAATTCTAAAGTTATTTAAAAATATTCAAAATTGTTGAAATACCTCTGAAAAGTGATGTTTTATAATCTTTGTTTGGTCTTATTTGAACATTCACGCATAGCACATATCACCATCATGTTCGATTTATTTGTACAACTACTGTAAGTTTTTTAAAGAACACAAATATAGGAAATAACCTCAAAATCCGTTGACGTAAGTTATGCGACTCTATGATGTGACGTTAACGCGAACAGAAAACATTCTTACACACTTAGAAGTGTTACAATATTATGTGACGACTTTTCTTGTCTCTTTTTCTCTCATGGTATACGACGTAAAAACCCGGAGAAAGTGATTTATCGCAAGTTTGTATAGGTTGGGTAAAAATATTTAGCTATATCGTTAGTCCAAGTTTTGTTCTAAAAATACATAAATCCTTAAATTGGGTAAAACTATATAAACCCTTTATTTACACGGGCAAAATAAATCCAACGTGACATTGAGCGCAACTTACACGTCTGTACCAGTCGGCTGTCGAGCGGCGAATGGTGCAAAAAGGGCATAACACTCAAAACTGCGGACGGGAAAATGAATATCGGACGCACTGCAGAAGGGGGGTATAGGGTTGAGTTTGCCGTAGCAAGTTCTGGAAAGCAGGACGTCAATGTTTGAATTTTAATTCTCGTCTCATACGTACTCTTCTGTTATTCTGATTCTTGACATGGCCCGACTCAAGTATTTGGTTCACTTGATCGTACATATAGAGCGGATAAACGAAGAAAAGAGTGTGAAAAGAATGTATGACGCGAAAGTGAATTGAAGAAGTCAGGGACGCCTGAGGAAGACATGGTACGATCGAGTGAATCAAATACTTGAGTCGGGCCATGTCAAGAGTCTGAATAGCAGAAGAGTATGTTTGAATGTAAATGAAGCGAGTAGTGTGTGCCAATGCAGAATCGTGTGGCGGTCCGTCCTCTCTGCCTACCCCTACGGGGAAACGGCGTGATGGTTAATGAGTTAGTTGTTATACGGCGCTTACGTTTTTATTATGGCTTTTTTCAAATTTAAATAATCAAAATATCTGTCGTACCGCCCTGGAACAGATTTCTTCATATTATTTAAATTTATTTATTATTTCTTTGGCGGCCTCCGTTGTCGGGTGTTTAAGACGCTCGACTTCGAATCCAGAGGTCGCGGGTTCAATTCCCAGCGTGCGCAAAAAAATTTCATTTAATTAATATGTGTTATTTGGCATTCAATTAATGTAAAACAATAAATAGTATATTTGCGGAAGGCATCCCCCTGGTGAAAGACAACCATTCAGAATCGAAACGTTGCTTGAAATGGCTTTAGCCGTGTCTGGTGACCAGATCTTCAAATAGCCAGGTACTTCCCAATCTTCCCTCTTCCCCATCTCCTTCCTCCCCATCTCCTTCCTCTCCTCATCTCCTTCCTCTCCCCACTACCTTCAGCCTCACAACATATCTCGATTGGGGTTGCCATAGTCCCACTGGCTCCAGACGGTTGGGAGCACTTGGGACTCTTGTGCAGTATTCACTATAAAAAATACCAGTTGTTTCAAATGCCATTTGGTCTATGGCCGAGTCGCGGTAAAGCTTGGAGTAAGACTACGTGGAGAGGTACCCTTGCGAAACAGTGTAGTCAGTATTGTTGACTTTATACTGACTCTATAGAAAGAGACAAAGATAAGTTAAAGGAAGTTGGATAACCTATTAGTTACCGCCCACGTGGAATTCGGAGATTTTTAATAAACACATTTGAACACATTAAACAAAACAATATCAATACACCATTAAAATTATTTATAAAGTCAAAATATCACACAAACACTGATAACAGAAGGTTTGCCTAAATAATGATGGAAGCTTTTTGTTGATTTTATGTCTTTTTTCATTAAAAAATGTGACAATTTTAAAGTTCGGTCAAATATATTTAAAACTGTTGAAATACCTTTGAAAAGTAATGTTTTATAATCTTTGTTTGGTCTTATTTGAACATTCACGCAAAGCACGTATCACCATTGTTCGTTCCCAAATGCGACGTTACTAGGTGAAATTAAATAAGGTACCTCTAGTACTAGCCTGGTATTTTATGAAGGAATGTCTTATCGCTTACCGCAAATCGTAATTTTATATGTTTATGTTTACATTTGTATTTTGTGTTTTAGGATTAAGAAAATAATGTTTATTATGTCGTCCCTGTGATCTACCCGCCAGACCAAGGTCCTTGGTATTTCTTAATTGCCTTCTTTTAATGTGTTTCTGTCCCTTGAATTTTTATTGTGTACAATATCTTTAGATCACCCTTTTAAACATCTGAACATTACTTCATCTCAGTAGTCGTGTTCAGATCGCCATGGCGTGCGGTTCACATTTTCAGATCGCCATGGCGTGCGGTTAGTGCTGTTAGATCGCCACGGTTCATTGTGAGTTAGCAGTGCTGTTCAGATCGCCATGGCGTGCGGTTCATTAATATTGTCAGTGAGCAGTCCCGTTCAGAGCGCCTTGCCGTGAGGTTCTTGAATGTCGTCAGTTGAAGGTTCACATCATGTTTGACTTATTCGTATAACCACTGCGAGTATTTTAATCAACACAAATATAGGAAATAACCTCAAACTCCGTTGACGTAAGTTATGCGACTCGATGATGTGAAATTAACGCGGACGGAGAACATTCTTACATACTTAAAAGTGCTGCAACATTATGTGAAGACTTTTCTTGTCTCTTTCTCTCTCACGGTATACGACGTAAAAACCCGGAGAAAGTGATTTATTGCAAGTTTGTATAGGTTGAGTAAAAATATTTAGCCCTCTCTTCATGTATATTCTTACTCCAAGGACTAAAGGTTAGTAATTTAAAAAAGGCACCTTGATTCGAGCTGCTCCAGGCGCCATTAAGTTATTGTTTGCGTGCATAAGATAGCAGTGCTTGCGAAGTGCATCCTCCGTATTTGTATTGTTGCGACATCCGTCAGTTCGCCAAGCCCTCGGACAACACAAAACACTCCTATATCACCCCATCCGTCTCGTGTCTGATCTGCAGTCTGCAGTCTGCAGAGGTCACTGCACTAATGCATATCATTTCGCAATGATTATTCTGCATCACTTAGTAAGATGGGCCACAAGTCGAGCGAACAAACTGAACTTTATGTATCGATGTATCAAACGTCGTGCAAAGTGCAAAAGTCACGTTTAAAAAATGTCGCTGAATAAAACGTGAATACCTACATTTTGATGCACAACCGTTCTGTTGATTGTGTTTTGGGGTTATTGAGCTGGGTGGCATCAGAGGCGTGCCCTCCGCACAGACACACAAGCACTGCCTACCCTGCCGTACTCGCATACAAACATTAATATTATTGCATGAAATAATTTGAAATATAATATAAATCTACACTTACAAAAACTACGCGCGAAGTCCAGCCAATCGCTCCGCCGCGAGCGCTCCACCGATACTAAAACGTGTCAAAAGCAGTAACTACATATTTCCAAATGCCGCCAACGTCAGAGTGGATTATTCTATTTCCACTAGACTACACAAAATATGTATGCTGTGAGCTGTACGCGTTCAAGTGGCTCGTTTGTGTTAATATCTTTGTTAGTTTTTCCTACTGCCTACCCTGACCAAAAACTCTTTGTTCACTGTGATCCAGTGGGTTTTTGGAAACCCTTGAAAAAAATCTCATATGTTTTTACATTCAAACGATTTTTGCAACTACGGGTTGTAGTGGAAGATTATTTTTGTTGGAAACCCTTTTTTACGGAAATTACTGCTTATTCTTTAGCCACTATTTCTGACTAGTGATGAACACCGCAGGATTGTCCGCGACGAAAGTGAAATGCTTTCTTAAATCTCGAAAATTAGACAGTAATTTCCCTTCCAAATTTTCACGTATGCTTTCGGCTAGGCGTAATCGAATCGGATATATCAGATCAATTCTGATGTTTCAATGCTTCCCTCCCCTCCTATAACAGCTGAAAAAAAACTGTTGACGTCTCCAACCCCCGGTGTTGTTAAGAGTTTTTACACCCCCAAGCTACAAAATCAGGAGGGTTTGGTTTCGCTCTTTCGATTACTAACTAATTATGTGATTTTTTTTATTCACGCTCAACGCCAGTTTACATGACATGAATTTTTGAATTAGAATCTTTTATTTTACACTTTTTCGTGGCTTTTGTTAAAAACAAACATTAATTCAAACACTTACAAAAAAAACTTGTGTAACAAACAGCGCTTTTACTCGAAACCACAACCATTTGGAAAGTTCTCGTAAAACAAACAAATAATCACAAATCTACAATGACGTTACATATATAGACACGTTATTGCCTTAGAATATTAACACAAAATGTGACAAGCAAAACACACCCGTTACCAGTAAATTCATCATTCAAATATCGGTCATGTATGACAAAGATAAAAAACATTATGTCGATATGTGCTATGAATGGATGTATAAGTACCCTAGCCTTAGCCTTAGCCACGCCCAGGTCAGCCGAGTCCGGTAAAAATCAAAAACTGACACTGCCTTGGATAGATACCACTCTATGTACTCTAAGGTCCAATAGTTACATAAATGTTGACATATTTTTTTGAATGGAATCTACATCTGTTTTTGACAACTGAAAATGTCTTATAGAAATTTTGTTTTGACAATATCATGCTCAGATTCAACCAGAGCAAACAAACGCCAACTTTGAAATATCCATCCAACTGTCAAAACATAAGACAATTGGAATGATTAAAAAAAAACATTAAAATAACAGAAAGCAAACGATAAAGGCGAATAACATCATATCAAACCCGAATGAAAATAACCTAGGGGTACCCGCAAGGATCAGTATTCGGACCATGAAAAATACTATACTTTTGGAAAATTCAACTATGTCCACTGTTTATTGTTAGACCGGACCGGTTTCCCTACCTATTACAATCATCATCAGACCGGTACATACATTACTTATACGGTATTTATATATTTTTGGGGTGTTTGTTATTATTTTATTGTTTTCTCGGTTGAATTAAAATTATTTTATTAAAGCATTACAATCGAATTCCACCACGAATTAGCAGTTTAAAAAATAGAAATACAATAAATCTCGTACTTAACGATGATATTAAACAAAAAAAATTACAAATTAATAATTTTTTATGGATTTATTTAAAAAAATGTAAATGAGCACACACATCAAGATAATAATATTATGATCTATGTCTAACTCATGATTATTTGAAAAGCGTGTTCTAGTGTTTGTGTTTAAATTAATTCTGTTTAAAAAAAAAATCGAACTGTTAAAAGAAGCGCTTTTTTCTGTCATTCCAAATATGAAGTACAGAGTCTATTGTATCACAGTGAGGCAGAATAAGTTTTTTTTTGTAAATTTTTTGTCTGCCGAAAATTTCAAAATATAAACTGAACTTACCGATTATTAAAATTGAAGTATCCAATCGCTGATTGGCAAACTCCTGATATAAATAGTGAGCCTTTTGTAGATTGCTTCAACAATTCGCTGTCCCCCAAAAAGACAATTTAGCCACAAGTGTATTTTGTAATATCACTATAATAATTAGATTTTCAATTGTTTCAGATATATAAAGTAAGAAGTCACAATGGGGACCAATATGAGCGAGGATCATCCCATGAAGGGTCTCCAGATCCCTCCCAGCCCGGAGTCGGTTCCAAGTTCCGGAACTTCCCAGGAAACCATTACTTTACAGAGTCAGGATTTATCAGATGTTCTAATTCTATCCAATTCTAATGAATGTGATAATAGTTGTGTATTAAGTAACAATGAACAAAGTTTCAAAAATAATTATAACGGATCAAATATTTCTTGTGATGAATTCAAATTATATACGTTCGATAAAGAAACTATCGTTAGTGACGAGGTCGGAAACAGTGATATTAAGTTAAATTCAGAAGCTGAGCAAGGTGGTGGACGTCAATTCAATATTTCCCGTAATTTAATAAGTAACTCCGGTGAGAAACTCCGTGTCGATCTAGTCGGTGACTTTGAAGATAACAAGCCCGATATGGTGTCGGCGGACAGCGAGGACTCTGCCCTCGGCAGTCTGCCCTGTGACCCTCCCACGCTGCAAGAGGGAGAGGATGAACCGCAAGACAGATCGGACGGGAGCGACTCTGGCTTGGGATCAGAAATAGCCGAGGACATAATCGCTCAGCAGCCTTTTAATAATATACCTCCTGTGGAGGCCAATGCCAGTGAAGTCACTGTGATGGATAGCAACAATTTTGATAACTTCGAAATCCTCAACAGCGCAGAAAGCCCGAGTGACAAACTAGAAGACCCATTGAGTTTAATGACCTTTAGTGATGTAACGTTTCCCGGTGATAAATCTGTTAAATTTAAAGGTGCTTTGAAAAGAAAACGAGAAATCGATCTCTGCGACGAGCCTAAATTGAAAAAGCGAAAAAGCTTAACATTCAACGACGTTACAGTGTATTATTTTCCTAGAGCACAAGGATTCACCTGCATTCCCTCCCAAGGTGGGTCCACCCTGGGAATGGCCAACCAACATTCCCACGTTCAGAAGTTCACCCTGCCCGAACACACCATGGAGCAACGGAGATTACACCGGCAGATTCTGCAACAACTCCGCAGCGAGCGGCATTCGGTTCAGGGATCGTCGGTATCTTCGAGCGACTACAGCGACTCGGAGGACGAACCCAGCGAAATCTCAGAGTCGGAATTGGATCTGGACAGCTATTATTTCTTACAACCCGTCCCCACTCGGCAGAGGCGGGCGCTCTTACGCTCCGCCGGCGTCAGAAAAATTGAAGCCATGGAAAAAGATGAATGTCGGGACATTCGTTCGTCCAGGGAACTGTGTGGGTGCTCTTGTAAGGGTTACTGCGATCCCGAAACGTGCTCTTGCAGTCAGAACGGTATCAAGTGCCAGGTTGACAGGCTCAACTTCCCTTGCGGCTGCACCAGGGACGGCTGTGGCAATACCACGGGGAGAATAGAATTCAATCCGGTCAGGGTCCGAACGCATTTCATCCACACTCTCATGAGGATAGGTTTAGAAAAGAAAGCCGAAGAGAATTTATCAAAGGCCGAAGCGTCCAGTGAACACATTCAATGGGCTGACTCTTCCAGCAGATTATCAGCCGCCTCCACATCATACATGAATCAGCTCGACAACACAGCGGCCGGGATCAACAAGTACAGTGGAAATCTGTTGAGGGACGTCAACCTCACCTCCCAGGTAGAAGTCGAGTCCTGCGTCAATACGGGAACATTCAATAACCTGCATTACGACGTGAATGCAAGCAAATCCGCTCCAAATATGCAATGTAGAGAAGACGCCTTGGACCTGTACACTTTCCGTGAAGATTGCTACGGGGAAGAACGTCTTAACCTTAGCCAAGACAGGTTAACCAATAGCAGCGGCACTTCAAATCAGCTGATTGAAGCTTACACCTCCAATGCTTCCAAAGGTCACGCCACCTATTCCGGAAGCCCCGCTCCCATGTCCCGATTTCCATGCGACATTAATAACTTTCCATACCCCCCTCACCCGGAGCCCAGCCACTACCCGGCCACCTCCCCCCCCACCAGCAGTATTCGGCCGCCAGTTTCGAGGACTTCTCGCAGCAATCGCACAATGTCTTCAACCACTACAACTCCATGTACATGAATGAGTACGTGGTGAAGTCAACCGCGACTGCGCAAGATCCAACTGTCAATCTGGCCGAGTATCAAAACGTTCCGTCAGCGGCGACGTACAGTTCTTACAGGGCCGCGGAAACTGCGTACTTCGCTCAAGTTACCGAAAACAAAGAAGCTAATCAATATACAAATTTGCATTCTCCAGCCTACCCCATGACCCCCAACAAACTGGAATCATTCTCCGAGCTGATCCAGGGGAGGTATGCGTACAGTTCGTATGATTCTGGAGCAAGTACGCCCCAGCCGCCAGTAGTCCCCGTGGGGCCGGTCTTGTCCACTACTGCCCCTCCCCTACCGGGTCCTGCGCAGCCCCCCACACTAGACGAAGTCCCCCTTAACTCCCAGCGGGCGACTACCCCTATTCCCAGTGAATGCGATGACTTTGGAGAAATCATCAAAAAGACAATGGTTGAATCTGTGTCGACGTAAATGTAACTAATTTATGCTGTGTATTGTACCATAAAAATAAAATGTCACATCTGTTTTAATGAATTACTTTCCACACCTGACCAGCTTAGTTTAGATCTTGTGTAGGACACAATGTTAAGTGATAATTCTTTAAACTGTCAAATACTGTTATTGTAGACTTAATTTTTATAGCAAATATAAAATATTCAAAACACAACCTTCTTTTTTTTACTAAAAAGTTAATTCTCCCCCTCAAGCTGCAGTGCATTTTAGTGAAACAGACTTTAATTAGAGTCGCGTAACATAAACTTCACCCACGGCCTCCATGGTCGAGTGGTAAGACGCTCGACTATGAATCCAAAGGTCGCGGGTTCAAACCCGGCGTGCGCCAATTACTTTTATTTAGTTAATATGTGTCAACACATTTAATTCATATAAAATAATCTAAAGTTTATTTGCGGCACGTTCCAGAGTGGTAGATACACTAAGTATCGCCCTGGTGAAAGACCACCATTCAAAATCGAAACGTTGCTTAAAATGGCTTTAGTCGTGTTTGGTGACCAGATCTGAATAGCCAGGACTTTCCAACCTTCCTCTTCCCCATCTCCTTCCCCCTCACAACATACCCCGATTGGGGATGCCATAGTCTCTCTGGCTCTAGACGGTTGGGAGCAGTTGGGACTCTTTCGTGGTATACACTGTAAAAAAAAAAACAATTCTCCTAGTAGTATAAAAAATGGTAACCCATATTTAAAATGTCCATATCATAATAGATAAATACACAGTGACCCCACATGGGAACGCATATGTCACGTCAAATGTTAAAACATAAAAATGCCTACAGTATCATTCAAATGAAAAACCAGCAAAGAAACATTCATAATTGGTTATTAATTTATTTCTACATTTCATAAAATCAGAGACTTGATTATTATAAAATAACAAATACTAAAGAAAACTCAATGATATAATATTATTGTCACGAAACATAAAAGTCAGTCTTAACTTACCATCTCGTAATACAATGCAAACATTCTAAACTGTTCGAGACACAAAAAAACACCAAAAAAACGCCAAAAATAATGAGAATTAGGATTACTCTACCAAAAATATAACCTACAAACACAATACATTTTTTGAGTCGAATAATAATTTATGTAAAATAATTATGGTGAAATTGTTAAGAGTTAACCGAGACACTGACATTTTCAAGATATAACAAAAAAAAACAGTATCTAAGAAGAGAATGAATCGTAATTTTATTTTTTGACATTATGTATGAATAAACTGAATCATTAATTCCATCAAATATGCATACTTGTAAAAAAAATAACTAATCTAGTGCAGAGTGGTTATTAAAATGCAAGTCAAAATGACTTAACCCACAAAACGACCAAAAATTCATCGTTGAACTTTGTTACTGGACACAGTTTTTACACATGTGTAGAAAGGTCAATATTTGAATAAGTGTGTCTATCTGCCGGGACCTGCCAGGTAAGTATGTTCCTGTATATTTTCTTATTTAAACTAGGAATTAATATTTAATAACAGAAAATAAGATCTGTACAGGCCCTTGAGGTGATTTTTCACAAAAACAACGCTATACAAATCATCCAAATATTATTATTATATTAGAACAAGTTTCATAAATTAAAAAAGTCCCTTTCGCCTTGAAATAAGTAATCCATGTTTTAACGGTCATGTTGTTATGCTTGTCAGTTGTTCAAAATTTGATCAAAAGCTGAAACGGGTCGAGAATCAGCTTTTAACGGGAACTAAAAAATCCTAAATGTGACGAAGTTTGAAACACTACAAGCTTAGACTGTCGATAACATTTTACGTAACAGCGAGACAGGATTTTTTAGATTCCCAAAATGGGCATTGATGCTCCCTTATGTAAAATAACATATACGAGTATGTAGGTATTAGGCGGATTTTTGTAGGCAACGAAGGAATACAAATTCTGTTCATAAGCAAACAAATATTTAAAAGTAAAAACTTGAGTGCCATGTTGTTATATTTCAATTGTGCACAAACATCTGTTGACATTGTCAAAGTACAATCTTTGATTTGACAATAACCAAGACGTGTATTATAATGCTAATTAATATAATTGGAAGTATGTTAGGTAAGTTATTCTTTAAACTTGGTCCTTAATTGGAATGTTTTGGTACGAAAATCATTGCTGGGTCTCCTGCTGTGGGAGTACATTTAAATAAAATAAAAACAAATAATTATTTTTGATTATTACACTAGAACTTATCACAAAGTGCATCAGCATTTAAAAAATAAATTACAAACAGTTCAAATTAAAATTATGAGAAATTAAACAACAATTTAACCCATTAAATATAATATTGAAAGATGTGTTTGTGAATACATTTTCCAGGGACCGAACGAGGGTAAATTATACTTGTATAGTGTTGAATTCATTCTCTTCTGAAAAAGTGATGAGCTAGGTACTTAAGATAATTTCAAAAATGCTTCAAGAGATCTTGTAAATTCAACAAATGCATTTTTGAAATCTTAATAATATTGTCACCGGTTTGAAAACAGCCAAAGTATTAATTTTGCTCAATGTCCTAATATCGGTCCGGTGCATTGTGTAGCCATAAGTTTAACAGTTCAGTCAGAATAAAATTATTGTTTTTTTACTAGTATTAAAACAATCACAAAAACAATGATTACATTTTTTAAAAACCTATTTTAATAATATATAAAATCAAACATTCATTTTAATTGTCTTTTTTCACTGGCTATAGTAGTTTTAAGATTTTTATTTCAGTAAAATAATCTCATTTTAAAGAAGAGTCTCTCATGCCTGATTTTATGTTGACTTCCTAAAGCTCGGTTTAACTATGAGACGTGTCTCTCTTGAGCTTGGCTCATCTTTAAAAAAAAAGTCAACAGATTAAAATGTTAGTTAAACTTTCTGTGAGAGAAAATAAAACTTAAAAATAGTTGAAAATATCACATGAATACATACCAATTTGGCTAAAAGCAAAAATAATTTTACGCCCATTTGGCTTTATCACTGTATAATATATAAATATTACTGTGTGTATTTTACTTCCACAGATGGAAAAACCACATATAAAACATTATTCAATACAACACATTATTATAAAATTTACTACGTAGCGATAGGACATTGTTCCAATGAAAAAATCACGATTTGGATTATTGCCACATAAGAATTATAATTATTATTGTTTTTAAGTCCTCAAATAATCAATTTCTTATCATGCTCATTATTGATCGAATTTAAGTAGTTATTTTATAAGTCATTGAATTACAAAGTGACAGCCTTCATGGTCTAGTGGTGTTTCACCCTTTTAGTGTCAACTATTTTCTTTAAATATATGATAATAAAGTGCTAAATGACATTCTGCTTTTTTATGTCACTTATTACTGTTAGAAAAAAAGTATTTTTCTAAAAATTATCTGATTTTCAAAATTATTTCAACATTCTTTTCACCGAGCTTCTAATTATGATAATAAAATATAAAAATAGAACAAAATAGTTTATTGAAAAAGAAAATAAGTAAAAAAGAAAAATATGCCTGACACAAATGTTTCCCCACACAAACTCCAAGCAGTCCCTTTTTACTCTGTAGGCAAATCAAATTGGATTTCTTTACTGCGCTGCCATCCTTATTGCTGCAAACTAGTCATATTAATCAATTAATTAATTTGAATATAGTAAAAAGTGAATCAAAGAAAAAATTACAAGCTCCACGCACACAACTGCCACTATCGCCAGTCAAACTTACACCGAAGTGTGAAGCGCTGTCACATTGTTGGCACTTTTGACACGAGGGCGTGGCAGCACTGTGGCGCTTTTCGACACTATGACAGTCAACTTATTGAGATACTAGTAATAACCCAAAAAAAAAATTATCTGGACATGGACATTTTCCAATTCCAATTTTGTATTAAAGGTTAAAGTACTTACAAAAGTTTGACGGCCTCAACCACTGACCAGATAATCCCTAGAAGTGTGATCTATACAGATTTGAATGAAAAAGGTTTTCATCAATCAACATAATACCTTTAAATTTCTTATGATTAATTCCGTAAATTGATTATGTTCAAGTAAGAATTTCGACATTTTTGAAAATGTTTGATCAATTTCACAAGTAAGGAAAATTTACTAAGCTTGCCTCGGGCACACAGACACGACTACAATACACTTCTATCGGTTTAACTCTTCAGTGGCCTCAACCTAATTGTAAATTCCGTGGCATCAATACTTGGCATGAGCAGAGAAAACAGGAAACTGTAATATTATTGAGAAACTACCTCTTCAACTAAAATATTAATCTTATAAGTTGGATAAAATAGGATTCTTTTCTTCAGTCCTCTGCCACTGTGTCCCAAACTTTGACGTGGCGATCATCTCCTCCGGTGACGATGAAGGAGGATTCAGGGCCAATGGCTATGCTGTTGACAGCCGCTGAGGAAGAAATTAAAAAAAAATCAAAATTAAAATATTTGAAATTCATAGCAAAAAGTTTTATTTTGATAAAAATCTAAGAGAGGTTTATTCTTTCTCAAACACCATTTATTAATCAAAAATAAGTGTTTTAATTTTTAAATAAAACATGAAATTATTTTATTTAACAGCTTGACCCTGACTTTGTGATGACTCGACTCTTCACAAACACAAAATAATAAACTTATAAAACTACAACATGTAATTTCAATTAATCATATTGTTTGAACAAGCTGAATAATGTCACCGCTGTTCAGTACTTGGATATATTTATGGTAAGTCGTTTATCATAATCATATTGTTTGATAACATTCTAGGTTTATTACATGTTGAACATACCTGCATGTACTTTGATTTGTACAATCTGAACAACAGTTTGCAAATTCCATAGAAACAGAGTTCCGTTTGTTCCTCCAAGAAAGAGCAGCCTATCACCATCCCATGCCAAGCATGATAAACCTTCCGTCATGGTTTTACTAAAGACCTAAAAAGTACAAAATAAATAAAATATGCACCTACATAAATCAAATAGTTTTACAATTCTATTATAACCGTACTTTTCCCTCCAATACTCCATCTGTCAAAATAACAGATTTGATTTTGTTTATCATAACTTTGAAAACGGAACACATTCAAATAAAAATGCAGCTCCCTATTCGTTAGTTCCTACTTTGCAGTCAGTCAAAGTAGGAACTAACTGTTTTTTAAATCCATAGATTTTTTGTATCCACAAAATCTATACTAGCAACACCACTGACAGCAAATTTAAGTGTCTCAAGTTGTATATTGCAGAACATAAAATTACCTGAGAGTTAGTCGAGATATCTGTCACTCTGAACTCTCCGTCAATACTGCATGTGACCAGCCTCTTGTCGTCTGATATGAAGCAAGCGCCGGTGACAGAGTTGGCGTGCGACGGCAAATTGTTCCTGAATGCCTTGGTCTCGAGATTCCACATAATCACTTCACCATCATCGGTGCCGGATATCAAAGTACTACCAGACCTTAAAAAATAACATGTTATTATATCAGATAAATGGAAAGCGATTGGAGCTCCATATTCCCGGTATCCTTGCAGAGGAAGTTTCAAGTCTCCCCTCATGGTCTGATTTTTTGGAAAAACAACACTGTAAATTTGCTACAATAGTAAATGATTTTAAATGTATGTGATATATAACAGAATAGAGAGTGAAAAATGGACTTGCAATGGTTTTTATAAAGTTTTTACAGTTTCAGAGAACTCTAGTCGACACAGGTTAGGTTATGTCAACACTCCCGTGGGATGAAGACGTTTTAAAAAAAAAAAAGAAAAGCGAACACTAAAAAATCTTAGACATATAGAGTTGTTGCAGGAATTAAATTAAGTCAAGATTTGAACCTTGGAGGACATGCGAGAGGTTCCTTTGCGAAACAGTGTAGTCAGTATTGTTGATTTTATACTGATTCATAAAAAGAGACAAAGATATGTTAAAGGAAGTTGGATTTCGACATTTTTGATAAACAATTTTGAACACATTTAAACAAAACAATATCAATACACCATCAAAATGATTTATAAAGTCAAAATATCACACAAACACTAATAACAGAAGGTTTACCTAAATAATGATGGAAGCTTTTTGTTGATTTTATGTCTTTATATCATTAAAAAGGTGAAAATTCTAAAGTTCGGTCAAAAATATTTAAAACTGTTGAAATACCTCTGAAAAGTGATGTTTTATAATCTTTGTTTGGTCTTATTTGAACATTCACGCATAGCACATATTATCACCATCATGTTCGATTTATTTGTATAACCACTGCAAGTTTTTTAAAGAACACAAATATAGGAAATAACCTCAAAATCTGTTGACCTAAGTTATGCGACTTGATGATGTGAAGTTAGCGCAGACGAAGAACATTCTTAAATACTTAGAAGTGCTGCAATATTATGTGACAACTTTTCTTGTCTCTTTCTCTTTCATGGTATACGACGTAAAAACCCGGAGAAAGTAATTTATCGCAAATTTGTATATGTGAAAAAAATAACAATGAATATTGAAACAGAGTGAATATATAAACTACCTGTTGAGAGCCAGGCAAGTGATTTTGGAATCATGATCCAGTTCCGTCTTCAATCCTTGCAGGGGCCTAAAAGTCCCTTTGCCGAAGCCCGCTAGAGATCCCCAAACTCTCACGGCACAGTCCCAACCACCTGACACCAATACACCATCTTAAAAGTAAAATTACACACAATTATGAATTACTTTCTTTAATCTGATTAACTTCTTTCGTATCGTAAAAAGGCTGGGTGGCATGTTCCAGAACTGGTCATCTTTCTCGGGTCTGGAAATTTTCGCAATATCAAATACAAATCTCTAACACACCATAAAAGTATAATAATTAACTGGTTCGACTGTACTAAAATAAACTCATTGATTTTTACCTTTGGAAGACCAAATCAAACAGCTAACGGAATCATCATGTGCTCTGAAGCTATCTACAACTCGGCCGTATTCCAAGTCGTACATGACTCTGTAAAAAAATACACAGTGATAATGAAATTAATTATTCTACGTTAAATGAATTCCTCAACACGAGGAATCCCAATGAGGATTTAATAGCTTCAATAGCTGGTTTAAAATTATAAATTCAATGTTTTATACCCCTGAATTGCTTTATTTAATTGCATTTCATGTTCCTGGCAGGACAGTTACAAGACAGTACCTACCAAAAATAAATAAATAAAGTTGGTTAAAAACAAAAAATACCAACCTCTTAATACCATAACTGCTATATTTTTTTAAATTCTTAACTAACTTATCTGCTGTGATTTAAAAAAAAAAAAAAAAATTAAAATGTTTTATTTAATTTGAAATGTAACTCTTTATTAATTGTAATTATATACTGTCTATCTATTTATATTATTGCTATAGAGAACCTACTATTGATTTATATTAGTATACCCACGCACTGGCTTTTGCCTATGTGGGATTTTTTGTTATATCTACATTGTTCTTCCTTATTTTTTTCTTTATTGTTTATAATATGTTTCTTTCTTTTCTTTCTTTTTTAATTAATGTTTTACTTTTGTAATCTTTTTTCTTTTTCTAATTTAAAAAAAAAATGTATGTGACAAAAAAATCAAATAAAAAATAAAAAACCATATTATTGTGACCATTCTACTTCAACCTCACAATATTTATTTATTTAACAAGATCTCACAAAAATAGTCTTTCACCAAATACATTAAGAGATGAATGATATAAAAATATTGTAGATACATGCATAGTGTAAAAAAAAGAAATTAAACATTTATGTACATCTCACACATAGACAAGGTATTATACATCCAAATGAATTATATAAGTACAAGCTGAAGTAGTGTGGCGCACTATATATGATATAATAACGCAAATAAGGTTAGCAATGAAAAACAAAAAAGATAAGATATAAGAGAGGTTCATTTTTATTCACATATTATGAGATAATCGTTGAATTGGCAAGTGTAAAAAGGTGTGTAAAAAAAATAATATTTTATTTAAGTTTATGTAGATCGTTATGTACCTAACGGTCACTCTTGTACGTATATCGAGAGATAATGACAACTCTATATATTATACTCCTATGAGACGAATTCAACATCTGGGAAACAAATACTGCGATGTTGTTGATATATTCAGTGCGTCAATATCACAATATAAGTATACTTTAGTACAGTTTTTTTCATCTAGTAGAGCTAGCTTATTTGATGAAACTATTTAACTCTGGATGTGCCTGCTATTCAATACTATTTTTTCTTTCTTGTACAACATTTTTGCACGGTTTATTATTTAAAAAAAAATGATAGTATTTGTGTGAAAGCCTTAAACAGGCGTAAATAAATAAATTACTGTTTTACACTTACATATTATTGTCCCACGATCCAACTATGATTGTGTTATCGTTCATCTGCACGCAAGAACTCAGGCACATTGTCCCGATGCTCACACTCCTGGTTTGCCGTTTCTCCTCAAGGCAGTACACCTTCAGCAGGGCATCTTTCCCCACAGAAATAACTCTCTTTCCATCTTCAGAAATCAAAACACAACTGACGCCTTCCCGGTGTGAGTGAAAGGAGGCATTTTCTTTTAAACTCGTAATATTGCATTTGGTTTTGTTAATTATTTCATTGATTTGTTCTTGCATTTGTAAATTATCTTCTAGAGGTCTTTTGACCGTTTGTAGAATTCTTCTGACGTGCGGCTTCCTAAATATTTGCTTGGGTATCTGTCCAAACTCCATTATTTGAACTTCTAGCGCGTGCTTTTCATTCATATCGGCTATGTCATCCAGATTTACAGCTCCTTCATAACAGAGATGGAAAAAAACTGCAGAAAAACAGAAAAAAACCCTTTCTTTACATATATGACATAAACTCAAAAATGCTAATAATTTCACCTTTCTTCGATTTTTCATAATAAAAAGTTTTTGATTAGTAGCCTAAAATCTAATAGATACTGAACAAAATATAAACTACTGTCTATCCTAACATAATTGAATTTGACACATCTAAAATACCCGCTAAAATAATTTTCACACTTCTAAACTGCAATATCATCGGATGGCATTCTATGTAGGGAAAAAAGAAGCAGAGGTCGCCTAGAAATGAGATGGGCTGACAACCTGAAAAGAACTATCGACTTCAGATGGATGAGAGCCACCAAGAATCGGCAAAATATAAGAAATTTGAAGGAGGTCTATGTCCAAAAAGAGAAGAAAAAAATAAGGTTAGAAAGATATAAATGAATTGACTAATCATCACCATTGTCCGCCTTCTCCGCCTCAAGTCCCGTCTGCTTATAGCCGAAAATTAGATCAATCCAGTGATGCAGGTTCTGGGAGACATAGTCTGACTCCAGCGCTTGCCGCATGGTCTGCACCAGGTGCAGCGGGGAGTTGGCCCAGGGGGGCAGGTGCACGTTGTCTACCCGCGTGCCGTCGTGGCGGTGCCCAAACTGAATCCCGTACTTGTTAACCAAGAAATCTCCACCGCCTTCCAAATCGTAAAACTCCGGTATAGACTCCTAGAAAGGAATACATTATTTAATAAGATTTAACAGAACAGTCATCACCGGGCATTCATCATTATCTTTTCGGGAGTTTTTATCCTTTAAAACCTGTTGTTGTCATATTTAAATGAACCATAACGCTTGTCAACGAAATAATCAATCCATACAGATATTTTGCATCGCGTTAAGTTCGGTACAAGTCGAGTAATAAAAATTTGAAGTTTGTTTACGTCAGTGCGGCAGATAAAAAACGATTTTTAAAGTGATATTACTGTTTGTATTTACAGGAAGACCTCATGCAATTTTATTTTTATTTGGATGAAAATGTGTTCAGTCACACGAAAATACAATAAAACAACAACAAAAATATACACATTTCTTAACCAAACTTTTTTTAGTGACCATGAGGGAGAAAAAACCAATTCTCCGAATATAAGTAGCTATTCAAGAAAAACCACTCATGCCATTAAAATACAATTTGAAATAATACATAAACACATTATCTGAGGAGATGGCATAATTGACAAAAACATCATTTTGCAAAACACAAGTGAGTTACTACGAAATTAGTGAGCAAGGTACGACGGAAATTGTACCTCGCGGGAATCCGGCATTCCAGAGGTTAATAAATTAGTTGAAATATAAGGCTGGTATGGTGTAAGCTTATGGAAATATTAAAGACTAAAGAAGCTAGGTAACCTCGATTGCCATCTTGGATACGGAGAGGTTACGTGCAGGAACACGCTAATATAAATAAGCTTAGGAATTACCTTAAAATCAGACATGTTGTTTAAGCAGTTGCGATATACATCAGATAAAACATTGAACATTCTGTCAGGATGATCAAATCTTCCGTTCTGAAGGCACAGCATGTAGTGGGGACACCTTCGCACCTAAAAATAGAAATAATTTAGCAGGTTTATAAATACACAAAAATCCAAATGATTATACAATGATTTTATAAGGTTGAGTTAGTTAGAAACTGGCAGAGGAAGGACTAAAGTAGCTGAATGTAGTAGAAACGAGATCCCTGAAACATACATGTGATAAAACCTTGGAGTAAGAATATACATGGAGAGGTACCTTTCCTGAACAGTGTAGTCAGTATTGTTCACTTTACACTGACTCATATATGTTAAAGGAAGTTGGATAGCCTATTAGTTACCGCCCACATAGAATTCGGACATTTTTAATAAACATATTTGAACACATTAAACAAACCAATATCAATACACTATTCAAAAGATTTACTGTTGAAATACCTCTGAAAAGTGATGTTTTATAATCTTTGTTTGGTCTTATTTGAACATTCACGCAGAGCACATATCACCATCATGTTCGATTTATTTGTACAACCACTGTAAGTTTTTAAATCAACACAAATATAGGATATAATCTCAAAATCCGTTGACGTAAGTTATACGACTCGATGATGTGAAGTTAGCGCGGACGGAGAACATTCTTACATACTTAGAAGTGTTGCAATATTATGGGACGACTTTTCTTGTCTCTCTCTCTTTCATGGTATACGACGTAAAAACCCGGAGAAAGTGATTTATCGCAAGTTTGTATAGGTTGGGTAAAAATATTTAGCTATACCTCCTTATATAGTTACTCCAAGGATAAAACCATGTGTGTTTAGACGTATTTCGAATGAGGAGGTTTGAAAAGAGTGCAAGGTCCAAATAAACATAATGAACAAAGTTAATAGAGGGACAATGAGTTTAAAGTATTAGTGATTTTATTGAACTTTAGTTAAACTATGAATTTTGTGTTAAAGATGATACCTTAATTAATTATCGATCAACTCATAGTTGGTATGCTATAAAATCTAACTGGGTTCGATAACTTTCGTAACATAAATAAAAAAATGATTCTGTGCTGTTAGTGACATATCGTCGTCAACAGGAAAATACCTCCCATGTGGTCAACTTTACAAAAATGAGTTAAATATGACATTGCGTAGAGTTTCAATCTGTACTTCCAGTTTCAACGTTTTTATTGGTGAAAATACATTATTGCATCTAAAACTACAAAGCGTATTTTTAAGGTCTCAAGAAACAATCTGTAACTCTCAAAAATCAGTTTTTAATTTCCTCCTGAACAATTAGGTTTTTGACGCACGGGAGGTATTTTCGCGTTGACGACGACATATCTGTGTGCGAAAGGAAGAACGGAACGAGTAAAAAAGTTTTGAGTTAAGTATGCAGAATTGTTCCTTTGACACATATCTAGCAAGGAAAAATGAGATGAGTCAGAAAGTAATAATAATGTGCTATTATTTTTTGAAAAAGGACATGATATGACATAATTACATACAAAAAACATAATTCCTAGATTTTGTTTTGGCTTTCCTAAACATCTGTGTTTATTGACTCATTCAGTTCTTCCTTAGATATATCCACGACAAATCGATTTAGGGATTTTTCGTGCAGTCATCGATTTTACCCACAGAGTTCAAAATTATATACTTTGACGTATTTCTAACGCTCTCTTTGACTAGCTCATTTTTACCATAAATGTTAGTAACTTTTTACTCCACGGCGACGATATGTAAAATTGTGCATTATCGTACATGTGACGCACAGACAGGCTCACAGTCGAAATAATAATACATAATATAGACGATTTCGATATGCAAATTAAATGATAACAATTTATTATAAGTAACAGTACGCATGTGTTGAGTCACTGATTGGCTTTTATGGTGACATCTACCCCGGACAGAGTCACGTGATTGTCATAATAAACATAATCTACCAATGTGTAATTAACCCTTTAGTCTGAAATAAATATACTATAGACAGTGGCGCCTCGCTAGTTTGAATTTGTGTAGGGCGCAAGATACCTACTAGTTAAATTTATAAAAACCAATAATAAACGAAAATTGCTTTAATATTTTTTTGCATCACCAAATAAACATTGAATAATTTGTACTTACGTCTAATAAATTATGTAATTCGTTGTCAATTTTTTTTTAATCTGGCCCGAGAAATCAAACAAAGATTATCTGTTTTCAAAAGTAAAACAATTATTTTTTTAACCTAACCTAACACTTACGCGAAATTACAATGGTTTTGAAATATTTCATTCGGGTAAGGATAGCCCTATCTCTTAATATCAAGTTTGTTCTCCTATTTTGAGAAATAAGACCAGTTAGTAAGCTGAGTGGATAAACGTGAAGGATTCCCACCCGGGCGTCGTGAGTTCAATTCCTCTGCTAGCTAAGTCCTCCATCACTGCACAAGCAACATCTTCCGCTTATTATGATGGCAGTAGGAGTTTTTCAAATATTGTCAATAAGTTATCGTAACCCAGGAATGTTTGTCATTGTTTAAAAAAAAAAAGAAACTAAATAAATTATTGAATCATAATACAATAAGTTGGTCATCTTTGAACAAACACGATGATACTGTTTTCAATAATAATACTTGGCTAGTATAATAGTGCAATTTTAAGCAACATTTGAATTGTGCCCGGCTGTGGACGAAGTTCTCAGCACAAAACGTGTCGACAATGGCAGCAATTTGATTGCGAGTCATATGTCGCCCAATGACATTGCCGGAAAAAAATGTTGAATATTGACTCGATTAATCGTATTTTAAATTATACCTGTTTGACCAGAACCAAGCTAATGATATTTTAAAATGGTAAAATTTACAGATAAGAATTAAAAGCCATGCATCAAAATGCAAGTTTATTTCACATTTGAAATACGTGCATTTTTTAAATTTTATTCACACCATTCTGAACAATCATTTTGTGACAAGAACGCTATACTACTGTGATCGCTACTACATACCTATACCTTATTGTATCGAGATTTCATTAGCGTGAACTTTATTTTTATAAATTATTATGCGTTTTAATTTTGGCTTTAACAGAATTATAGCTATTCTTTTATGTACATATATCAAGCTTCAATCGCTGAAAATTTATAAATGGAAATCTTAAAAAGTGCAAAAATTATTTTTATATGAAATTTGCAAAATAGCTTTCTAATCCAAAATGCATTTGTGTAAAACGAAAAATTATTAATTTTAAAATGGTGGCTCTATGGTGGAAATAATATTATATTTAAAATGACACTTACTAGATAAAACAAAACTAAACCTGGAGCAGAGTAGTGAGATCCGTACAGAAACTTGGGCGGAGCCATTTCTTCGTATCTGTCCTTTAATCTCTGCAGCCTCTCTTGGCTCAGTGCCCCTATTGGCTTCTTCAGGTCTCGATAAACCTTCATGTCTTCCAAATTCAGTTCTGCAGAAGAATAGTTATTGATGACCCACGGGAAGACTGGATATTGGGTTAAATCATTCTTTGTGCGGTCGGCCAAGCTGCAAGGAAAGAAGACATAAATTTATCAATTATTTAAAATAAAAATGTGAACGTTTATTAAAATATTCTTTAACCTCTAGTGTGCCGGAGATGCCAATAGTCACCGGGCATTCATCATTATCTTTTCAGGGGGTTCTACCGTTAAAAACCTGTTGTTTGTAAAATAATCAATCCGTAGAGATATTATGCAATCTAGTAATAAATATTTTAAGTTTGCTTATGACAGTGCGGCAGAAAAAAAACGTTTTTCAAAGTGACATTACTGTTTGTATTTACAGGAAAACCTCGTGCCATTTTATTTTTATTTGGAAGAAAATGTATTCAGCCACACGAAAATACAATAAAACAACAAAAAAATCTTCACATTTCTTAAGCAAACTTTTTTTAGTGACAATAGGGAGAAAAAAACCAATTCTCCAAATATAAGTAGCTATTCCAGAAAAACCACTAATACTATTAACATACAGTTTGGATAAATACATAAACACATTATCTGAAAAGATAGCATAATTGACAAAAACATAATTTTGTAAAACACAAGTGAGTTATTACGAAATCGCAGTCAGAAAGGTACGACGGAAGTTGTACGATGTGGGAACCCGGCATTTCAAAGGTTCTCTTATAGAAAATTAAGTTAACCAAATGTAAACCACGGATGTAAGAATATTATTTAAAGGAAGAATATATTTCCACAAACAAAAATATATTTCAACATTTTCACCGCTATTCTTAACAATATATATTATCATCGGTTAACTATCAAACTTCATATCTACACTGCAAGTAAAAATTGCTAGTGCCATTTTGTAGAAAATTATTTGCTTCATCTAATAAAAAAATTATGAAAAAAATTCGTCTTTTCACAAGACCCGAATTAGAAAATTTCTTAACCTAACTTTGTATTTCTCAGCTGTTCGGCTCTTCTGAACAATTTCAAACAGAAGTAACAGGCACAAAGTGCCAAATACACACAGTGTATAAAAATAATAACGGTAAACAATATGTCAAATATTCAATAAAGCAATAATATATCAAAAATATAAAATAATTATATGTCAAATGATCGATGTCAGGTACTGTAGACAAAGGTATCCATCCTTAAATCTTCAGCCCATCTCATTATAATAGCGGAGAATTGGTTAAAAATCAATTGAATGCAACTCTACGGTATAACTAACTAACTAACCATCACGCCGTTTCTCCACAGGGGTAGGCAGAGAGGACGGACCGCCATATAACTCTGTCTTGGCACACACTCCTTGCTTCATTTACATTCATACATCGTCTCATACATACTATTCTGTTATTCTGACTCTTCACATTACCCGATTCAAGTATTTAATTTACTTGATCGTGCCATGTCTTTCTCGGGCGCCCTCGACTTCTTCTTCCATTCACTTTCACATCATATATTCTTTTCACACTCCTTTCTTCATTCATTCGCTCTACAGGCCCAAACCATCAAAGCGTCCCTTTCTTGATCCTATTCATTATGCTCACATCAGCCTTGCATTCTTTCCGGATATCCACATTTTTAATACGGTCATACATGATTTTACCGTACATACGTCTCAAAGATCTCATTTCCACAGCATTCAGTCTATTTTCATCCTTCCTCTGCCAGTTCCATGCCTCACTGCCATACAACAGGGTTGGTATAAGCACTCCATTGTGGACTGCTAGCTTCAAAAATTCAGAAAATTTTTGTTTGCGCCAACAGCGCTCAGTCCTCCATTAATGGAGTTTCCTGCATTCACCCTTCTTTCAATATCCTTATCAGCCTTTCCGTCTCTCTAGAATTCTTCCTAAATACACAAACTCATCCACTTGCTCCAAGTATTCATCATTCACAACTATATTGCACGCTGTTCTCGTACTCTCCGGTATATTTTTTATAAATTTAAATATTACATATTTTCTCGTACTCTACGGTATATTTTTTATAAATTTAAATATTACATATTTTCTCGTACTCTACGGTAAATTTTTTATAAATTTAAAAGAATCAGTGTAGTTTCCCTTACCAGTTAAGATATAAAAGGTAATCGTAGTTCGACAGTACTCCGTTTTGCCATTGCATCGTCATTTCATTCTGTTCCATGTTGTTTAGTTTCAGTTTGGGCAATTCTTTTATTTTAAAATAGAGGTCATCTCTCTCTTCTTGGTTGCGCATGGCTAGGTAGATGTGCGGTATTGCTGAATTATTTTCATTGTAAATCTCAAGGCCCTAAAAACACAAAAAAAAGTAGTTGATAAAATAATATAAAGCTAGTTCATTGACCGGTTAGTAACTGAGTGGACTAATGTGTCAGGTTCCCACCCAGGTGTTGTGGGTTCAATTCATCTGCTAGCTAAGTCCTCCATCATTGCACAAGATACATTTTCCGCTTATAATGATGGCGGTAGGAGTTTTTTTAAAAATATTATTAGGAAATGTTTGTCTTTCTTTTAAAAACAAAAGAATCTTGAATGGGTAATTTACAAAAAGATTTCCGCACTTGGTCAGTATTTTCTGGTATTTTTTACATTTTAAATAAACAAAATGGTGTTACGAACATTTATGATTATTCAATAATAATATTAGGAATCAGGAAATTAGCACAATATTCTGGGCCCGTGATAAAGGGGCTTTTGGTAATTAATGTTAATATTATTTCTTCAAGAAGAATTATTAAGTATTATATACTTTCAAAACATAAAAACCAAAGAAGTATATAATTGTAACAAGTTTCACACGAAACAAACTTATTTTGAAATTAAATACATATAATAAACAGATAGATTCAAACACAACTTACGATTTGCCTTAGTAAGAATCTTCGTTTGAATATCCTTTTCATATCACATATTTTTATTTTAAGTACAGGATTCTGAAATAAAAAAAAAACAATGATTGAATAGTAATACAAAATCATAACATAATAATAAAATACGAAATTATTGTATAGACAACAAAAATCCGGTTTTGTAAACTGCTTTTGCAAAATTTGAAAACCTTTCAAACTGGAAACTCATTGGAAACATTGATATTAATATAATCATAAGCCCGGTTATGATTCTAATGGCGGAACGTCACATTAATTTGAACTTACAGGCTCTATATTGTTGCAAGGTTGGAAGAATAATGTATTTGACGTCAGCACAACTTTCCCAGGATTCTGGACAAGCGGCGACACGCGGTCTGCGTTGATTTCTAGAATTATTTTATCGTAGAGATCATCGAGCCACAGCGGATCAAACCTCATTCGAGAGTAGCGCGAGTGCGAGATGGTGGCCACCATACTGTTCTGCTCACAGGCGTGTAGAGAGGAGGCTCTCTTCAGCTGATTCATCTGCTGAGTACAATCGGCTATTGAAGCGTAATTTAAAAGGAACAGAAATTCAGTATCCTCTATTTTAAATTTGTAAGGTGCAATAATATTGCCTTCCAGCATCTCCGCATATTGCTTGCACTTAACAGATATAATATTATTCGTATTGCAGTTGACATTTTCTTCCCATTGACATATCGTCGTGCACTCTTTGTATTGTATTTTTATCAAAGGTTTCACACGATCTTTGGGCTCGAAAACTAGCGATTTAGAACATAGTTTTAGACGACCACTTTGCTTTTCGTGTATTCTAGAAGATTCCTTTGTCATCCATATTGCCGAATAGTCTTCAAAATAAATTTCCCCCGGCTCGAGAAGCAGCATAGAAAACCTGAAACATGACTCATTAAATTGTGCAATATTTTCTAATGCGAATTGCAACTAAAATCTAAGCAAATGCTTAGTTTATGTATTTCAAAAACAAATAAATATTTACCTTTCTTTATCCATTTCAATTTTTTATAAATCAAATGCGTGAATAAAATTCGCAAACTACAATATCAAAATAACACCCAACAATAACATTCAGGCAGAACGAGATTCAAATCTGCCTAGCAATTTAGCAAACACCACTGTACTGTCAAGAGTATCAAGCAAACATAGCAAACTTCATGTCGGTACTTTTTGACATTCTAAATTGGGGTAGGTTGTGATTAATAATTAACTTGTAACGTAAGAAAAATATTAGAAAGTCAATAATAATTGTTGTATTGCAAAAAAAAATTCTATTCATATTATGTTTTGATAGTGTGTACCAAGCAGCCCCGGATTTTTTAAATTTATATATAACTGTTAGTTTTAGTATGAAACCTCATTTACAGCTCAAGGGTAAGTACTTTCGCTAAGATATTGTATGTATTTATATGACATTAAAGATTTCATTAAAACACCGCCAAGTTTTGGAAAAAACAACTGACTTTTCGAAAAATTTTAAAATTATTTTTCGAGTTCATTTGTCACGGTTCAGTTTTACTTTAGTTCGACAGTATTCTTAATTCCACGATTGAAAAAGTTAAATTTCTATTGAAATTTTGTTTAAAAATGTTCCAAGGTGATGGCTATCTAACTCATTTAAGATTTCCACAAAAATTATGGTATTTATTAAATTCAAGAACGGATACCATAATTTGGGGGACCATGGGACGAACCATTCTTCTGAATTACACCTTATTGGATTGCTATCTGCGCTGCAATAGATCCATTTTCAAAACGACTCACATTTCAAGCTTTATCAGACAGCTGAATTTGTACGGTTTTAGAAAAGTTACTTCACATTTACAAGACCCTCTTTGTAATGCAAGTAATCCAGACCTACACGAATATATGCATGATTTTTTCCAATTCGGTAAAGTAGAACTTCTAAACAATATAAAAAGGAAAAGTTTCAACATAAAAAAATACGTAACGGTAAGTAAGTTTTTCAAGAATTTTTTATTAGTTTAATTTGCCTACCAGATCAGAATGGATGTAATTATACTCTCCATGGCTGGAGCGAGTTGGTAATACGGCCTATGGACTATGTAAGAAAGAAAGAATCCTGGCAGTGACAGTCAGATCCGCTATTAGGTGCATATCCTTTATGTAGAAAGTCTGCTACTGGATTTGTCACAAAACTTTATGGGAACATTCCGACTGAAGTAGACTCGTGCCTTCAGTTTAAAGGGGTTTCCTGGTCCTGTAGCAGCAAGCCAAATGATTGCTGTCTCGTGTCTCAGAGTTGAATTAACATACATATTTCTCTTTTGTGTTGTATTTTAGAAGTTTAGCCATCCTGATTTGAAGATTAACCGCAGTTTCGGAAGCCTTCGATTGCGTAAGGCTCGGAAGTCCTTAGAGGAAGCCATACAAAGAGCTTACCTGCAGCACAACAAAACACCAAAAGACAATGATAACCAAAATAGGACAGAAGGTACAGTTTGTAAATTATACTATTTTTACTGTACATATTACTTTCATAAGAGGTAGAATTATGTCTTGCTCAATAAAACGATTTAAAGCAATACTTGCCATTTCACCCACAGGATTTACTATGCTTCTGATATACTGCATTGTTTGTGACATTGCTAAATCCTGGTTTTCTCTTTTAATTTCAATGTCGGATTTCAAAATAGAATTATTTTATTTTCAGATATTTTAAAGATTGAATACAACCAAGTGCCCAACAGCACCATGCTGCCAATAACTTGGTCCAACAAAGCGTCTACAGGTTTTTCTCCCTATCCCGAAGAGTATATCCCTAACTGTTATGTCCAAGGTATTTCCCTCTTCATTCCTGATAGATCCTTTACCATACTTTGTTCATCCCTCGAGTACTGCTTGATTCCTGCTAGACATCCTCTACCCTACTGTTTATCCCTTGATTCCAGTCTCTTCCCAACATTCCATTCCACCAAGCGAAGATTATACGAGAGAGATGAACCTATCTACTTACATTGAAAATTTCAGGTGAGTTTAATTCACAAACCAAATCTTCCGATGTGTCCATTATATTCTGTAATCAAAATGTGATCATTTCTCACCAGAGTGCCAGAAGACATTAACACATCTGCGATTGAGGAGACGTACGCCACGGCACCGCAAGATATTTTCCAGGAGTACAACTACTGTAGGCCAACCCCCGAGGACCAGGTGCAGCCGATAGACTACAAGTCCTTCCTGAACGACAACATGGTGGTGGTGGAGGTACTGGACCAGGAGTCTGAGTACATCATTCCGGAGCAGACCTCTTCGCAGTGGAGTGACATCACCGGGGACGCCACTTTCACAGAGAGCGAGACCTTCTTTGATCAGTCTGATGATGTCATTAAGATGGAGAACCCGCTACCTGATCAAGATTTTGAGGTTAGTTTTACAAACTGTTTATCTTCAAAATGTGTTTAACCTCTGGAATGCCGGATTCCTGCAAGGTACAATTTCCGTCGTACCTTGCTGACTGTAATTTCGTAATAACTCATTTGTGTTTTACAAAATGATGTTTTTGTCAATTGTGCTATCTTCTCAGATAATGTGTTTATGTATTTTTTCTAATTGTATTTTAATGGTATGAATGGTTTTTCTGGAATAGCTACTTAATATTCGGAGAATTGTTTTTTTCTCCCTCATGTCACTAAAAAAAGTTTGGTTAAGATATGTGAATATTTTTCGTTGTTTTATTGTATTTTCGTGTGGCTGAATAAATTTCCTTCCAAATAAAAATGCATGAAGTTTTCCTGTAAATACAAACAGTAATGTCACTTTCAAAATCGTTTTTTTTCTGCCGTACTGACGCGTAAGCAAACTTCAAAGATTTGGTACTCGACTTGTACCGAACTTAACGCAATGCAAAATATCTCTATGGATTAATTATTTTGTTGACAAGCGATCATGGTTCATTTAAATAAGCGAACAACAGGTTTAAAAGCATAAAAACTCCTGAAAGGTAATGATGAATGCCCGGTTAGTATTTTAATAACACTGTCAGCACCTCCAACACACTAGAGGTTAAAGTGGCAATAGTTTATTGTGAATTAGAACTATCATCTAATAATGAAAATATTTTTGTTTCATAGGATCCTTGTGATAAAGGCAAAGAAGAATCCTTCGCTGATTCGTTTGGGGCGCCGTGGGAGTACAAAGAGATTCTGAAAGATATTGTTACCAAGAAAGGTTTCCCTGACCAGGAATACGGAACGGAGTTAAAGGAACTCTATACACAAATATCCAAAACCATAGATTTGCTCAACGCCTAGTTTATCTCATGCAAGGGCGAGACTGTTGTGAGCCCCTCCACAAGCGTCGGATATAATTTTACTTTTGATAATTAGGATACCTATTTTCCTTGTCCTATTTGTGTTGAGTTTATTTACTAGTAAAAATTTGGCTATACTTTAAAAAAATTGGCGTTATTTTGATATCTTTAGACGATAATCTTGTTTGCTAATACCAAACAAGTTCATTTTGTCTTCGAAATTGTGCATTAGATTTTCATCTAATATTAATAAAATGTAATTAGTTTAATAAATGAAGATGTTTGTTTCTTAATATTTATTTATATTAGAAAAGGTGAATAACTAAATTAAGAAATTCCTGACAAAATAAAAAAAATTACATAATTATTGTGTTATCACTTCTTCTGCTTCTTCTTGTCTGCTTCTTCCTCCTTTTCCTTCTCAATAACGACCACGTACTTGTCTATAGTCTCTGCGTCCAGCATCTGGATTTTTTTCCCGCGCCGCATCACGGCGATCTCCAGGTTCTTCTGGCCGGACTGCACCACCTCTAGCAGGGCCCGGATGGCGAGCTGGAAGAAGACACGGCATGATGCATTTTTTTTGCGGCATTGGGAATCATTGGTCGGCAGAGAAGAACACATTTCTACTGTGATAAGCCAGTAATCAATTTGTAGGAGTAATTAATGATATTGGGGAAACTAAAAATTAAATTTAACAGAAAAAACCCTCAATTCCGTGCAGAAACAGGCGGTCCGTTTGATAGATTCTCCTATTTTAACAAACGGACTATAATCTTTAAAGCATAGACGTCAAGCGGGAATGCTGTCCTTGTTCTACTGCTATTTCAATGGAAGATGCTCTGAGGAACTTGCGTCATTGATTCCTTCGGCACCGGTGCATAATCGAGAAACTCGCAAAATGCGCGCCCGACATTTGTACACGGTTGTCATTTGATACGTGAGAACGGGTCGCTTCTACGACTCATTCTTGTGTTCAACAGCTCGGCTGTGGAATGATTTGACGAACCTCTGTGTTTCCTCCCTCCTACAACATAAGCTTCTTCAAGACCTAGATAACACAGCATCCCCAAAGATAACATAGGCCCTAACAGAAATTATTTCTCTCAGAGCCTCCTATGTGGAGTTAATGTAAAAAAAAAAATGTTTTAAAAGATAGACAATCATCCCGGCTCACGAATAACCTTAGAATATTTGAAAAACTCCTGTCATCATAATGTGCGGAAGATGTTTCCTGTACAATGATGGAGGACTTATCCAGCAGAGGAATTGAACCCACGACGTCCGGGTGGGAATCCGACGTGTTTGTCCACTCAGCTACTGACCGTTTTTTTTTTGTTTGATTAGATATTCAATTTAGTGAGAACTGTTTGAATATAGTGACAGATGAAATTATAATATCTAAATATTGCGAGGATAATAATTCATCACATACCTTCACTGCACCGTGCTCAGATGCAACCTCTTCCAGGGTGTAATGCTTCTCCAAGAATTCCCTCACAGTTTTGGCTGACCTTCCGGTGGCATTGGCCTTCCATTCGAAGTAAATACCAGACGGTTCAGTTTGGTACAAATGCGGCAGACCGTCGTAGTCAAACCCTCCGATCAAACAAGAGATTCCGAACGGCCGACGACCGTTGCTCTGGGTGTATTTATGCTTTAATCCCGCGATGTATCGGGTGATGTATTCGAGGGTAACCGGGTCCTCAACAGTCAGTTTGTGAGATTGGCACTCGATCTGAGCTCTGTTGATGAGGATTCTCGCATCGGCTGTCAAACCTGCGAATGCCATTACGACATGATCGTCCAAAAGGCATATTTTCCTAACGGTCCTCTCCTCCTGGAGTTTAGCAACGGACTTCTTTTCAACTCCGAGCACGACGACGTCGTCGCCTCGTACGCCAACCTAAAAGAATTGCAAATTTAATGGTTTGTTCACTGTGTAAATTGCACAAATCCACCGGTTAAGTTTTTAGGTTATCAGGTAATATTACCGCTGTGGAGCCTTTTCCCACGGCTTCTTGGGCATATTCTACTTGCAACAGATGGCCATCGGGAGAAAATACTGTAATAGCTCTATCGTACCGTGACATTTTAACAAAACTTTAGAGAGATGACAATTGAAAATGATCAACAGCAAAACTTTGCTTAGTAATGCGCATAGACAAAAATAAGAAAAACTAGGGATGTCTATATTCCGGTACCGGTTACTTTGCCCCGGCGACTTGACAGTCACTGAAATCGATATTTTTCGCCAAAGAGTAGGCTATTATTGAAACCGGCTCCTTTTATTTCATCTATCACATGGAATCAGCTCCAAAATTAACTGGATAAATAACCAGTTCCTCGCCGGTCTCAGATGTCAACCGTTCTTAAATGTCATCGTGTTAATACTGTCTGAATACATCAAAATGATAAAAAAATCTAACTTTTTTTAGTTTTATAATTAATAATCACTGAAAGTTCATAAAAAATAATAAGTCAGGTTATCTAAATACGTATTAAATTAACAAATGTCCTATTTCTCCATTTATCGAAAAAAATTTTTTTTACAAATTATGGATGTCCATCCCTTTTATTTTTAGTTTTTACGCATGCGCAGAAACTTACGTACACTGTTTGACAGCTAACCCGACTCACGTTAGTTTTCAATGCGCCTTTGCCGATACTAGTCGCAAGTTTTACGTATTCGAAACAACTTCTCGGTTTTAAATTGATTAAAGAATTATTGCAGTGTTTCATGCAATGCCGCGTTGAAATCGCGTTTCGAAAAATTACTTTTCGTTAAAAAGTTGACCAAAAGATTATTCAAGTTATTATTTTTTTTTCACTCAATTATAATGAACGTCAACTATCCCAAGTTTCAGCTACTTCTTTTCCTCTTAGAAGTGTTTTAATTTAAATCGAGAATTGTGTGTAAAATAAAAAAGTTTTCTAAAAAAAATATTATAAAAGTGTTAGTTTTTTTTAATAATAGTAAGATACGCGTCTCTAATATTGTGTGTAATTGTGAAGTGAATTGTGTTGATTGGATTATCAGTGCTTCAAGAACCGTCGAAAGATTTGCAGTCGAAAGGAATCACTAAGTAGTAAGTGCTTTTTTTTCCATAATTTTAAGGTTTTCTTTGGAATGTATTTAATTATATTCACAAGCCTCACCATTGGGTTAAAATACTTGTTTATTAATTTACCTCTGATGGTTGACTTAAATATATCTTTGTACAATTAGGTAAGTAGGTTAACAAAAAAATTACATCTAAACGCAGAAGTTAAAAACTCTAAACTTTCTATCACCTCTGTCTGGGGGTTTTTTAAATTAAATCTAATTCAATATGATCAGAAAAACGTCTAAGTGTCGGTTAAAAGCTGAATGGCAGGGGTCTTCATACAACTGGATCACCATGAAGTAGATTTTATCTGGACACGGGGAGTTTAGGGGAAAGCTACACAGTCTCTCACTGTCTCCTCACCCAAACTGTGCTTGTTGTGACAGTAAACAATCGGTCGAGCCCATACTGTGGCACTGTGAGCTGATGATGGATGCCAGTAGAGATGTTCGATATTCCTGCAGCGGCTACTTTTTACCAATGAACCTTTCCGCTACCGGGAATCGGTTCCAAAAGTAATTGGATAAATAGCCAGTTCCTCGTCAGTCTCCGGTAACTGGAACCGCAGTGAAAACCATCCCCAAGAAAAACAAGAGCAGAGAACACCAACGCCAAAAAAGTTAAAGAAATAATGATACTTCTTCTACATTCCCCCATACATATTATAATCCATTGGCCAATGTATATTATTCACCCATCTGACTCGACGAACATAATCGAAATCTGATATTATACTTGATGCAAAAATCAAAACTTTAAGAAATGCCTTTTTTTTTCGTTGACTTGGGTTTCTGTCCATTTCTAAATTGCCCCTTCCCCATCTACGATTAAAAAAAATCGCGTAGTTTATTTCAATATCTACCCTCGAAGAATAACGAATGAAGATGACGGTTTATTATGACGATGGCTGTATTCTGAAAACACTTCAAATAAAGTGTAAAAACCTTCATGATTTTACAGCATAATAAGCATGCTCGTCTAGTTTTTTCTCTTCATCCAATATTATATAATATGATTAATTACTATTGCAAACATCACACACAAGTGCAGAAAGCTCTTAATCTAACCAATATTCCTTCATTAATTTGAGTAGAATGTAATTATTAGATAAAGGGTGACACGCACATCTATATTAAGGCCTGTCTAAACACAGGCCACGTCAGATCGCGCCGCGCCTGACGGACGATCTCGTACCTCGCACGGAGCAATTGCCATGGCGCGTGTTGACCTGAATCTGCCTGTTGTTACCGCCATTCCAACATGTCAAGTGAAGCAGTCGAAGTGGATATAAACGTGAACTGACACACCTGCACAGGTCCCGACAGGCTCCCTTGCGTGGCGGAGCACCTTTGAAGATGGATCGGATGAACGATAACAGGCCACCACAGGCCACAGCGTCTAAACACAGGCCACGCCAGATCGTGCCGCGTCTGTCGGACGATCCCGATCCCCGCGCAGAACAATTCCCACGGCGCGTGTCAGCCTGAATCAGCCTGTTGTTACCGCCATTCCAACGCGTCAAGTGAAGGAGTCGAAGTGGATATAAACGTAAACTGGCACGCCTGCACAGGTCCCGACAGGCTCCCTTGTGTGGCGCAGCACCTTAGAAGATGGATCGGACGAACGATGACAAGCCACAGCGGACGAGACCGTTCCCTCGGCCTGTCCTGGTAAGGTTCTTGTTTCCAATGGCTTTTCCCCCTGCAGGAGTGTTCTAGCTGGGGTCAAGCGGAGGATTAAGATACATTAAAAAGAGAAGAGAGTAAAAAAAAGAATTTCATTAAGAAATTTATTGATACACTGTTTAGTAAGGGCAGCTTTCCATTTATACCATACATTCGTTTATGTAGTATATATGATAACATATATTTATATATTGTAAACATGATTCTGCAGATGGTAGAGGATAAAAAAAAAATCATGAACGATGAGTACGATCATAATATTTACACTACAATGGCTGACATACTCGTATAAAACACTGGTGAAAAAACACAGAAATATTCAATCAAAATATTTGTATGTTTTGTGAAAAGCATTCACATCGAGAAAAAAAGATTACCTAGCCGCCTATCACATGCTTCATAGGTACATTATATTTAAAATTAAAATTGATGAATAATCAATGCTCTTTCAACATGGTAGTCAGCCATTTAAAATCTTCATTGAACAGTCATGGAGTAATGAGTATTTGCAGTTGCTTTGCATTGTCTCGAGTTAACAAAAGCAGTACAAGCCAGTTCCAAACTAGGCACCTTGCAGTTTAGTAGGCGGAGGCGCTAGGTACATATTATTTAAGTCAAGCATCTTTTGTCCAATTCAAGTTATTATGTTGTGTAGTAGAGTCCCAATTATCCGGCCTAAGGGGATTGTGGGAGATTCAGATAATCCAGAACTGTTGTAAATAAATTATGATGCTGTGGAACTAATTAAAACTGGCGTATTATCTTGTATGAATAGCAGTATGTTTTATATGCCACCTTGTAGTTGCTAGCAGCTTCGTCAGAGTTTCAACTCTCCTTTCTTATTGAACAATTGAAATGACGTGGAAAAACAATGGGAATTTCAAAGCCCCATAAGTTATAATCTCAGAGCAATAATATATAGGAGGGAGCGCTTCTGTGGTCAGTATTGATGATTTTTGCTGGACTTAAGCGTCGCTAGGACTAGGGCTATGGTATTTATACATCCATTCATAGCACATGTCGACGTAATGTTTTTGTTTATTTGTATAACTACTTTTTCAAAATATTTTTATCAACAAAAATATAGGATATAACCCATAAAACTGTTGAGTTATAACGTAGTGGGCGGAGAAGCCGGAGACGCGGGAAATGGAGAACATGCTTACATACCGAATGGTGGTGCTATATTATGTGAGAACTTGTCTTATCTCTTTCTCTCTCACTGTTTATGACATAAAAACCCGGAGAAAGTGATTTTTCGTAAAGTTGTATAGGTTGGGTAAAAATATTTAGCTCTCTCTCCATAGATATTCTCGCTCTGAGCTTATAAAGGTAATCATGATGCATACTGAAAATATTTATGTTGACCAAAAAGTTCCGGACTGAAAAAGTTGTGCAAATATATTTTTTCTGCTTTAGCATGCTTGTTTTGACTTTTGACAATGAAAGGGATTCTCAAAATCGGAATTATATGGTTTTTTAATATTTTGACTAGTCGGATAGGTTTAGGATGTCCGATAATAGGGACTCTCCCGTATTGTTATCTCTATGGTTCACGCTCGAGTGGTTATCGACTCCCGGAAATGTTTTAAAATAGTCTAGTATCTCGCATTCCCACGTATAAAATGGAAAGACCGCCAGGCATCAGCAGTAGATCTTTCTATTGGAAAATTTTCCATAAAATTAATTTCATCGCACAGTCCAACAAATATAATACAAACATTGTTCATAAAATAAATTTACACTGAATCGAAACACATAATTCCATTTGTAGAAAATATTTACACGATTAACGTTCAGCACACGAGTTCATTTCAAATTCATCAACTAACATTCTTAAAAAAATATTCATTCAAGTTTTTGCACGATTTAACCGAGGGCAACCCTTAAAAAGAAATTCCAATATTCAGTCAACTTTTGCTACATATAAATTTACATTTTTAAAAACTAACTAAACTCCAATCTGCATCCCATAAAAAAATAACGAAAAATGTATTTACAAGAATTCCTTCAAAACAGTTTTCACTATGTACATAACAGAATAGTAAAAAAATATTTGTAACTAAATATTATAAAATTGAAAATAATAAATACTCTAATAGTTAAAAATTGACTACTTTCTCGTTTCAATTCTTTTTTGAATTATTGTTTGTTCATCAACACTTAATTATATAATAATATTATGTACATGCAATCATAGGTAATATTATTTATCAGTCATATGATAAAAGTACTGGATTTGTACAGCCTCTAGTCTAGTTCGTCAGGAGGCCTTCGGTAGACAGGTCCGAACTTGGCCATGTATTTCTTCACAAACTCCTTGGCTTTCTGTTTGACAGAATCGTTGCACTCCAGTTCGTTGACGTCCTTGCAGTGTTTCAGTTCCTTCAGCATCACAAAATGGGTCAGCTGTGAAACAAAGATACATTTTGCTTAGAATCTTGATTGGACATGACGTTCGCCTTGCTTATTTTATTTTATTGTTTCCGTAAAATCATTAAAAGGATTGTATTATGTAGTTACTAGTGTAATAAAGCGCCCTTGGGGTGATTTTCTCACGAAAACAGTGCTATAAAAGTTATCCATTTATTATTATTATTATTATAAATATCTAAATAATGTAATGTACTCTGCAACACCCATTCACAGTTGATTTTTGTTGTTGTTGTTTTTTACATTAACTCCACACAGGAGGTCTCGAGGGAAATAACTTCCCTCAGGGCCTATGTCCTTTTTGGGGATGCATGGAGGGTTTTTTAAGAAACGGAAGAAACGAACCAAGGTCTTGAAGAAACCCGTGTAGTAGGAGGGAGAAAACACAGAGGCCGGCAAATCGTTCCATAGTCGAGTCGAACAGAAGATGGGAGTTGTGAAGCGACTCGATCTCATGTGTCGAATGTCAACCGTGTACATTTGTTGGGCGCACATTTGGCGAGTTTCCCGACTACGCACCGGTGCAGAAAGGATCGATAACGCAAGTTCTTCGCAGCATCTTCCATTGGAATATTGGTATAACAAAGGCAACATTTCCACTTGAAGTCTGTGCTCCAAAGATTGCAATCTGTTTGTTGAGATAGGAGAATCTATCAAACGGACTGCCCGTTTCTGTCTAGTGTTTTTTCTGGTATTTTGGGACTCCAGACCAGGGGTGGCTGCCAAATTTGACAGTGGGCGCAGTTGATGCCAACAGCAGGACTACGACTCATTCTTTTATAAAACACATGTATGTGGAACGAGCTACCGGCATTAGTTTTTCCTCTCCTGTGTTATTTGGTCTTTTCAATATCAGCATTAACTCTTTCCACGCGGAAAGCGCACCCGGGAGTCGCGCTATGCTTGCCTTGTACGCGGACAGCGCACTGTTGCGCCGCAAAGTTTCTCTGGCGTTAATTCTATGAAACATTCTTGAAGACGGTAAAATTTATACTTCTAAAAAATGACAAATCTTAACACTACTGACATCTTGTGAAATTAATCCTAAATACGTATCGCAAGCAATGATACAAAGGTTTGAAGGGAACCCTCGTCTTGAAGAGTAAATTCAGTCAGTTTGAATTTTTCCTGGCTCTTTACAGACGCGATTGCGCACGCGCGTTTCTAAGATTCTCAAGCGGAGATTCTCTCAGACAATCGATTGTTGTTCACCATTTTGTGGACGTGAATTATTATAATTTCTTATCACAATATTTTTTCCGAGACTTGTATTAAAAGTATGGTTCTGTGTTTAAACATCTAACATACACAAACTAGTAAAAAAATATTGTTTTTTTATCGAAGTTTTATACTATTTTTAATTTCAAAAAAGCTGTTTTATGGAAATAATCAAGTGTTTAAAATGACGTTTTAACCATATGTGAAGTTGTGCACTTTTGAATTCGTATGCATTTTAAAAGTGTTATTGCAGAATTTCGGGTCGGGTCGCGGTCTTAATGATAAATAAATAATTAGTGCTATTTCGCATCAAGTATCAATCCTGATACCGGTTTCACTGACGGCTTATGTTTTTGAACATTTTTTTAATCGTGAAATTAAAACAAAAATTGTTCCGCTATTCTATGATTGTTTCAAAATGTATCATGATAAAAAACATTAAGTGTTATTTACAATTAAATAACAACAATAAATCCTTCTCAATATTTATTAAATTTAAAGTGTAGTTTTTTAATCTTAGACCCTTTACAAGTATGGCGCCGCAAAATCCGCACCACAGTTGAAGAGCTCTACTTTGGTTATGTTTTAATGCGACCTTGATATATAAAAAATGGTCGCCTATATCTCGCACTCTCGCAGTATGTAAATAAACTTCGACGATTTATCCTGTCCCATTGATGTTTCGAGTGTTTAATTACACATGGAAATGTACTTGGGGACATAAGTGATGGAATCTTCATAATATTTTATTTATTCCATGTGTTAGTATTGTTTAAAGTCATAAACTAGATTGAAGAAAAAGGGCCCCGCGTGTGAAAGAAGTAATTACTATTTTTGACGCGTAGAAAAGGTTAACGAATCATTTCCTAAGCCCCTTCCTTAACACCGAATATAGTTCCCCTGGCTGTACAGAATACAGACAAGTAAAACAGCATTGACGGCCTCCGTGCTCAAGTGGTAAGAAACTTGACTATGAATCCAGAGGTCCCGGGTTCAAATCCGGCGTGCACAATTTAATAAATATAAAATAATACATAGTATATTTGCGACACATTCCACAGTGGCAGATACTTATAGTATCGCCCTGCAGAAAGACCACCATTCAGAATCGAAACGTTGCTCGAAATGACTCTAGCCGTGTTTGGTTACCAGATCTGAATAGTCAGGTACTTCCTAACCTTCATCTTTCCCTCCCCTCTACCTTCAGCCTCAATACATACCTCGATTGGGGATGCCATAGTCTCACTGCAGAGCAGTTAGGACTCTTGTGCGGTATTCACTATAAAAAAAAATGTCAACTGCACTGCATCGTGAGCACTCTGTTACGGAGTTACGAGCATTAAAATATGAGCTTTTCGGGAATAGGCAAGATTCGGAGAGTTGCCGGATGATAATTATAAATGTAATATAATGTCAACAGTAAAAGCCGGAGGTCTCACCTTCCTGGCCAGGTGTTTGAAGTCGGCCGTGTCGGCGATGCGCCCCAGCGGGCAGTCGTCCTTGCGGAAGGGGTTGAGGTGGTGCACCATGACGCGCGCCATGCGGCTGCGGAAGATCTCCTTGATGCGGCGCTCCGACTCCTCGGCCACCAGGTCCGCCTCTTTCTTCTTGCGCGCCGAGGACGGCGATGAGGAATTGGGCGACTAGAATCACAAGACAAGAAGATGAATGAATCGATGTCTGATGAGAGACTGTAATTACGTGCTACATATTTCTTTGAGGGGTAACAGAGGTCTACTAAGGTAACAAGGATTTCAATCAAAGCGAAGAGAGAAATGAAAAAAAAATCTTCTTTAATAGACGGTTTTATACCATCTCTGTAGTCGAGCGGTTAAAATCCTTAACTATGAATCCAGAGGTTGCAGGTTCGAATCGGGCCCCTGAATCTTCTTATGTTTATTGCTGAACCTGAACTAACTCCTGTTTTTTTAATATGTTTTACTGTTGTCATTCTGTCCTATTCTATTTATTTATTTATAAATTAACGGACTAAAGCCCAATTACAAAAAAGACATATAAACCACGAAATGGAAAAAAAGAGCAACAGAGAAAGAACAGCACATACATAATAATAAATGAAGCGATGACAAAAATAGGACAAAAAAACATAAGAGACAACATTCAAGCCATGGTCTAGTCAAAGTTTTGGTAGAGTCGTAAAGAATGACAAAAATCATTTAGACTGCTACCAAAAATTTCAAAACCATGGCTTGAGTTAACAAGTCTTGACATTCTGGACATTGGAGAAAATGATACCCATAATTAGTATAGTGATGATTGAGGAACAGCAATTCATTGTTTCCGAGTCTACAGCAAGGAATGTTACAAAAATACTTTGCATCTCTTCCAGGTTCATATTATTTTACACCATTACTGCTTCACGCACACTTTTAAATTATCGTCGTTGTAAGTTCAATACCGCTGAAGAACTGTTTGCCAAAATGTTCAGGAGGGTGTGTCAAAACGTGTCCATTTCACGCGGTCTTGCTTGCTTCTTTGTTTTGACTTTAACCAAGTCCACGCATTCGATTGGTTAATTTCAAAATTTGAAAGCTCCAATCAATGCGGTTTGTGCCGTTCAAGCGAAAGTGCCAAAAAAACGTATTTTGAAATGATTGACTCATACGCGGTATTGGACTTACGCAGACGTTACGATGTTTATATGCATATCTGGTACCTGGTTTGTGTTAAATTTTAGTAATAGCTAACCCACATCTTACATTAATGTTGCATGCTTGGACTAGGATTAATGTTTGCTGTATGATTATTTGTGACTTTATTTTACTGTGGCAGTAATTTTAAGAACATGACCCCTGAATGGGGCCACAAAATCTTTATTTTTAAGTTTATTTTAGTAGAGCACCCTTGGGGTGAAATATCACAAAGCTGCACTGAATAAATGCAATTTAATTATTATTAATAATATAAAGTCTTAAAGACCTTAAAAATGACATTACAGTTGTTGTAAAGAACATAGATAAATAAATTAATATATAATATTTTTTTAAGAGCACCCACCCTACCAAAACCTTGTATAATTTTAAATTCAACAGTTAATAAAAGTGTGTTGATGATAAAACAAACCTTGGTCTTTTTATTTTTGTCCTTCTGTCTTCTCTTGTATTTGAGAATGATGGCGTCGCTCTGCGCCGCGGCGAGTAGGGCTTGCTCTTTCCGCCGTCGCAACTTCTCTTTGTTCTCCTTATAGCGCTTTAGTTCTAATTGGTTCGCTATCCGGTCCTCCTCTCGGCGGGGCTAAAAAAGACACAAAGTAAAAAATTGTGTCAATCAAGGGATAATAACTGCTTTGAATGTTGATTAAGCCTCAGCACTCAAAAATGGCGGTAGACTTCACTTTGTACCATTCTAATACAAGCAAAACTAATCTAACCTCATTAAATTAAATGTTTTAAAGACCCAATTATGTCTGATTACAACTAAAAGGGATCGTGATGACAATTTAGTCTCCTTCAACAGAAGCAATCTTCCCAACAAGCCTTCCATTGGCATATAACCTTAAGTGACCAGCTGAGGCACGGGGGCTCCATCGAAGCCAGAGTTAAGTTGGCCTCTCAGAAGCTGGACGTATTGTACAGGGCCTGCAGCTACATTAATAGTACATAACGCCCCAATTCAAAGTGCGCCCCACTGTTGAATTTGGCAGCCCAAAATGACTGAAAGACCCTAGACTCTGCAGAAATGGGTGGCCCGTTTTAGGGATTCTCCTATCTTAACAAACGGATTGCAATCTTTGAAGCACAGATGTCAGATGGGAATCCTGTTCTTGATCTACTGGTATTTCAATGGAAGATGCTCCAGAGAACTTGTGTCATTGATTGCTTCGGCACCGGTGCATAGTCAGTAAACTCGCCAAATGCACACCAAACTGGGCTGTGGAATGATTTGCCAGCCTCTGTGCCTCCTCCTTCCTACAACATGGGCCTCTTTAAGACCAAGGTTGACTCCTTCCTTACCTCAAAAAGACCCTCCACACAGCATCCCCAAAGAGGACATAGGCCCTGTGGGGGAAATTATTTCCCTCGGGGCCTCCTGTGTAGACTTAATGTAAAAAATAAAAGATTTGACTGTGGTAGTTAAGAAAATGTCTAAGGTTTTCGGGGAATATTTTAAACTGTAAAAACATACTAAAATGTTAGTACAAGGTACAATTTTAAAATCAGTGAAGGCATTTTTTAGGGTGTTACCTAAAACTCCAGTATGTATTACATAAACAATTAAAAATATCACTGTTTAAGCTTGTATTCACTGGAAACCTTAGACATTATCCTAACTACTCGTATAGAGAACTAACAGATAAATCATTTGTAGTATTGCTTGCATTAGAAAGCCAAGAACTGTGTATTTTTGGGTGCTGCCCTTCAAAATGAATTGATAATATCGTCGCTGTAAAGGCAAAAGGGCTTAAGCGACACTTTGGTAAAAAGTTAGTTAAATATGTGGTTTTGATCAGTTTTATTTTCTGCATCAAACGCTCCGACTCGCGTTTCATTCAGAAGATTTTTGTGACGCTTCTTCAGCCAAATAAAATATATTTATTTACGAATTTTATTGTAAAACAAAACTTTAAAGTGCTCCGGTGTAAATTTCCCAAAATGGCACTTCAGACCTTTTGCCTTTCCGGCGACGATATAGGAAAGCAAAGTAGCGATGAAAGGTGAAGGTAGATATGCGATATAAAGTGATTCAGTAGGACTTACACTGATAATCCAGCAGTTAGTGACCAGACCAGGCCTTTTCTTCTTCAGTTTCTTTGGCGACGCTTGAACCTCGATGCCGTTTTTGCCAATCAGATCTTCTTTGATCACTGAAATCACATTGAAAACGACATAATGATACATCATTAGCTAGCCACGAAAACCCACGCTTTGGTTCGATTCAAAGACAGTGAAGATGAATAAACGTAATATTGTACCTTGGTAAACTCCATCTACACCCTCCACCAGTTTGCTCTTCACGGAAGGAAGCTCTTCTTCCATCAGGTCCTCCCCATTCTCCGCCTCCTCTTCACCACTGGCATCTTCGTCTTCTGAGCTCTCATCTGAAACGGGATACATCAAAAAGAATTACAAAATGAACTGCTTCAAGTAGTTGTCAAATTATCAGATATGAGAATGGGAATATCCCTTGTGGTTATTTTAACCTTTTGAATGCCGGATTCTCGCATAGCGATTATGGTTCGTTTAAATATGCGAACAACAGGTTTTAAAGGATAAGAACTCCCAAAAAGATAATAATAATAATTTATTTAAATAATTTCTCATACATTAGAAACTTTTCAAAATTTAATACAATCATATAAGAAATTAGACATATTTGCAAATAACTACAAATTAAGAAATGATCACATCAAGGGAGAAATTCTTTCAAGAAGCAATAGGATTTCACTTCTGAATTTCTCTTCATTGACGTAGAATATGTCGATATCGGAAGAGATTTTGTTCAGGGGCAATATAGTCCTCCCCACCGGCAGAACCATCGGCAGGTTGGTCTTACAGCCAGGAAGATAGAATAATCTATGATGACGCTCTCTTACATGGTCATCAAGAACATGATGAGACTTATGCGCTCTAAAATGGCAGGGTTTTCGATATAACCTTAATAGCCATAATGATGGAAACCCGGTGACTATAGAGCACTCCACCACACTAGAGGTTAATAAACTCTTAAGTTGACTAACAAAAGCACCTAAGTTAAACTCATAATTTTTAACACAGTAAATGTCAACCTTAAAAACATTCAACATGGAAGTAACTAAAATGTATCTAACATAGGATATGTAAAAATATATATCAGGTGAAAAACTTTGCATCTGCCGTTTTCCTATAGATGGCTTTAGCGGTAAACAGTGGTCGAAATAAATACATCATTGACGTCATGCAATAAACTTAGGCATCTGTCAACATAATCCCAAGATTTCAAGAGTCAGTTTCATTTTGAAGAGCCAAATTCTCGTCATTTGCGGGAGGTGCAGCATGACAATGCTCGACCCCATGTTGCGAAAGTGGTCAAGACATACTTGGAAACGTTGAAATGGGAAGTCCTACTCCACCCGCCGTATTCTCCAGACGTTGCTTCCCCTAACTATCAGTTGTTTCGATCAATAGCACACAACCTGGCTGACCAGCACTTCCCGTCTTATGAAGAAGTAAAACATTGGATCGATTCATGGATCGCTTCAAAAGATAACCAGTTTTTTCAATGCTGGATTCGTACGCTGCCCAAAAGATGGGAGAAAGTAGTGGCCAGCGATGGACAATATTTTGAATCATAAATGTATAACCAGTTTTTTACAATAAGGCCCGAATTTCAGAAAAAAACGGTGGAAGCAAAGTTGTACATCTGATATAATATTTGATTTCTTACACCAGTATTCCAGCGTTTATGTAAATAGAGCCCTCTAGATATAGCCTTGCACAATTTTAAAAGTTCAGAAATGTGAACAAGCATAGTACATATTGGGTCAGAAGCTGATTGCTACACAGAGTTATTGAGCTCACCATCTTGGTGGGGGGTGGGCGAGTACATGGGGGGCTCCCACTGCGGCTCGCGCAGCTTGACGTGGTAGTAGTAGGTGCGGCCGCGCGGGTCCGTCATGGTCCTCCACAGGGAGGGCAGACGCACGGGGGCCCAGGGGAGCGCCTCTGCGGGAACGTCCACTGTATCCTGCAAGCAAACAATGGATTTTTTTTATTACTAATTTAATTTTGTGCCATAATACAGTAATCTGTCATGTGATTGAAACAACCGTTGAACTTTATTTAAAAAAAATCTTGATGGATGAAGTATGTGAAATATGAACACCTCAACAATTAAGAAAACAGAAGCTGATTGTAATACTATAAATGAATCAGTTAGAAGTTATCATTATATGATCAAAGATACAGGATGGATTAGTACAAATCAGTTTTTTTTACCTGATTTTCATCAGTAGGAGTAGCAATACTCGGCAATGTCGCTGGATCCACTTCTTGGCATTGGTAGGCTGTGGAAATGGTCTCTGGAATTGGGGGGGCATAGAACTGGGGGTTGACTTGCACGGACTCTTCCGTAGGGTAGGGATAGTTCGCTGCCGTGGGCATGCCGGCCACCAGCGAAGGGATGTGCTGAGGAAGAGGTGTCTTAGGCCGCGGGGGCATAGAGGGAGGAGGGTTCATCATGATGATCTGATTCGGGAGCTCCGGCAGAGGCAGCGGTAAGTGCGGAGGTTTTTGCATCATCGGAGGCGTGGACAGAGGCATCTGCTGAAGTGACGGAATGTTTGGCGGAAGCGGAATATTCTGATACGTTGACACGGGAGTCATTGGGGGCGGGGCAAAGTTGGGATTCTGCCCCAGCATCTGCATAAACCCCGGATTGGGATAGTTCTGGACTTGTTGCGCCATCGGGTCCATCATGGCTAGCGGGAACATGGGTTGCGGGGGCCCGCAGTACGGCAGCATGAACTGTTGCTTTTGCTGCAGGTACTCCATGGCCATGTACTCGGGAGGAATGAACTGGCCCATGTTGGGGGGCATCATGAACTCGGGCAGGGGCATCCCCTGCATCTGCTGTATGCCGTTCATCATCATGGGGGCAAACTGGTGTGGACCCTGCGGCACGCCCTGGAAACGATGGTTGAAACGTGAGAAATTAATAAACATTGATTTATTTATTGCCAAGTTGGTTTTGAAACAAAATATTTGGCAAAAGATCAAAATAAGTACATACATGAATAATAATACTATGAAGATAACAGAAATATAATCAAAAATTAACTTAGCACAAAGCATTGCTTTAGTTTCGATTTTGACACCTCGTATTTAACAGTTATGCAATTTAAATGTGGCAAATATTCAAACAATTCAACATAGTTGAAACATCGCCAGAAAACATTCAAATAAGCATTCATGCCAACATATTTATGATTTGGAAATTGCGATAAATATTAAGGCAATTATTTGAAAAGAATATTGTAATTTAAAAAGTTATTTTTCTACTAGAAATGAGACAATGCCATTTTTTATAAAGCTGTTTAAATGATGACAACACTAGCGCAGTATAAACAAGTTGGTAAGGGTTTAAAAATACAATACGAACTAGTTATTGATTTCAACTTAGTGTGACAATACAATTGCACACAATTCCCAGACAAGCCCTTCATTACGGTCATCTATTCACCTTCACCACCTTCTGGGTATGACAGTGAAGGGCATTAAACCACTTGAAGATCCATGAAGGTAATTAGAGAAATAATGACAGACTTTCTTTGTTATAAACAAGGCATTGATAATATGTAATGAAAAAGGGTGAAGTAAATATACCTTATTATTTTCAATGCGATTTCATCACGAAAGTAAAAAACTAAGCTTTGGGGATTGTCGGTAATATTATGATTGTGAGTCCATTCCCACTAGTCATGGCCAATTTCATTGTGAGCTTTTTCATAAGACGGATATTTAAATGTCATTGGTTGCATGGTGAATTATTAAGGAATTAGATGGTTTTTTTCGTGAGAAATATCATACATTCTTTATAATATTCACTGTTCACGCCTTAGAGCAATAATGTACAAGAGGTAACGTTGTAGATCGATCTGTAGTCAGTTTTCACTAGGTTTTACTAACTCGGTTGTATCTGGGCGTGGCTAAGACTAGGGTTACGGTATTTATACATCCATTCATAGCACATGTTGACACAATGTTTTTGTTTATTCGTATAACCATTTTTTCACAGTATTCTTATAAAAATAAATATACCATATAACCTAAAAAACCGTGAGTTATGTTCAGTTTAGTTGCACATCAAAGCGTGTGGGCGGAGTCCCGGGAAGACGCACGAGTCAAAGATCATGGTTACAATACTTTGAAGCGGTGTGAAATTTTGCCAAAATTTTGTTGTCTCTTTCTCTCTCACGGTATACGACGTAAAAACCCGGAGAAAGTAATTTATCGCAAATTTGTTTAGGTTGGGTAAAACAAATTAGCTCTCTTTCCATAGATATTCTTACTCCGAGGTTCACGCTGTCTTAAGTGAGATATACGGGGCTACCAAAATTGTTCAAAACCTAACAGAAATCATTATCACATATGTATTATTCATCAGCAGTGAAATTCACTGACAATGAATTTAATTTAAAATGACAAAGCATTTAAAGCAAACGCCAAAGAGTGAAGTTTTAGTGTTAATAGTGAAATATCTCTCTTTCTCTAACTAAAATCTATTCAATCTTGCATTCTTGGACATCATAAAACATTGGAGTTCTGGATAATGCTGTGTTTCTATCTCTTGTTCAATAATGGAATCAAAGAGAAGGATACAAGACTATCCTGCTCATTCCTAGACTGGAGATTTTCACTGACACTTTTGAAAACTAATTCAACTAATCATTAAAGGTTTGTTAGGAAAAGCATTTTGTAAACAAGCACTAAATAGCCTAAATCTAAAAGGTAGTGTTAATTTTTCTCTATAGGATACATCTCAGAGTTGATAAATAATACATTAAAATTGATTATGAATAAAAATGAAGAAAATGAATCCAACCTGTAAGTACTCTGGCGGAAGTCCCCCCCAGTGCTTGTGCGCATTGGGGTCAGGCAGCAGGGGGCGCCGCTTGCCCTTGTCGGGGGCCAGGGGGGCGCCGGGGGGCAGGGAGGGAAGCAGGCGACTGCGGCGCTGCTCGTCGCGGGCGGCGCGCTCTGCAAACTCGCGGCGCCGCTCCTCCTTGGACAAGGGACGAGACACGCTCTTCAGATCTGGAATGCGTACACAGCGGGGTATTGATTAATAAATGGTAATGTTCTGTTTGTCTGTCTTTACGTGAGAGAAGAAAAAATATTAAAAATATGAAACGTTATCCGCAGTTTTGCTGTCAAAAGAGAGCAAAAATAAATGACAAAATCATGTAATTTTGGACTTAAGAATAAAGACATTTAACAATATTGTTTATTTGACAGGACATCTAACTGACAGACCGAAAAAGGATTCAAAAGTAATTAAGCGTAGAAGAGGATTATAAAGTTCATTGGAGCCCTATGAAGCGGAGTGAAAAGACATTGAAAGAAAGACCAAAAAAAGCTCTATAAAAAGTTTTTTTCACCAGAAAAGGAAAATTTGAACAGTTTAATGACTGTTTCAGCATACATTTCAGCGAGAATGGCTAATATCGCATTCAACCTATAGTTATAAATTGGTTTCTAGTAGTACTGTATCAAAATATAACTAGAAATTAACAGGTAGAAACCGTCAACGTCCAACGCTGTTGACGAAATTTCGCGCCAACAGTTGGATTTCAATAGCTACATATGAATATTATCCAACGCAACGCAGTCTCAACACTCACCGAGTATGTACCTATTGTTTTAGCTTTTGCCCCAAATAAACAAAAAGGTGTAAGAGTGTATTCTTTGTGAACGATATTATGAGTAATTTGGAATGATTTTTGGTTGTATACCTCCCTTAGACGTCTTTGTGGATCTGTCTATCCGAAACGGCCGATACGTGGCGCCTAGCATCAAGTGAATCTATCGCTGGCAAGTGATATATAGCTGTTATAAAATAACACCCCCAACGGCATCAACGATCCAACTGTTTTAAAATTACATTGCGTAAACATCGGCGTTATTTACAACGGTTATATTTAACATTTGACAATTGCCAATGACGGTGGTGGCGTTGTTTAGAATTATCGTCAATGCCCAGTATCATTTTCTGCACCACAGGAACTAAAGCCCTGGGGATATGAGGGGTTACTGCATTATATAACGATAAGCACCTGATCTGTGGCCTACGTGGTGCCTCGGGGCTGGGCGGACGGCTGCGCTTCTTGTCGCGGTCGGGCCGGCTGTAGCGCTCCTCCCAGCGAGTGCGCCGCACGCCCCCCTCCTTGTCGCGCTCGCGCCGGGCGTGCGGCTCGTTGGCCTGCCGCTCATGCTCCTTCATCAGCTCGATGCGCTCCCTCTTGGGGATCTTGAAGATCTCCTGGAAACAGAATGGGTTGGTTTTATAGTGAGGTGATTTCAAACGGTAATTTTATTTTTTTACGTCCACCATACAATTGAAGGTTTGTGTAGCTGGAGATACAGCCTAACGGCTCCCCCTCTACCCATACCAAAGGATAAAAAAAACTACTCATATTTGGAATGCATGCTGAATTTACATATGCCATGAGTATTTGATTCTAGAGATGGTCGATATTTCTGTCCCGGTTAAAAGGAACTGGTTCAAGTTCTTTTCCTTTTCAGAATTTCGCTAGCACCCCCCCCCCCCATGAAATAAAAAAGTGGCGGCTAGGAATCCTTCCTTTACAGTATAAAAATCTCCTTCGTGGAACTTTTCTGGCACCAGGAACAAGAACAAGTTAAAACAAAATTATAATCATGGAATTTCAAAAATTAATATAAACCACGGAACTCAATAAACTAACCTTAAGTTGTGACCACCTATCCAAAAGCAGATTACACAACCTTGCGATATCTTCTTTCTGCGTGTCAGTGTGAATTACAACATCATTATTGATCTTGACCTCGATGTTGTCCCCAGACTCGTTTAAGGGTAGAACTTCGACCTCCAATTTGTGCGTAAACTTGAAGGGTAGCTCCACAGGCAGGCCCGTGTTCTCGTCGATAAGGACCGGAGTTCCTCGGCCGCTGTTGTCGCTCGAGTCCTCCTTGGGGGACTTGTTGGGGCACGTGTCCGTGAGCCACTTTTCAATGTTGCCAATCAATTTGCACTCTTGAAGGATGGTTTTGTTAGGTATGGGGAGTTTCTCTAGTGCGGTCAGCATGTCTAATCTGAAAGGTTACAAATAAAATTGAAAGATAAACAAAACAGTTTCATTCGAAAGGCGAAAAGCCTGTCACAGAAATTAATTCAAATCAATATTTTTTTTAAGAATATTTAATAAATATGAATTTTAAGTATAAAAAAACCTGCAGTTCTACACGCGTATCGCTCATGTCAAAACAATACCTCGTATCCCACATCCCACACATTTGTCAAGAGTGACTTTTCAGTGTTTTCTGTACAAAATTAAAAACACCACAACCTGGCCAAATCTCATAAGCCAAATGAAATTTTATAAGGTTTTTTTTATTTAAAGCAATTCCTTGTAAAGCCTTAAAACACAGTTATTCCTCCCGATTGTTACCATTTCGATGATAGCCTTCCCCATGATTAGAAGCTAAGATAGGGGTACATTAGAATTAAAGATGGACATTTTTTTACAACTGTTAAATTATGTGGCATGTAAATTTTTTTAGTGATGGGTCCCCTGTAAAATTAGTATTGTGTGAGATACAAGGAATTGTTTTGTTGTGAGCAACAGCCCAACAGGGCGATAACAAATAAATAACAAGACAATAAAATAACCAATCAATATCCTATTAAACATTGAAATAAAAAAAAATACTGTTTAAGGCAGTGATTCCCAAAGTGGTCTATATCGACCCCATGACAACCTGCAAGGGGTCTACGTCAGCAAAAAAAAGATTTGGGGGTCCATGAATGAAAATGGGGTCCACGGTAGTGGATCTCAACATACACTGATGGTACCTATTTAGGATAACAAATTATATTAATAAAAATATTTTTTTGTGGAAGATATTTTGCCGACGGTTTCAAACCAATCAACTAGTGCTTTTTCGGAGGAACATATTTTGACATAGCACTTTTTGGGGAAAGTACTTTCGATTTGGGACTGTTTAAGGCAACAAATTTTTTCACTGAAAAACCGTTCACAAAACTTTTAAAGTTTTTCCCAACGCTATTGTTTTTTCAATTAGGAAAGCAGGGGGTCTATACAAAACAAAAAAAATCGACAAGTGGTCTACGGGACAAAAAAGTTTGGGAACCTCTGGTTTAAGGCAACAAATCACAAAACCTGAGTGAATTTTTTTATAAAAGCTTTTGTGGCGAACATTGCAGATTTCAGCGTAAGGAACTAGAAAGACACAACATAAGACTGGCAGCAGGAGTGTCCTAATACTCCTGATGCACTTAGCAGTAGATGCTTTCTTCTTCTTCCCGAGTTTTCTGGCATCCTCAATAAAAAGGTTGGTTGGCCAACTGCCCCGAAGAATCGAGTGACAAACCTGAAGGTGGCGTCGGCATCCTGGCACCACGGAGCCAGCAGCCGGAGGCCGCGGTAGTCCAGGAACAGGCGACGGCAGGGCAGGTCGGCCGTGGCCAGCAGGGCCAGGAGTGCGGCCCGGGCCGAGGTGCGCTTGGCCCGCACCATGGCTCGGCACAGAGCCAGGGTCTGCGATTGGTTTCTTCACGCCGCTGCGGTCCAAACTTTCCATCTCGTCTTCCAGCTGGGGAAATAAATAATAATATTTTTTAAATTTCATTGTATGGCAGTGAGGCATAGAACTGGCAATTTAAAGTTAATTAACATTTATATTTACCTGCCTCAGAACAGACAGATGTCAATCTAGCGAGGCAAGTAATTATAATGTTAAAAAAGATAAGGCTTTGATTGTCTGAAATTAAATATTGTCTACATTGTATCTTCACCATACCAACCCTGATGTATGGCAGTGAGGCATGGAACTGGCAGAGGAATGATGAAATTAGACTGAATGCTGTAGAAATGAGATCTGTGGTGTGGTGAAACCGCGAATAAAATGTAGACATCCGGAAAGAATGCAAGGCTGATGTAGGCGTAAATAATAGAATCAAGAAAGGGACGCTTAGATGGTTTGTACATGTAGAGCGAATGAACAAAGAAAGGAGTGTGAAAAGAATATATGATGCGAAAGTGAATGGAAAAAGAAGGCGTGGACGCCCGAGGAAGAAATGGCGCGATCAAGTGAATCAAATACTTGAGTCGGGCCATGCCAAAAGTCAGAATAACAGAAAAGTATGTATGAGACGATGCATAGATGTGAATGAAGCAAGGAGTGTGTGCCAAGACCGAGTTGTATGACGGTCCGTTCTCTCTGCCTACCCCTGCGGAGAAACGGCGTGATGGTTAGTTAGTTAGTTGTATGTTCACACAGAACAGTGTAGACAGTGGGCCAACCAAAGATAAGTTATCAGTGATGCATGTATAGTCAGTGAAATATAGTTTGGAGGTTAGCTAACATCAATATCCTGCAGAAGCTCCTTGGCAGCTCGGGCGTACTTCTTGGGGCGGCCTCGTCTTTTAGCTGCCGCATCCTCCGCGACGTCTTCCTGCACGGCTTCGTCCTTCACAATGTCGGGTTGGACCTCCTCTTTGATGTCGCACACCTCCGCTCTTGCCTTCCTCCACCTCGGATTTTATCTCTACGATCTTTTCCTCATCTTCTGAACCCTCCTCCTGAAAAATGACAATCAATTACATTCAAATGTACATACATATGTATAAGATAACCAGCTTTACTTTGCGGCTACACTACAAGATTATTTAAATATTTTTATTATTTATTTATCGAGACGAAACTGAACAAATAATATTTAATTAATATGTGTCATAACACATTCAATTCATACAAAATAATATATAGTATATTTTCTACACGTTCCAGAGTGGTAGATACTCTAAGTATCATGCTGGTGAAATACCACCATTCAGAATCGAAATGTTGCTTGAAATGGCTTTAGCCATGTTCGGTGACCAGATCTTAAAAGCCAGGCACTTTCAAACCTTCCTCATCTCCTCCCCACTACCTTTATTCTCAGCGTCCTGGAGTTGTGGAAAAACAAATCATGGATTTTATTCTTTGATCCATTTTTTCAAAAAGTAAAAAATCGAAGAACACACAAAAACGTGACTAACCTTTCCAGTTGTCAAAAACAAACCACTAATCCAAAATGGCTGATAATGCTAACATATGATAAACATATGTGTACCAACATAACAACAAAAAAAAAAACGATAATCAAATGTACACAGCCCGCGAAAATTCAAAATTCACCTTTTCTTTTGAACAGGCCATGTATATGATTTTATTGACTCATCCCTCTCTTCCTTTCGCACACAGATAAAATGGTTATGTTGACCTAAAAACTCTGGAAAGAAGCTGTGCAAGCTTTATAACATTCTCAGAACCTTTGAAGGGATATTGCCACTTTATAAAACAGATTCACTCATTTAGATTTGAGATATTTTGAGCTTTATTTTCATTGGAAACATTATTTTTTGTTGTTTATTTATTCAATCAATTGTAGTTAAGCGCAATTGAGGTTATATGTCACTAAATTGTAGCTCTAAAATTATCTAAATATCTATCATAAAAAGCTATGACTGAAGGTAAAAATATTGTCATTAAGGCTTCAGCTAAAATAATGTCTACAAACCTCCTCCTCTGAGTCAGTATCGGGCTCTTCGCCGATCCACCCTCTGCAATTGCTAGCTTCGCAGAAACATTTCTGCGCTTCTTTCCTGAAAAATACAATCAAACACATAGTTAATTTCCTAATATTCATCATGACCATAATCACAAACACACTATCTCTAAATAAATATGGTTGTGCATAAATGCTATGGTTAAAAGTCCTTCTTTTGAAAAACCTTCCCTTTCAAACTATTTATGTATAGCGCAATAAATATTTTATAACTTCTACATTTTAATAATAATATGTAATACAATTTTAATTTCAGTCTGGTTGTTTGGTGTGCCTAATGCACGACCCGCAACAAATAATGCAAGTGGGAAAAAGATATACGAAAAAAAAACAAAATTCCAATATAAATTATTGGTTTTTATTTCAGGTATTTGTAACTTTTGTGGTTACACTTCTATTCCTTATTGATTTGATTAATTAATCTATACTCGATTATGCTCAAACTATGGAGATGTTACGCTTGTTGAGTTATTCCTTGAGATTATAGACTCGATGCCTCAGGAAGACAGAGCTGTGAATGAGGCCTTCGAAAAACATCGCCGAAGTGCTGCAATACCGAGGGAGCTTAAATATTCAGTATTCATTATTGTAGTCCTCTCATAGCTGGATATATAAATGTTCATACAGATCAAAATAAGACACTTTTATGACTTACCCGTATCGTTGAAACTGGTAGTCAAAAGTGATCTCATCATTGGCGTTGATGTCTCTCTTGCTGAAGAAGCCAATCCTCAGCTCTCCGTTGACCGTCCACTTCTACGTCTCTGCGTTGGGATCGCAGGAGTGGTTGATGAAGCGGGAGATGTTGCCCTTGAGGGTGGCGTCGATCACCGCATCCCCTTTCAGGGCCATAAAGTAGTGGTGGCGGTTCTTGTCCTGGGAATACTCCTCGGCGCGTTGGTTGAAGTGTTTGGAGTTTAAGACTTCGCCGACATATTCCATCAGGAAATCTCCACTGGAAATAAATCTTCCGTCAGTTAAGAATTTAAATAAGAATTGGCTATCTAAAGGACGATTACAAAATTGAGAAACAATCATAATAATAAGTCTCCTATCGTAATGGAAACATTCTTCATGTTTCTTTTATTAAAAAGTGTAGTTTTGCATATCTTGCAGAGACCAAATCTGAACAAAACTGCAAATATGCAACATTTTTAAATATCAATTTTTCAGTATATTTTACAAACAAAACTATAAAAAGAAAAAAACCTCAAAGTTTACCCCAGTAAAGCAAAAAAAAAAACAGATATAGTAGTTTATGTAGGTCACATTAATATCGACGCTGGAAAACCAAAAAGGCTCAAGCGACACTTTGGTCAAAAATGAGTTAAATATGCAGTTTCAATAAGTTCTTTCTTCTGCATTGAATGCTCTGACTCTCGTTTGATTCTGAAGACTTTTATGGCGCTTCAGCCATCTAAAGTATATGTACCATTTGAAGGAAGGCTTGACTCAAGTGACACAAGTTTGGGACTTTTTTAGCTTTTTGTCGCTTCAGGTCTTTTTCGAACATCCAACCAGGTACTGAAGAATTATGAATTTATGCATTTCCAGCGTCGATATGATGAGTTTATCTTCAGAAAAAAACTAATTTACACTAATAAGGAAAATGCTACAATTAGGGTATAAAATAAAGACAAACATCTATAAAAAAAACATTTTCGTTATTTGTTTGCAGTGCTGCAATTGACAATTTCTCTTTCAATCATCCATCTGCTGTAACGTCATTTTGATCAATTGGATAATAAAAGCAATTTCCACTCTCAATTGGAATAGCAAAACCAAGAAAAAAATACACACTCCCCCTTACAAAGAGTCTGGCAATAATGGCGTGAAAAGGAATATCATTGAATTAAAATTATGTATCATATATGGTCTTGCCGTTGAGTTTATCAGCAGTGTGCCATTAGTTACACGGCGTTGACCTTTGGTTTAGCTAAACAAAGTCCATAAATACCCGGTTATGTTGGTGACGGCCTGAATTCCCAGGCCCTTCTTTCCCGTGCGCATCGGACGTAAATTTGAATACTGACGAGTTTGGAATCTTCTATTTGTGCAGCGGTCTCCCACGGGACATCGTGAATTACTGCAATACATCAAAAATAAACATTAAAAAAAAAATAGAATACTAAGATCATCATAGAATCAAAGTGGGAATTTCATACATAAACTAATAATAAGGTTATCCCAGAAAACAGTTTTAAAAATTCTTTGATATTTCTAGATTTTTATCATTTTTTCAGATTTTTTAAAACTTGGAGCGTAGATTATTAATTATATTATTATTACCTACCAAAATTCTATCTAAGTTACTTAAAAAAACTGGGTAATTTTTTTCCTTTATTTCGCATTGTGTTACTCTACTAGGAAAAAATAAATCATGTTAAATATTCGTAAAAAGTATTTACTTTGTGGTTTGCAATAATAACATATTTAAATACACTTTTTTTTTACTACTCTATTTTAATATAATTGTCGACCGGTTTCGGAAGCACCCTTTTATCTTTTTCAGTTTTAATATTGTCCTGAAGATAAAATAAAGTTGTGTTTAAATTATATATACATAAAATTAATTACAAGAAAACACTAAAATTTCCAGAAACGCAAATCATCTCAGTCATTGAACTTTGACCACCTGATGCTTGCATATCTGAAAATATCAATTTAAATAATGATAGGAGTTAGTTCTTACCATTCTATCATTAATAATCTATTAAGGCAATCTTCTCCACAACCTAATTCCCCCCGCTCTATTTCTTCCTTGGTGAGGAAACAATCGCAAGTCATCCTGCGGGCTTCCTTACTGATTGTTCTATCACAATGATATTCGTTTTCTAAAATTATGTCAAACTGCTTCAGCCTCTGCTGCGTGTCCTCGTCATACGCACTCGGGTCACTCTGTAACTTGGGCGTCACGGTGCATGTGAAGTCCGTCTTCAGGGCGGACGGGGAGTCGCCGCTCTCGGAGATCGCAGGCAGTTTGGTCCCGTTGGCGGTGGGGCTGTGCAGCGGGGGAGTGACAGGGGAGCGGCTGCCCATCTCCATCTCGCTGGACCTTCGCCACCGAGACTTGACCTTCACGGGCTTCAGGTCGCTGTCTAGGACTGGCACCGTAAAGGAAGGCGACGTCAGGGACAAGGACACCGAGGACGTAGAGCACCGAAAGCTCTCGGGTGAAGATTTGGCAATGGCTTCACACAGGTTTTCGGAAACTTTAACTAACACTTCTTTCACTAAAGGTACTTCTGTTTTCTTCTGGGGCGCTCTGACCAAACCGTGGCCTTTGGACCTCTGCTTCAGAACACTGATGGTCTTGATGCGATTCGACCTACGCACCCCCGAAACACTGGAGCAAGAAGAAGAGTCGGTGGAACAGCCGAGAGTGGCCTCGTTACTTTCACAGTTCATATTATCACTTTCTAATTTATTTACATTGGGGGTTTCCTCTTCAGAATGGTTGACGATGGGGTTAGTTGCACCTCCCATGACGGAACTTTTAGGCAGCGGAGATTCGGGAGTTAGTACGGGCAGCATGGCGGACTCGGTAATGTCTCGTTTATGCTCCAACTGGGATATTTGACTAATATAACTTGAGTGGGTCATCTCATTTAATACAACGGAACAATCCATGGCTAGACACTGAGCTTCAGTTCGAAATGAGTCCTCGTTTGATCTTATTTTAATATTACTTAATCTGTTTTGGAAATCATTAACTATAGCGCTCTCGGCTGACTGATCTACTTCAGGATCTTCGGTAATTTTTGATGATGAATGATTACTATCGGAATTATTTATGTTTAAGGATTCAGGGCATTGTGGAGAATTCTTGGCTTCGGAGTAAATGATGTCCTCAGTATTCATGCCTTCATACAGATCTTGGTTATCGGAACCGTTTTCATCTATTATTTCATAAACAGTCATGACTTCGTCATCTCCATTATTATCTCCCAGATAGTCGTGATCATCCCCGACAGTGACCTCCGCCACCTCGGCACTGTCGCTGAAGCACTCCATAACAGGGGGGGTCATGGGAGTCGGATCCGAGGGAGCTGGAGACAAGGTCTCGTCTACGATGATGGGATCTCCGCACACAAGCTTGAATCCTCTTCTGGGATCACTGTTGACAATGAGATTGAGAGTTGGATCCGGTAATAGAGTATCACAAGAGAGGGAATCTAAGTTAATAGGAGAGTCTTGGGTATTGGAATCGCTAGAACAGTTTATGGTTTCCAATAAGTTGGAATGTATTGCCTTTTCCGGATATATTTTGTTGGTGGTATCATGGATGAGCTTAGAGAATGTTTTGACAGTCGGAATTGAATCTGTAGTTGAAGCACAGTTAGTAAATTCTACGGGGGTGCTGCAATCAGACTCGGAGCTTACACAAGGGTCGACAACACGCACCTCCACCCCACTGCCTGCGTCACTGTCACTGCCACTCACTTCCAAGTTTCCCAGGAGCGGGTATTTGGAGTCGCTCAGCATGAGACATCGGTATTTCCCGAACTTCTTGTGGCAGAGGGCGGAGACGGGAACTCCGGAGGGGCCGATGGTGGTGTGGTTTGAGTCCTGCGAGTCGTTCTCCCCCGAAGCGTCCTGGCTCGCGGAGCCATTCTCGCTGTCCAGGGAGTTGGTGTCGGCTGCTGCGGTGGCCTCGGTAGGAAAGCTTGTGCTGGCTTTGGCCGACTGTCGGGTGCTTCTGGTGGTGACAGTCCGGCCGGTTGATACCTTTTTCTTACGCCCCATATTGTTTTATTTGATGCAGACAGAAGCAATTAACCTGCAAATGTAAAAAAATGATAAGAAAGTGCAATTTACAATCAATAAGAGAAGAATTTCGAAATCAGTCAAGCTGTCAATGCAATTTTGTAGTTCTATTGTTTGATGTAGCAACAATTAGCGTACTCAAATCTAGGAAACGCATTTGGTAAAAAAACCATCAAGAAATTATTGTGCAAAAACAGAAAATAACCGATTCATTTACAATTAAAATGTTTTTTTTTTTTAAATTCATCCACCACATATTTCACAGGGTCTGACAACCTCACAGATTAAGAATTTGCCGGCAAAAATATTTTTTTGGCAGTCAAAAAAATTCGAAAGCACGAATATTACTTCAAAAGAGACATTATCTAAATAGTCAAAATAAATGTGTTATTTTAAATACAGTAAAATAATTACCTCATACAGTTCTTAAAAGGTGCAGAACCGCGATAAAACCGCGTATATAATATTGGCTGTTGCTGCTGAATAATCTTCCAAGGAGCAAAAAATAATTCAACTGAGACATGGTACATCTAAAACTATTGTTTTAAATTGTGCGCTATCTGAAGTTTATTGATAAAATTATATATTTTGGTTAATTTACAAAGCAAACTGCCGCAACACACCACATTGGCCATTTTGTTTCTTTCACGTTCTTCTTTACCGACGGAACACTCATAATAAATAAGAAGTTACTAAGCTAGATCATAGATGGCCATATGTGCGGGAAAATACATCTATTCAAATTCATGTCTTTATTTCATAAATTAAATATTTGGCTCATTTTGTTAAGGTTATCGAAGTTATTATTGTTATTTTTCTAATAGATTACATTTTTTTGGCTAATCGTCATTATTTAAAAAATTTACACATGAGAAATGTAGTCGTAATTTTAAAATAGGTTCTTCTTTATCATCCGCCATTAGCGGTGCCTTTTCAATTCTTCAACAGGTTTGCCAAGTACTTTGCAGTTAGTTTAGGTATCTAGCTATTTTTTTGAATTTATTTTTATCGATTAAAAACAATATTAATTTGGAGAAGTGAAGTAGGTTTCCTTTATCCACTCCAATTTTAAATGTTTGATGTCTAATTCTGATGGGTTTGAGTGAATCGATGCTAATATGATAGTTGGCATCATCGTGTAATTTTACCATCTGACTAACTAACCATCACGCCGTTTCACCAAAAGGGTAGGCAGAGAGGACGAACCGCCATACAACTCTGTCTTGGCACACACTCCTTGCTTCATTCACATTCATACATCGTCTCATACATACTCTTTTGTTATTCTGACGCTTCACATGGCCCGACTCAAGTATTTGATTCACTCGATCGTGCCATGTCTTCCTCGGGCGTCCCCGACTTCTTCTTCGATTCACTTTCGCGTCATATATTCTTTTCACACTCCTTTCTTGGTGTATTCGCTCTACGTGCCCAAACCATCTAAGCGTCCCTTTCTTGATCCTATTCATTATGCTTACATCTGCCTTGCATTCTTTCAGATATCCACATTTTTAACACGGTCATTTATGGTTTTACCGCACATACGCCTCATGGATCTCGTTTCTACAACATTCAGTCTACATTAATCCTTCCTCTCCCAGTTCAATGCCTCACTGCCATACATCAGGGTTGGTATAAGCACTCTATTGTGGACAGTTAGCTTCGCTTCTTTTGACAATCTTTTATTTGCGCCAACAGCGTTCAATCCTCCATTAATGGAGCTTCCTACATTCACCCTTCTTTCGATATCTTTATCAGCCTTTCCGTCTCTGGGCATTCTTTCATATAATCACTCTTAATATTACCTAAAACTAGCGTTGTGACCGCTCCGTAAGAATTACTTCAAAGAACTACTTCCTTTGGCGGCAGTTCCAACTTCCTTCATTTTTCATTGAACAAATATTTCAAATTCAAGTTAATCTACAAAGAACTACTTTATTTTGCGGCAGTTCAGTTGTGAAGTTGAACTTCAAAACCTACAAAGAAGTACTTCATTTTAAGTACTTCAATTGAAGTTCAATTTCACGATTAAAAGCTAACAACTCCCCTCCCCTCATGAAAAATCATTTTTTCGAAAAGAACCGGTTCTAGTTCTTTTCGTTTTCAAATTTGTACCGACTAGTATTTTTTATGGCTAGGTAATTTTATCGATTTGGTAGTACTTTTCGAAAAAATCTCCAGGAACTGGTTCCAAAAAGAACTGGATAAATAGCCGGTTCCTCGCCGGTCACCGGTAACTGGAACCGCAGGTACACATAATTCTGATATCGACCACCCCTAATTCAAATCTCTTTTTGGAGAGTTCGACTTCAATTGAAGTGTTCACTGCGAAGGGTTCATTTTAAAGAACTAGCAGTTCGTGAAGCATTCACAAAACATTGAAGATTTTTCCCAATTCTACCTAAAACCCATTTGAAATATTATACACCAAGCTAAAACAATATTCAAAACATTTTGCGATAAGTTTTCACATAAGAAAATAGTATATTACAATTAATAAAATCACTCGAGATTTAATTTCGAAATCAGTTATGTTTTAGGAATTATGACAAAATGAACCATATAGGTCCAGTGGTCAAAATGCTTTCATCAGTATCACGATGTTTCAAGTATTTAATAATACTTAGGTAATTCATAGGATTCATCATTTTGTTGATTACTTTTTTCATACATAATGTTTACATGGGTATTATTAAAGTGTTAAGTAATGCCACTCCAAACTTTATCATGAATATAATTTAACATTTAGATCGCAAACACTTTATTTGCTTCCGATTCGGCCAGTCATCTGTCCCAACAAATAACTAACAATCTAGCGAAGGCTTTGAATAAAATATTGCCAAGAATCACGTAAAGATGACTAATTGAGATGACATTTTGTTATTTTTAAGGCTTGGGAAAAAACAAAAATTATTCAGTGAGATTTATATTTTTAAAAGAAAGACAAACATTCCCGGGTTACCAATAACCTGACAATATTTGAAAAACTACCATCATAATAAGAGAAAGATGTTGCTTGTGCAACGATGGAGGAATTAGCCAGTAGAGGAATTGAACCCACGACGCCCGGGTGGGAATCCGACGCGCTTGTCTACTCAGCTACTGACCGATCGAGATATTTATGTATTTTATATTCAGACAAATATTTGAGGTGAGCCACAATTTTAACAAATCTAATATAAATAAAAAGATGGTTTTAAATATTTGATAGCTTTATTTGTTAAAAAAGTAACACATTAATGAAGGAAAGATCAAATTCTTAAGTAACTAACCATCACGCCGTTTCTCCGCAGGGGTAGGCAGAGAGGACGTACCGCCATACAACTCTGTCTTGACACACACTCCTTGCTTCATTCACATTCATACATCGTATCATACATACTCTTCTGTTATTCTGACTCTTCACGTGGTCTGATTCAAGTATTTGATTCACTTGATCGTGCCATGTCTTCCTCGGGCGTCCCCGACTTCTTCTTCCATTCGCTTATTATATCTCGTATTCTTTTATTGAATGCAATATTCTTTTCCTACTTTGTCTATAAACAGAAGTATTATTTTCCGTTCAGTTAGTTTTTAAAACAGTTTTTATCGATTATCTCAGAATGAAAACGTCACATAGCCCATATTTGATGTGCATCGACGATATATTCTTTTCACACACCTCTCTTCGTGCATTCGCTCTACATGCCCAAACCATCTGAGCGTCCCTTTCTTGATCCTATCTATCGAATTCTTAAAATATGTATTATCAATACAAAAAATAAAATAAAAAAGTTTTAAGTACAACACCACTAAGCAATTCAATTCTCTGCCCAGCACCATCAGAAACATACAATCCAAAAGCTCCCTTAAAAGCAACATCATTACTCACCTTAAAAATCAAGTTTAATTTAGTTCTTAATATGTAGATTCTATATCTTCAAATTTGTCATTTACTTATTTTATTTTTATTATGTGTGTACTATATTTTCGATATTAACATGTTACTATGTAGGTAAAAAAAAAAAACTTTTGCAAATTGCCATCCCAACACAGGCTTATGCCTAGTGGGATGGCAATTAAATAAATATAAAATAATTAAAATTAAAATAAATGTTTATTCTCGTTACAAAAATAATCAAAATATAGGTTTTCCGGTTAAGAACTTTATTCAAAAAGTTCAAAATGAAGTCATCTCACCAATTTTCACCACAATGTTGTTTTAGCATTTTTTTTCGTCTCTCATATTTAACTGCTTTATAAATAATCCTGTTGATAGATTTTCCACATTCATAGATACAATTTTTTTCTTCCTTTTACAGAAAAGACTTGGCGACACGATCATCACCATAATAAATAAAATTACACCACAAAAGAACGTAATTTTAATAGATTTATTTAAAACTGGTGCAGACTTGTAAAAATTCACAAGATATTATAATTGCAGGAGTGGGGAGGTGAAAGTTTCCACCCTTCTTTTCAGATAGAAAATAATATATTATTTTATTTATTTAAATTGCCATGTCTGAGAATCGAAACCCTATCAGCTGTTTGGAAGGCAACTACGCTGACCATTACACCACTAACTATTATAACAACAACATATTGAATGAAAATTAAATAATAAATTTGTATAAAACTACAGATTTTATAAAAAAAATATGTATTTTTTTTTTTTTATAAAGTTCACACTGTATTTTTTGTTGATTTTAATTTTTTACCCTGATGATGCTTAGGCTAAGCGAAACCGGTCGGTCATAAAAAAAATAAAAAAAATCTGTGGTCTTATACAGAGTTACTAAATCATTTTCATTAAATTATTTATAGTTAATAATGTTTTACGTTTTTTGAGACATTCGCTATCAGGTCTAGGTGTTGTCTACTTTACAAAAAATAACCCCACGGCTATCGTAAGGAACATTGATACATTCATATAAAACCAAATCGGGGCTTTTTTCTGCGGATTTTCCATATAATATAGGCCCCTGTGATCCTAAGCCCCCGAAATAAGAGTTGAAATTATTTTTGTAATTAGCGATAATTTCAAAATCAACAGCCCACTAGACTAGAAACCGATTTAAATGGAAAAGCTTCACAGAAACTGCCCAACAACAAAACATTTTCGTACTACATGTTTGATGCAACTAAGCATGCTGTACAAAATAAAACAAAAACCATCGGAACAACGACAAAACAGACTATCGCCGACGCATACAAGAAAGCTTTTAAAAACAACGATTTACTGTATTTAGGATTTTTTAAGTCCATGCGATTCAACTAGTGCTTTATCAAAATACAACTAACCGTTTGAAATAACAGCTAGATGCCATCAACGTCCAACGCTATTGACGAAAATTTGCGCAAACTTAGCTTTGATATAATTATTACAAATATCAATGGCTACATACTAATATTATTCAACGCAATGCAGTCTCAACACTCAATGAAGATATATCACGTACAGTTTTAGCTTTAGCGCAAAATAAACAAAAAATCGTAAGAGTGTATACTCCGTGAACGATATTATGCGTAATTTGGAATGATCTTTTGGTTGTATACCTCCTTACTGGACGATTTTCAGATTTTTCTATCCGAAACGGCCGATAAGTAGCGCCTAGTGTCAGGCGAATCTATCGATGGTAAGTAAGATATAGGTATTGCGTTATAAATAACACCCTTAACGTTTTCAACGACCA